>CAWUFW010002420.1:645000-1180000 GCA_963921515.1 Calotriton arnoldi
CCCATTTAAAAAAAAAACATGCTCTGGGGAGGTGGTGGTCCCCAAGGCATGGGGGTGGTCGCCGGGGCAGTCCGTATGAGCCTCCCCCGCATTTTTCTTAATTTGAGACCCGGGGAGGTGGTGGTCCCCGGGGCATCAATAAGCCTGTGGGGTGTGGGTGGAACATGCAAACCTCCTTTTTAGGTCGAGCCTGGGCAGCGCATGCACTGCGAGGCATGCTGTATTCGGTATATGGGCTATCAGGGACTTTGGACACGTCCATCGCTTTTGGTTGGTTAATTGGGCTGCTTTTTATAATTTCTTTCCCCCGATTGGTTAATATTGTGCATCTGTCCCGCCTTTCGGTGCTTGGTTCCCTCCCAGCGGACATCACCAATTGATTCTTTTGGTTGGCCAGCTCTGGCCATCTCTGGACTCCTCGCTTGCACACCCTCCCCCCTCCAGTCACCCGCAAATGCAGTGTTCATCCATGTTATCTGGAGGGGGAACATTTAGGCCCTTTTCTACAGGCCACTGGCCTGCTGAAGAACGTTATGGGATTCCGGAAGTAAGATCAAAATTGAACAAGCATTTGCAATGCAATAGGTCTCACATTACTGAAAGTCTGACCTACTGGCGCAGCAAATAATAATGCAACGCCAATAGCTCAAACTTTCAGTAATTCAAGACCTACTGTATTGCAAATGCTTGTTTAAAATGCCCCCGGGACTTGGCCACCAAGGGGCCAATTAGAAACAAAGTTTGGGATCCCGCACTTTTTTAAAAAAAATTGGCGGGATTCACTGATCCAGGCGACATCTGCCAAATTTGTTTTAAAAAATATGCTTTTTTGGCCCCCTCAAGAGGCCTAGGGGCTCAGGGTGTTTCTAGCCTGCCTCATTTTTTAACATTTGTTTTCTGTGACTCGAACCCAGTGAGGTGGGCCACCAGGAGTTGTTCCAGGCTGAGGGGGTAGGTCCCAGGATGAGTACTTCGATCTATTCAGAGTTGAGCTTGAGGCAGCTATCTTTCATCCAGGTGGCCACGGCCTTCATCCCACTGTGGAAGTTGGTTCTGGTGGCTGTGGGCTCGTTGGTGATGGAGAGGAACAGCTGGGTGTCGTCGACGTGGGAGACGATGTGAGTCCGTGGTTTCTGACGATGGCCGCGAGGGGACCATGTAGACGTCGAAGAGGGTGGAGCTCAGGGAGGAGCCCTGGGACACTCCGCAGCTGATCTCTGTAGGTTCTGAGAGGAACGGAGGTAGTCTGACTCGCTATGTTTGGCCGGAAAGGAAGGAGTGGATCCAGTCCAGGGCCCTGTGGCGGATGGCGGCATCGTGGAGTCTCGTGATTAGGCTGCGGTGGGAGACGGTATCGAAGGCAGCTGAGAGGTCCAGTAGGATGAGGGCAGCGGTTTCACAGTGTTCGAGGAGGGAGCACATGTCGTCGGTGGCGGCGAGGAGTCCTGTCTCGGTGCTGTGTTTACTTAAGAAGCCGGATTGAGAGATGTCCAGGACGTGGTTCTCTTCGATGAACTCCGAGAGCTGGGCTTTGATGGCCTTCTTGATGGCCTTGGCTGGGCACGGGAGGAGGGAGATGGCTCTGAAGTTCTTGAGGTCCGTCGGGTCGGTGGATGGCTTTTTCAGCACGAGATAGGGGATCCTCTGAGTCCCTAGATATACAACTAGAAATCTCTTTAAATAACTCAGCGAACTACTGAACAGATTTACACCAAATCATAAAAAGGCACTTCCCTGAACCAACATCCACCTTCCTGCCAAATTTGGTGTAATTCCGGTGCAGTTCGGGCTGTGGCTGTGTCCAAAGTTCCTATGGAAATTAACATAGGGAAAATGCGTTTTGGGACCCTCCCATGACAGCTCACCCTGAAACTTTCAGGACAGCAGCTGAATGGAGAGTAACTTGTTTTAAAATTTCGCAAGGATCCGTCAAACGACGCCAAAGTTATTGGGAAATGGAAAAAACGCTCTTCCTATGGAAACTAGGTACTAACTATAACTACCAACTGGTGAAACCCAGTAGGTAATTAATAAAATATATATATATATATATATATATATATATATATACATATACATACACACACACACACACAGACACACACAGACACACACACACACACATGCATACACATACTTTTTGGGATTAAATCGATTTTTATTGATTTCCATTAATCAAACATAAAACACCACATAACATAACTACTCGCCTATTTGGGGCAGTGCCAGAATCAATTTGTCAAGGTGCCGGTATTTTGTTACCCTTTTTTAAATGTAATCTAAAGTAATTGGCCAATGTAGCCTACCTTATGGGCTGCAAATCATTAATGTCTTATGTGTTTCTCAAGGCCTGAATGAAGAAAGGCGAACATCTACACTTAAGACATATTATAAAGAAGTGCTACAGGATCCCTCACATAGGCGGCATTATTCAGAGTTTATGACTTTAATGGAGATCCCCTGAGAGAGAAACCCGAATTTGAAAATGTTTCCCTATTTTAAGTCTCTACAGAAGTGCAAAAACGATGATGCTGATAATATTTCTATAATCAAAATGCTACAAACCTTGTGTGTGTTTATTTATAGGCACAAATTGATATGTTCCTTCAAAGTTTGAGATTAATGTATTTGAAAATGGGCATTCACCTTGGAATGCAACAATAAAAGGAAAATCGTTATGAGGAACAGAAAGGTGGCAGATTAAATGGTTCTATACTTTTATAACAGCATGTTACTTTCCAGAATATTTTACATATTTGAATGATACAATTCAAAAAATAACATGCAGGTTTAGCTCATGCAACTGTGTTTGTAGTACTTTAATACTTAAAGAAAATTAGTCTCACTTCTCAAACTGGGAATCGGAAAGAGCACAAAGTGAAAATGATATGCAAGTGTTGAATAAGAATGGTGCCAATTTACACACAAATCAATGTTATGAACGATTTGCTAAAGAAACAACAGTGTAATTGGCTAATAAACCAGACACTAAACAAAGCAAAGTACAGTATTGTTAAGTTATGTCAAAAGTAGAGAATGGCTTTCTCTTGGAAACTATAAGGCAACACACATACACTACATGAAAACGTGCATGTTTATATCCAAGAATCATAAAAGAATGAAATGTGATTTGACTGCTTTAGCAGCTATGGCTATAATTAAGGTATGTCACAGAAGCTATCTAAAGGATGAGAGAAACAGATGGCGGAAATATATGAGGAACGTTTGATGTAACAGATGATTTAAAACTTAAGGTAAAGAAGAAATATTGAAATTCAGAAATTGCTAATGTTTTTTAATGCAATAAAAATAAATTTGAAAATTATAAACATGAACCAAAATGGAGTTATTTTTACTTTACAAACTTTGCTTAAAAGAACCAACATTGCATAGAAACCTCATTAATGAAACTGAAATATTTTGTACACAATTTGAGTGATCACCACAAGATGTTAAGTAAGCAAGACTCTGTATAAAGGGGCTCTTTATGATGGCAGAAGGACCGCCACCGCCGGCCCGGCGGTGGCGGTCCTTCCGCCATCACTGAGCATTTCACCCACCGCCAAATTAGGATGGCGGTGGGTATCGCGGCGGACGCAAAGTCCGTCCGTCGCTTTTCCGCCGGAGGCAATAGAACCGATTGCCTGGCGGATGGAAAAGGGCCACTAATATGGTGGCGGTGCCTAGCAGGCACCGGCCGCCATATTATGATGTGCCCTGGAAGAGGTCTTTCCAGGCTGGCGGGGATTGGTTTTGGGGGCCCGTTGCGGGCCCCCTCAGTGTGGGGGGAGGGTGTAGGTGCATTGGGGGGGTGCACAAGGTGGCAGGCACCGCGTGGTGCGTGCCACGTTGTGCATGGGAATGCACATCGCTGCATTTTGGCATTGCGAACGGTGTTGCAGCCAGCAGCACCTCCCGCAATGTTAAAGGGCCAGGATGCGCCCGCCATACTAGCGGGCTCATCCTAATTGGGCTGGTGGGACCGCCGAACGTCTGGCGGGCGGTCCCATCACCGCTATGATGGCGGGCGGACTGATGTCCGCCCGCCATCATAATGAGCCCCATAGCTCGGTTTCAGCACAAGAGTTTTATTACAGCCTTATAAACTATGTAAACTCAACTACATGGTTAATACATAGATGTATTGCTAGATCTATTGAGATACTGAAATTAGAAGTGTCTTTCTTCAAAAAAATATGTTAATTGTACATAAAACTAGGAAACTACATTTTAAAATATATAAGGGAAATTCAATATTCAAAGTATTATTGGAAGAACTATTCGCATTTTTAAATGAAAAGGATTATTCAGATCGGTTAGAAAGTTCACTTATATGAAAGCAAATATTTTCAATGCAACATAACCACAGCTAAAAATACTTTAGTGTCACCTCAAACAACAATTTCAGAAATTTTGTAAACCATGAGGAATGGTTCCTGCAGTGTGAGGTTCAAAGAAAAGTATTTCTCATTTAATAAATGAATCACATATTTGGTGACTATGAATGAGCTGTCTGAATGTTGTAGCTCTACATTAAATAAAGAAACATAAAAAGCAATAGCGCATTCCGTAGCTGAATATTTAACTCTCAAACGCAAATCATAATAAGTTGACTAGCCTAAATACACTTATCAAAACAAGATTTAGAATTGCCATCAAACAATTATTATGACGCTCAGGTTGCACATACATAGTACAAATAGAGCAACACAGTTACTAGAAACAACTAGCCCCATTCACTTCTTGAAGCATTAGGGGCTTTATTTCATGTGTCTAACATGACAACAATAATAACACATAAAACAGCAGGAAAGAATAGGTTACAATTATTCAAAAATTGTAAAGGTCAGCTTTGCATAGCCTAGGGTATATATTTTAACATTTTTATAAGATAGGCCCAATCTTAATACAGGGTGCGACTGGATTGTTTGTAATATTAATGATTATGCTTCACAGTTATATGCAAATGTCGAACTCTCCCATTAGCAGCAGAACGGAATGAACATACGTACTAATCATAGGTGTTCACCTGTCCAGTTATCCCCTTAGCCTCGTGAGCAACATAAACCCATGTTCGTACTTCCCCGAGGTGTTCACGATCCAAGCAATCCCTTTCACATCTAAAGCAACAAACATATATGCAAGCTGTTCAGAGGTATTCCACTTTCATGCTAACACATTAGGAAAGAAGACAACATTTCCAATGTCGCATACCCCGTATACTTGTAATGGTCAAGAAATCACAGGTTTTGACTACGCCTCGTGACCCAGCCCCTCGGCCACCCCAAACTACAGCAGCCAACGATACACACTGCACCAGCTGGCGACACTTGGATTAGATTGTTAGGACCACCTAAAGCGGAAGAACAGTTCCGTTCTCTCACCCATCCTGGTTAGGCCTTCAAGCACCCAGCGGCACCTTCACAAGTGCAGGATCACTATCCCCACCGTAGGCAAAAGACTGACAGCGGAAGCTGGCGTGCTTCCAAATTGGAGAAATGTTTCCCCCCAGGCGGAGGTACAAGCTGCAGTTGCTCATGGCAGCCAGCCAAGGCTGCACACAAGGCACAACGAGACCCCTTGGGTCCAGTCACAATAGTCTCAACAACAGAGTACCTTGTGGCATGGGTCTGGGGAGAGGAAGCCGGGGACCTCCGATGGAGGCCGCAATGTCAGGCACTGTCGTCCTCCCAATCTGGAGGTCGGAGACAGTCTAGGCTTCTGGCTCGGATACCATGGACTCGGCAAACGTCCCTCAACACCCCACGGACACCACACGCTAAGAAGTGCGAGCTAGCACAGGTTTCCGGGTGCAAGCACGGGTCCCTTGGACTTGGCAAACTTCCCCAGCACTCCTTGAACTCCTCTTGTTCTGGCACCCCAGGTGGACCGCTGATCTTTACAAGCACACTCCTCTGCACAGTACGATTATGGCGTACGTCAGGAAGTTCCTTGTCCCAACGGACGATTACCTCCACCCGTTTCTGCTGCACCCTGCGTGGTCATTATGATTTCGGGGAGATCCTTTGTCCCTGGGATCTCGGGAACAGAAGGCTAGCCAACTGGCCCTTGGAGAGTGCTTAAGGGGCTGGGCCACGACAGTTGGCAATTAGCTGCAGGCCAGCAACATCCAGGCCAAATCCACCAAGTGATAGTCCCCCTCGTGGAGCACGACAAGCCCCAGGCCACCACAAGTCTGCAGATAATCCAGCTCCAGTCCCTCCTGCCCCAATGGTTCCTCTTGTCGATGTCCCATCATCGAACCAGCGTAGTATAGTTCCAATCCCAAAAGCGTCTCTAACTCCCAAGGGCAGAGCCCCAGTAGTTATCCCCACAATGGCCTATGAAGATGAGATCAGTTGAAAAGACCACCTCTGAAATGCACAGGCCCTCTCTAAATGATGTCCTGTCTGCTATCCTACCCTGGGCGGCTTGATCAATATCTTTAGTGGGGCCAAGACCCTGTCCCTTGGAATGCAGGTGCCAATTCCACCCCGCTCGTAAGGAAGGCCCCTCAGAGTCAGAGGTCGGCAGTTTACCCTGAGCCCCTAGTTTCTGGCCTTTTATCAGGAATGCACAGATGTAGCTGTCCCCCCCAGGCAGTCTGATGTGGATTAGAAACAGGTACACAGAGCTATGATCACCAAAATGGCCACTTTCCCAAAAGTGGCATTTCCACATTAATAATGTCAAATCTACTTGCACTACTGGAGAGGATTTGCCATTACTAACTCATCGAAAAAAAACATTATACTGCTACTCTTCTGCACATAGGAAATACTGCTCAATAGCCTTTTCACTGGTCCCCCATGTTAAATCAATGTGAGAAGCAGGCCCCACCGTAAAGAACACACTATCCGGTGCCATGTAGCGCACATGCCCTGCCTCTTCCCGACACTCCACCCTGCTTCCACGGAGTACTCGGATGTAGCGAGAGTCATGCAGAACCTTGGCAAGTAGCTTTTTAAATGCCAATCCGAGTAACAGTAACCTGCGCACACAAGCCCCGCCAGTTCAAACCTGTTGCAGGTTTGAAGAGCTTCCTCCGTGGATGGCACAACCAGTGCTGCAGGCCCACAGATGAGCATTTAAGTTACATACCCTAGGTATATGTCTTACCCCTAGAAATGGGACTTACTGCTAACTGAAATCAGTCAATCGTATACACCAATTACCAGTATGTATATGATAAGCACAGCGCTTTGGCACTGAATAGCAGTGTCAAAGCACTCAAAGCCCTTCAAAACAAGGTCCAAACAGGAGGTCGTAAACCAAAAAGGTCTCGGGAAACCACACCAAAAGATGCCAGGTCTAATACTTGTCCCCCACAGCAAAAACTGGGGAGAACTACCCCACTTCAGGGGAGTCCTCATAACTAAGACAGAAGAATCTGGAAAGACCATCAGCGTTGCCGTGTTCTGTTCCAGGTTGGTAGTATCCGGTGAGTCCTAAAAAGGCTCTCACCTCCGTCTGGGTCTTGGGAGGGTCCCAAGCCAGAAGGGTCTCAATTTTTGGTTGTAGCAGCACCACCTTGCTGCCCCCTACTTTGTGACCCAAGTAAACCACAGACCCCTTACCTATCTGGCACTTACTGGCCTTGATAGCGAGTCCGGCACGCTGCAGTACCCTCAGTACTTCCCGGAGGTGGTACAAATGATCCTCCCAACTGGAGTTGAAAACCGCAATGTCGTCAAGGTAGGTGGCACTGAAGTTCTCCAGGCAAGCGAGGACCTGGTTCACCAACCTCTGAAAGGTGGAAAGGGAGTTCTTCAACCATAAGGGCATAACGCGAAACTGGAAGTGCCTGTCTGGCGTCGAGAAGGCTGACCTCTCTTGCGCCCCATCAGTCGGCATTGAGTCCATGGTAGTCCACGGGGGGGCGGGGGTGGCCTGCAGCCGATGGAGACGGACGCAAGCTGAGGAGCTCCGACCGCCGTCTCCCCGTTCTTAATCATCCTGATCCCCTGACACAGCGGGGGAGCTGCAACTCGCACCGCAGCCCTCCGGAACACGTCTGCAAGACCCGGCGGTGCCCTGAACTGCAATTACAGCCGGCCCCGAGGGAGAATTGGCGCTTACCGTCTCGGCGGACCTGGCAGTAAGATGGCGGCTGCGGTCTGATTGCTGCCGCGGTTCCTGACCTGCGAGGCGGACGGACATCTCGAGGCAGGTGGAATCGCCTGTGCTGCTTGACTGATAGCGGCACGCTCCCGAGGAGGTGAGGAGGGGTTGGAGCGCTTTCATTGCGATTAATTGGCCTGCAGCGCTGACCCCCTGCTCGGCCCCGGTCCGAGAAAATGGCGGCCAGGCGGTGAGCGCCCTGAGATGTTGGCCGGATTGAGCAGCAACCTGCCTGTGGTGATCCCACTATTGACCCTCCTATGACCAACGAGCAGTGACAGCCGCGATAAGACGCGGAGTCGTGCTGTGGCGACTGGGGATCCTGGTATTGCCCGCAGTGAGGACCTCGCGGAGCCACGGACAAAATGGCCCCAAGCTTCCCATAAGCGTACCGGCTTGCCTTTCCCTGGCACGATATTTAGGGCGGAGGACATTGTGGCCCTAAGCGGTAGAGACCCTGTTCACACCGCGCACCAACAGAGCCCGGTGCCTCGCCTTGACCGGCTTCAACTCAGTGCTGAGCCCAGGGGGGACCGCTGCGGAAGGGTGTGCGCACTTTCTATGAAGTAGGGCATCCCTCACTGAGGCGCACTCACTGCAGTAGGTTGCCACATGAGCTATAACTGTGCTAGGGGAAGCACGAGAAGAACCGGCACTTACTGTATCAGACCCCCGCCGAGAGCAGAGAGGGACCGGCGTTAGCGGACCTGCGAGGGCGTACCACAATATAGCGCCTATGCAGCGACTGTAGCACCAGTCCCAGGAAAAGACTTGCCGACTCTTTGTGGGGCATAACTATGGTGGACGGTGGACCAATTGTGCGATAACGGAGGGGGACACTTGCGCTGGATGTCAGGCCTGACATGCTACAGAGAAGAAGCTATGGGGAGCAGCTGTGAAGTGCTGCGGCGATCAAGCATCGGGGAGAACTAGCGGGGCCTGCGAACTTCTGGGCGGCATTTTGTCTCGGCGAGCGCTGCCAGCGGTGGGAGAGGTGACCTGAGACGAGGACAGCAAGTGCTCTTCGAGTTGAGGGAGTGCGACGGATTGGAGGCCGCTCAGCGAAATTGGTGGTGTTAAGACGCTCTACTCCCAGGGGTCACTGAGCTCACTCAGACGCCAAACCAGCACGCAGTAGCTTCGAGATGGGGAGACCACAAAAGAAGCGGGGTTTCACTGTTCTTAGTGTAGATGTCCCCGGACCTCACTCCGATGAAGAAGAGGAATCGCCCAAAACAAGTGGAGACCTGCCCTCCCGGAAGCCTACAGTAGCTGACATAATGCAGGCCATAACGGCCTCCAGAGAGGCGCTAGAAGGAAAGATAGATGCCATCGGCACAGACCTCAGTCTACTCAAAGATGATCACCGCAAGCTTAAAGACAGAGTGTAAAGCACAGAAAAGGAAATATGCAGCCTACCGGACGAAGCGCATGAGATGCGCCGATCTCTTACTGTCCTGGAAACTAAGGTGAAAACCCTGGAACTGCGTGCCGAGGACAGCGAAGGGAGGTCGCGGCGGAACAACATCCGCGTCATCGGGATACCGGAAAAAACGGAAGGGACTGACATGGTCCGCTACTTAGAGGACTGGCTCCGCGCTGAGGTTGCTCCAACAGGCCTGTCCCCCTTTTATGCCCTGGAGCGGGCTCACAGAGTACCAGCTAGGCCGCCAAAACCAGGAGCTCCCCCCTGACCTGTGGTGGCTAGACTATTACACTTCCGGGATAGAGACCACATCTTACATTGTGCCCGCCAAAAACAAACTCTACGCATCGATAATTGTAATGTCATGATTTTCCCAGACTTTATGAGAGAAGTTCAACTAAGCAGGGCATCATTTGCTGCTGTTAAGGCTAAACTGCGCAAACTGAACCTGTCCTATGCAATGCTATATCCCGCTCGACTTCCGGTAGAGGACCCGGCGGTAGCACCTTTCTTCAATTTACCACAAGAAGTTTGGGACTGGCAAGAAGCCCACAGCTCAGTAGATCGTCCTGCTTCAGGGACCCCGCAGCAGAGTCCTCGTGGCCATAGGGCGGGCTCCAAGGCTCCTTCGCCCAGGGAACTTAGCCTTGAACGACGTAAAGCGTTGCAGGCACTGGTGTCACACAGTCAGACCAGCCCTAGCTCCTCTCCAGGAGGCAGCGGACGCCGTGATGGTGGATCGGAGACCTCGCCGGACCGCAGCGACAACGACAGCATTGGGAGCAAACATGCCAGTGGTTGCGTCCCAAACAGCCGATGATCTAGTGTAAAGAACGTGGCCTGCCATTCAACATGCAGATCTTCCCGGGGCCTCTCATCCCTGCTCCCTAGGTGCAGCTTCAATGAACTTGTGGCTTCCCCACTTGGAACTATAGGTAACATCCAGCTGAACTGGGGCTTATTGATTGGAACAGTTAACGGGGAGGCGGCACTATGGGGTGCCTTGCGAGGTTCTTAGCGGGAGACCACCCCTTCCTTTGTCACTAGAAGTGGGTTTGTACTATCACGGTTTGGATGGGGATACCTCGTTGGATACCTGTCCTGGGGAGGGGGAGTTGGGATTGGTTTTATAGTTGGGGTTTTTTAAGGGGATCCAGGCGTGTCACAGGGGGGAAATATCTTAAGGACTATATGTGTAGGTTTCAGCAATGGGACCCCCATTAGGCTTGGCTCGTCTCTCGTGGAATGTGAGGGGTATGCACTCTATGGCCACAAGATACACTCCTATCTGATTCGCAGAGGCATTCAGATCGCATTTCTTCAAGAAACCCACCTCCTGGCAAAAGGGAAGGCGTTACAACGCCGCTGGAGGGGTCAGGTTTATTATACTACATACTCTGCCTTTGCGAGAGGTGTATTGATATGGATACGTGCGGGCGTCCCATTCCAATGCATAACACAGGTGATTGACCCAGAGGGCAGATTTGTGGTAGTGACGGGGAGACTAGGCGGTAGAGACCTCACCCTGGGTAGTATATATGCACCTAACGCGGACCAGCCGGCCTTCTTCTCCTTACTATCACGAAGGTTGGCGACCACCCTTACTGGGTCGCTGTTACTGGGGGGCGACTTCAATTGCACCACTGATGTTACCCTTGACCGCTCCCACCTCCCACTCCCTAATGCACCTGCACACAAACTGGCAGAATCACGCCTTAACTGGCAACAGAAATGGGGCTTAATTGACACCTGGCAGGCGCAGCACCCTTTAACCCGGGATTACTCCTTCTCAGCCCTTCATGAATTACATGTTCGGCTAGATGCCATTCTGTGTTCACCAGATGTCCATGAGGGGATTAGTTTCAGCGAAGACCACAACCCTGTCCTGGCACAGGTCGCGTGCACGCCCCAAAATCCCCACCTGGCGCTTGCGTCCAGAGGCCTTAGATGACCAGGTTTTCCGTACAACTATTGGAGCAGCTATCACTGACTATTTCCAGGCCAACGAGGGTACAGCTACGTCCACGATAGTGGAATGGGATGCCTGTAAAGCAGTACTTGGAGGGCGGTGCATATCTGAGCTGGTTGGGGTTCGGAAGGTTCTCCTTCAGGATATTCAGCGCGATGACGAGCGTCTGCCCGCCCTGGAAAATGTCAGACCTGAAAACCCGGGCAAGCACCAGGAGTTACTAGAGGCAAGAGAGGCAGTAGCCGCCCACGTGGAGCGTCTGCGCTGCTTCGATTATAAGACCTACATCACTCGGGCACATTCGGAAAGGGATAAATCGGGAGCCCTCCTGGCTTGGTTGGCGAATCCGGTTAGGCGGGGATCAGTTATACTAAAAATTAGAGATCAGATAGGAGTAGCTATATGACCAACAGGGGATCAACGACCTGTTCTTTGAATATTATACTGAGCTCTATCGGAGCCAACTGGCCCCAACGGAAGATGATCTGCAGGAGTTCACACGAGAAGTTGACCCACCTGCACTAGACGAGGAGGCGGCAACTTTGTTGGGACGTGAAATCGAAGTACGGGAGGTGTGTGGAGCCATCAAAATTATGGTCCGTAACAAAACCCCAGGCACTGACGGCCTCCCGATAGAATTTTACCTCGCCTACATTGACCTCCTAGCTCCCCAACTCGCACGATTATATAATGATGCCAAGAGGCTTGGCAAACTACCTGTCTCCACTAGAGAGGCAATCATCATTCCTCTGCTAAAGCCGGGCAAGCAGGCATGGGATAGAACGGCATATCGCCCTTTATCCATGCTCAATCTCGATTATAAAATACTAAGCAAGATCCTGGCCTCCCGTTTGCTCCCTCACATGACCACCCTCATACACGCTGACCAATCCGGGTTCATCCCCACCAGGAACACAGCGCTAAATATCAGAAGACTCTTGTGCATATTAGAAGCAGATTCTTACCACGCCGACACCGCTGCGATCTTTGCAGTAGATATAGAAAAAGCCTTCGATAGTTTGGAATGGGCTTTCCGGTTTCATGTGATGCGGAGAATGGGGCTCGGTCCTGACTTCGTGAGTTGGACAGCTCTCTTGTACGCTGCCTCCACCGCCAGAGTTAAAACTGGGGGAGTAATCTCGGAAGCGTGCAAGATGGGGCGGGGTACACGGCAGGAGTGTCCCCTCTCCCCTCTGTTTGCTCTGGCGATGGAACCCTTAGTGGCGCATGCTAGGTCGGGGCGGGCGTATCGAGGGCTTGACGTATACGGACAGGTCCATCATATTGCACTTTATGCGGACAATCTTCTACTTTTCCTTGCTGACTCGGGGGAGGCCTTATTGGGGGCAAAAAACCTGCTCCACGCTCTCAGCAGAGTGGCAGGATTAAAAGTGAACTGGTCAAAATCTTGTCTTTTTCCGGCGCGCAAGGATAGAATGGGTCCGTAGAGCACGGAGGGAGTGAACTGGGAAGACAGACGCCTACCCTACCTGGGCACTCTTATCTACCACAGACAGGAGGACATTCTTGAGGGGAACATTGGAAAGGCCGTCAGAGGGGCAAAAGCTAACTTTGAATTCTGGAGTTCCCTGCCGTTGTCAGTAGCAGGCCGGGTGGCTCTACTCAAAATGGTAACCCTTCCGCGACTCCTCTATTTCTTCGGGACCTTGCGATTTGGATCCCAGCAACCTATTTTAAGCAGCTCCGTTCAATGATCACAGCTTTCCTATGGGGCAAGGGCAGGCGCAGGGTAGCGCTCAGCACACTCAGCGACCAAGAGCAGAGGGTGGTCTAGCGGTCCCAGACTACGAGACTTATTATTTAGCAGCCCAATTTCAATGGCTCACACAATGGGTGGCGAGGGCCACTAGAGGGGAGGATTTGGGGCCCCTGATGTTGCTGTCCCGCATAGTACTGCGACTCCCAATCAGCGCTATATCCCTCACCCTAGAATTTGCCACAGCACGGAAATGCTGGAACAGGTATTTGCGGAGGGCTTCTATTAAGAGCCCCTAAGCACCGGAAATACCATTGATAATGTGCAGGGCCCTGCCACACGGAGGCAACTGGCAGAGATTAGAGACTTGGGCGCAGAGAGGACTAACCACCATGGGAGACCTCTATGAGGAGGGAGCCATGATCCTGTTTAATGATCTGCAGGCACGCTATGACTTACCCGGGGGTGATTTCTTACAATACACAGCCCTCACGGCGGCCATCAGGAAACATTGGGGTGGAGGACTCACAGAACCAACCACTTCCATGGGGTGCCAGTATGTGGTGATGGCAGCGGGCACCTTTAAAGCAGTGACGTGTCTCTATGGACGCATGACACTTGAATCCCTATCCCCCCTATCTGCCCTAAAGCTCAAATGGGAAACGGATATAGGGGAGGTCATCCCAGACAGGGAATGTGGTGAGCTTGAGGAGAGAGCCTGGAAGAGCACGAGGAATGCGAGGTTTCAGTTAGTACACTTCCATATTCTACACAGAGCATATCTTACCCCAGCAAAACTGCACGAATATTTCCCGGCCCAACCAGCGTCCTGCCCGAGATGTAATGCAGACAGCGCAGATTTTAAACACGTTATGGGACTGCTCGTTCCTTGCCAGTTATTGGGAGGAGGTATCGGCATTACTGACAGACCTCACTGATAGGGACCTATACCCATCCATGGCTCACTGTATCCTACATTGGTTTCCACATACCTCGAAGAACAAAATCACTAGTAAATTTCTAGATTTGGGCTTGCTACTAGCCAAGAGAAACATCACCACACATTGGAAAGCGAAGCAGGGCCCTAGCATCGCTAAGTGGAAAGCAGAATTCCTGAAATGGGCTAAGTGTGAGGGAGTGATTAGGTTACAAATTGCAAATCGCACGGGGAGTGAAAAGGCACTGGAGAGGGTGAGAGCCTGGGAAATGCTCGTTGTAGCTCTCAAATCTCCTGACGATGATGCGGAGGACGCATCTGTGGATGACCCTGTGGCAGCCATAGTTTAACGTATAGATAGCTTTGAGCCCACCTTGCTCTGTAACCTCACGATTAGTAGTGGAGCTCGACATGTAAGCCTGATTTCACTCAGCTTCCCCCCCATTCCACTAAGTCGCCCCACTGCGACATTAGCTCTACTGACCTTTTGCAGCCAGCACTTAAGTGACACACCTGGGAGGGTGGTGAGGGAGAGGGGGGTGGGGGTTTAGTTGGGGATGGGAATTTTCAATGGTTGGACAGTGACTATTGCAAGGAAGTTACTCATAGGTTGTGCCCGGGCAGTAGGCATGGACATCTTAAGGAGCCATAGATGTGCCTTATATAACCTGATTTGCCATGTGTCTTTGCCAAACATCTGGGGTATGTAACTGAACCCCCTATTGTCCTTTTTCCATTCTTTTGTTTTCCTTCTTGGATGTATGGAAAATCAATAAAAATGGTTTATAAAAAAAAAAACATTGAGTCCATGGTAGTCCACACAGAACCAAAGTTCAGGATCCACGCCGGGGGGAGCAGCCTTGGGCACCAATACCACAGGACTAGACCAAGGGTTGTTGGAAGGCTCAATCCCCCAAAGGCTAGCTTCTTGGAAACCTCTTCCCAGATGCTAATCCTTACCTTGTCAGCCAACCTGTAAGCCGTATCAATATCATGAGTGCACCATTGGGTGACCCCGGGGGCGAGCGAGAACAGGGGATTAAACTGTCCCATCAATTGAAAGTCCCCCTGTTGCTACTGGGTCAAAGTAGGGGAGAGACTCTTTCCCCCCCCCCCTCCCCCCTCTACTGACCCAACCCGCTCAGAGGAGGACAGGACGTTTGGGAGAGGTTCGGTCTCCTTTTCCACCCCATATTCCGTGACCAAGAACATGGTCAACTCAGTCCTCTCAAGATGTGGCTTGAGGCGGTTCACATGCAGGACCTTCAAAGTTTCCTAGGAGTTTGCAAGTCCACCAAATGGGTGACGTCACTCTTGCGCTCCTTCACCTCAAATGGCCCAGACCACTTGTCCTGTAGAGCACGGGGCTGGCTGAAACTCCACCAGAGTGGTGTTCTGGTCGGACCATTGTTTCATATTCTCCTGACTAGCTTCCATGTTCGCCTGAGCGAGCTTCCTGAAGTGGTCTGTTTGGTTACAGAAGGCCAGGACATAACTGAATACATCTTTGGACGGCTTCCTGGGAGCTTGCTCTCAGCCCTGCCTCACCAGAATGAGAGGACCCATCACAGGGTGCCCACACAGAAGCGCAAATGTGCTGAAGCCAACCCCCTTCTGCGGGACCTCCCTGTAGGCAACCAGCAGTCTTGGCAAGAGGACGTCCCACTCACGCCTCATGGTGTCTGAAAGACCCACAATCATGCCCTTAAGGGTATGGTTGAATCTCTCAACCAAACCATTAGTTTGAGGGTGGTAGGGGGTGGAGAACTTGTATGTTACCCCACACGGAAAGAAAGTCCCCAACAGTGCCCAGGCCACAGCATGCTCTGTCACCATCCTCAGGGGAATCGCTTCCAGGTACCGGGTGGCATGGTCTACTAAGACAAGGATGAACCTGTTGCCCATGGCGGTCTTGGGATACAGAGGTCCCACGATATCAATGCCCACCTGCCCAAAAGGGGTGCCCAGGACAGGGAACGGTTGCAGGGGGGCCTTGCACCTCCCCCAGTCTTGCCGCTCATCTGGCAGGTAGGACAGGACTGACCAAACGCGTCTGAGACCTTCCTCAGTTGAGGCTAATAGAAGTGGGCGGCAAGCCGGTCAAAGGTCTTGCCCTGCCAGTGGCACATCATGAGCCAGACACAATAGGAAGGCTCTGAAACACTGGGGTACCACCAGCACATGGGCTGACCCAGGTTCAGCAACCTTAAATTCACTATTCAGGTGACCATCCCCCCAATAAATCCAGCGAGTTCCAGAGGCGTCACCATCTGCCTGGGATACAGACTGCAGCAGAAGCCCCCCTAAAGTAGGGTACTCTTTCTACGCCACACAGAACTCCTCCCTGGAGTGATCACCGTCCTGCTGCCAATCCGTTAGCTCAGGCAGGTTGCCCAGTTCGGCCACATCTTCCACTGTAGGTACCAGAGCCTCTCCCTCAGGGTCAGCCTCCTCCGGTACCATAGGAATCTTAGGAGCGGGCTTCCCGCGCCGTGCCCGTGCCCTTTCTCTTCCTGGCAGGGACCTGGGCTACTGTTTCAGGCTCCTTCTGACCACCTTCCTGTGCCACCCTTGACAGTGTGGTCAGGCACGCCCACTCAGGCAGTCCTAACAACTCCATGTGCAACCGGAGCTTCACCTCCCTCAAGGAACCGGAGGCCCCCTCATTCAAAGGGAACCTGTGCCACTAGACAGTGGCTCTCACTGTTGTTGGCTGCAACCACTTGGTGAACCACATCAGGAACAACCTGCTCTGCAGACACTAGATGACACCTGATGGTTGTCATACTAGCCCCTGTGTCTTGCAGAGTCTGCACCCTATGCCCATTAATGGTCACCCACTGCTCGTACTTCCTAGTATGATCAGGCATGAGGGTTCTCTGAAACTTCACTGTCACCCAGAGACACTAGGGTTATCCACAATGGCTCCCCATCAATTGCGATCAATTCCTCCCCAAACGCAACCCCTGCCACCCTCAGTGTCTGACCACCAATGGGGGACGATGCTCACCTAGGACACTTGGGATCCCCCCCCCCCGATAGTGCCTTTCTTGCTGACAAGCATAACATCTGGGGAATCCATTTCCTGCAGGCTTACCTGTAAAGAAAAGTTTGTTCTCGTCACTAGGGGGTTGGGAATCCTTACACAGGGACTTAGTTTGCGGCACTTGAAAGACCTCCTTACTTTTATTTCTGTCCCCCCTCCATCTTCTGCGGGGGACCAGGCCCACCCTTGGTGGGATCTCCCCCAGACACCTTCTTGTGCACCCGTGTGTTAACCCAGAGGTCCGCCTCCTCCGCAAGCTCTTTGGGATCAGAAAGCTTCTTATCAATCAAGTGCTGGCACAGCTTGGTAGAACAAAGGCTAAGCATGTGCTCCTGCGCAATCAGATTCTACAGCCCCTTGTAGGCTACCACGTTACTGCCCTTAACCCAACCATCCAATGCCTTGCAAAATGAATCCATACAAACTACTCAGGTCTGGAGAGTCAGTTTAACACTGTCCCTAAGCTTCTGCCTGTACTTCTCAGGGGTCAACCCATATTTCCTGACCAGGGCCTCCTTCAGGGCAGACTACTTCACCCGGTCACCCTCCTCATGGGCCAACAAGGTGTCCCTCCCCTCAGGTGGAACATGCTTTAACAGACTTACTAACCCCCCCCACCCACCCACCCATCCCCATCAGGGATCCTGTGCATTTGTAAAGCTATTCTAGAGGCCCAAAACCACCAGCCTATGTTATCCCCCAATCCATAGTCAGGAACCAGACACTTAGGTATGTGGATTCTTTTGTCCAAGGAAACGGGTGAAATGCTGCCACCATCTGTGCTGGACTCAGCCCTTTTGGCTAGTAAGTCCAGCTCTCTCATGCTCAACTCTCGAGCCAATATTTTCTTTTCTTCCATCGCCACCTTGACCTTCTCACTTTCCTACTTAAGTTTGGACAGCTCCCACTTGAGCTTCCTTTCCTCCAGACTGTCCTCCAGCTGTGGTGACAGACCCCCAAGAGGAACCACTACTGCCTGACCTGAAGGGTACTACGCTCCCCTCCTGCAGCTCTTGCTCCTCAGCATCCACTACATCACCCTCCCTGAAATCCTCAGCTGTACCTCTGGCCGCCAGTTAGGCCCGCAATGCCTTTTACAGCACCTCCTTTCAACTCAGGCCTTTAAAAGAACATTTCTTGTCTCTGCAGAAACCTTTGAGCTAGGCTACCATATAGGTTTCCAACATATCCTGCTCAAAATCCACTACTGTAGGTACCTCCGCTGGCTCTCCTGCTGTAGGCATGACTGTCATGAACACAGACACTTTTCTAAACTAGAATGGCAAACCACAGAGAAAAAAAACAAGGCAAGAAAACAATATTGCACACCGGATTCGTAGCCAAACACTGTGCTGCTAGGGCTTGTGCCAACACAAGTCCTATCCTCACCGCTGATCACCAAATGTTAGACCCAGTGGTTTCTGTCTGGCTTCGATGCGTATTAGCCAAACAGAAACCGCTGTGTCCAACAGTTGACTTTCAGATATGTCTCTGAGGCACTGTTGATGAATTAATACAGATGGAAGAAACTGCACAGTAATTCCCCTTCACCTCTCCATAGCAAATAAATGGGGAGAAACAGAGAGACTTAAGAATTTGAGAGGGGCAGACACAAAGACTGGCTGCTTAGTAAGAATGCTGGAGAGCTGATTCTCAACTGTAGGCATGAGTGCTTCTTGGAGATGTGTGGGGATAATACTTCGCTTGTTATAACGTAGAAAGTGAAGACACTAATTATTCATTCAATATCATAATTAGTAGGCTAAAAATATAGATCTAAAGGTTAGGGGGAAGCTAGGCTCATTATTAGAGACAGTAGGGATGTGAGATAGAAGATGGTTTTAATATTCATCTTGTCTTATATTATGGCTGCTGAGATTACAATAATAATTTTCATTCTGATACATAAGGTTTGTGTGGCGATTATACAGTGTGTGTCTGTGTGTGTGTATGTGTGTGTATGTGTGTCTGTGTGTTGCTTAAGGGGACCAGGAAAAGGATACACACAACTATCAATAACCCCAGCGGATGAGAACTTTTCTGGCAGGGTTGTCAGATTCATATTGCTCTGAATCTAAATGAATCGAGCTTGCTATAGAAGAGACTGAAAGACCCCGGTCTGTTTTCCTTTTCCTATATTTAATACTTGGGCGTCGGGTCTTCACATTTTTTTGGCCCACATGCCATAATATAGGTTTTGTCGTAGTTGGATTCTTAAAAAAACCTCCAAGTAATTAAGCAGTAGTTTAAGCCCGTTCGGGATTCTTGCATGCAGTCAATCAATCAATCAGGGGTTTGTTAAAGCGCGACTACTCACCCGTAAGGGTCTCAAGGCGGGTGGGGGGAGGGGGGGTGCAGGTTCCATCCATCAAGGAGGGGGTCTGTCGAAGAGCCAGGTTTTGAGGTTTCTTGCGAAGATGGGGAGCGATGTTGTCTGTCTGAGGTGGAGCGGAAGGGCGTTCCATGCTTTGGCCGCGAGGAAGGAGAAGGAGCGGCCTCCCGATCTGGTCTTTCTGGTGCGGGGGACCACGGCGTAGGAGAGCTGGGCTGATCGTAGGGTCCTTTGGGGTGCGTGGAATTTGAGTCGGCTGTTCAGGTATGCTGGTCCGGTGCCGTGGAGGGCCTTGTGTGCGTGGGTGAGCATCTTTAAGGTGATTCTCGCCTCGACAGGGAGCCAGTGGAGTGTGCGCAGGTGCTGGGAGATGTGGCGGTGTTTTGGCAGGTTGAGGACCAGTCTTGCGGCGGCGTTCTGGATGTTCTGTAGCTTGCGGGTGAGGTTTTTGTTTATTCCGGCGTAGAGTGCGTTGCCGTAGTCGAGTCTGCTGGTGACCAGGGCGTGAGTGACGGTCTTTCGGTGTTCGAGGGGGATCCATTTGAAGGTCTTACGAAGGAGGCGGAGGGTGTGGAAGCAGGAATACGAGACAGAGTTGATCTGGCGGTCCATTTTGAGCTCGGAGTCCAGGATGATTCCCAGGTTGCGTGCGTGGTCCGTGGGGGTTGGCGGGTTTCCGAGGGCGGGGGCCACCAGGTGTCGCTCCAGGCATCGGGGTTTGGGCCCATGATGAGTACTTCTGTTTTGTTGGTGTTTAGTTGTAGGCAGCTGTTTTTCATCCATTTGGTGACGGCTTCCATGCCTTCTCGAAAGTTGCGTCTGGCGGTGTTGGGCTCGTTGGATAGGGAGAGGATGAGCTGGGTGTCGTCTGCGTATGACACGATGTTGAGTCCGTAGGTTCTGACGATGGGGGCGAGTGGAGCCATGTAGACGTTGAAGAGCGTCGGGCTGAGGGAGGAGCCCTGGGGGACTCCGCAGGTGGTAGGTGTGGGGTCCGAGAGGAAAGGGGGAGTCTGACCCGCTGCGTCCTGCCGGAGAGGAAGGAGCGGATCCAGTCGACGGCCTTGTCCTGGATTCCTGCGTCGTAGAGTCTGCGTATTAGGGTGCGGTGGGAGACTGTGTCGAACGCCGCTGATAGGTCGAGGAGGATGAGGGCTACTGTTTCTCCTTTATCCAGTAGGGTGCGGATGTCGTCTGTTGCGGCGAGGAGGGCGGTTTCCGTACTGTGGTTTTTTCTGAAGCCGGATTGGGAGGAGTCGAGGATGTTGTGTTCTTCAATGAATGTGGCGAGTTGGCTGTTGATGGCTTTCTCGATGACTTTCGCTGGGAACGGGAGCAGGGAGATGGGTCTGTAGTTTTTGAGGTCGGTGGGGTCCGCTGAGGGTTTCTTTAGGAGGGGGTTGACCTCGGCGTGTTTCCAGTCGTCGGGGAACGAGGCGGTCGCCAGGGAGCGGTTGATGGTGTGGCGGAGCATGGGTGCGATGGTGTTGGCGGCTCTGTTGAAGATGTGGTGGGGGCAGGGGTCCGTGGGGGCCCCTGAGTGGATTGACTTCATTGTCTTCAGTGTGTCTTCGGTGGTGAGGGCTGTCCAGTCGTCAATCGCTGGTTTCCGGGTGTCGGGGTGGTTGGTGAGGGTTCAGTGTGTTGGTTGTCTTCATCGAAGTTGTCGTAGATGCTCTTGATTTTGTGGTGGAAAAAGGTGCTGAGTTTGTCGCAGAGGTCTTGTGAGGGAGGGATGTCGGTAGACTCGCTAGTGGGTTGGGCGAACTCCTTGATGATGCTGAAGAGTTCCTTGCTGTTGTGCGCGTGGGTGGAGATTCTGTCTTCAATCGCTTTTTTCCTCGTTTCTCTGATGAGTTGATGGTGGGCGTTGGTGGCGGCTCTGAAGTTGTCGTGGGCTTCTGTGGATTTGGTGTTCCTCCAGGCCTTTTCGAGGCGGCGGCATGTGCTTCTGGACTCTCGAAGTTCGGTGGTAAACCATCTGGCTTTCTTGGCGCGGGTATTGTTGTTTTTCTTGAGGGGGCTATGGTGTTGGTGCTGTCCGAGATCCATCTATGCAGGGTTCGGGCTGCGGTGTTGGGGTCGTCGTTTTCCACGATGGTTGGGGTGGAGTTGTTGAGTGAGGAGGTGAGCTGGTCGTCGGTGATTTTGGTCCAGTTTCTTCGTGGAAGCAGGTGCTGGTGTCTGTGGATGGTGGGTGTTCTGAAGGTGAAGTGGACGCAACGATGGTCGGTCCATGGGAGTTCGGTGGTGTGGCTGAAGGTGATGGAGTTTCCTGTAGTGAAGAGGGGGTCGAGGGTGTGTCCTGCTGAGTGCGTGGGCTCGGTCACGATCTGGCGCAGTCCAATGTTGTGGAGGTTGTCCAGGAGGGATGTGGTGTTGGGGTCCAGTTGGTTGTCGAGGTGGAAGTTGAGGTCTCCCAGCAGGGTGTAGTTGGTGGATGCGATGGCCTGCGGGGAGATAATGTCCGTGATGGAGTTGGCGAAGGGTCCGCGGGGTCCAGGGGGTCGGTAGATGAGGGTTCCTCGGAGGGTGGCGGTGGGGCTGGCCAGTATCTTGAAGTGAAGGTGTTCCATCAGTTCTGTGGGCTCGTCAGGGAGTGTGCTCAGGCGGAGGCTGGATTTGTGGACGATGGAGATTCCTCCTCCTGGGCGGGTGGGGCGGTCCTTCCTGGAGATCTTGTATCCTTGGGGGATGGCGATGGCGGTCCCGAGGTGGTGTTGGTCCAGGTTTCGGTGAAGAACGCTACGTCCGGGGTGGTGCTGTCGAGGAGGTCCCAGATTTCTGTGGCGTGTTTGTGGAGGGATCGGACGTTGAGGAGGATGCATTGCAGGGTCTTCGGTTCGGTTGTGTTCTTGTGGGCGGGTTGTGCTGGATCCATGTTCTTGGCGGTGCTGCAGGTGTGCCGGCAGCGGTGACAGCTGAAGGGTCCGTGGGAGTCGGCTGGTGATGCTAGCTTGCAGTTGTTGTTGCGGCCTGGGTTGAGTGCGTGGAGTGCTGCTGGGTCGTAGCGTTGGCGGGGCGGAGGTCCAGGGTTCCTGGCGCTGGTCGCGGTCGGGGACGGGCGCAGACGGGCTTGCCTTTGACATGCCTTCGGCGCGCCAGCGGCCCGCGGCCGCGCAGTGGCCGCCATTAAGTAGGGGTCGGGGAGGGCTGGACAGCGGGAGCGGGGAGGGGAGCTGGATTGGGCCGGTCGCGCTTGGGGGGAGGGGCCGCGGGGGCAGCAGCGGCGGGGAAAGGTAAAGGGAGGAAATAAGGGTTAAAGAAAAAAGGGAAAATAGGCAGAAATAAGGCACAAAAGAGCAGAGATGCAGAAAGGTGAAAGATAAAAGAGGGTAGAAAAACGAGTGAAAACAAGTGAAAGGGCAGAGCGAGAGGAAGGGAAAATGAGCAGAAATAAGGCACAAAAGAGCAGAGATGCAGAAAAGTGCAGAAAGGTGAAAGATAAAAAAGGGTAGAAAAACGAGTGAAAACAAGTGAAAGGGCAGAGCGAGAGGAAGGGAAAATGAGCAGAAATAAGGCACAAAAGAGCAGAGATGCAGAAAAGTGCAGAAAGGTGAAAGATAAAAAAGGGTAGAAAAACGAGTGAAAGAGCAGAGTTAGAGGAAGGAGACAGAGGTCCACTGGACCACCAGGGATGAGACGCAGGGAAACCTGCGGGTGAAGGAGGGCCTCGATCACCAACACTCGAGAGTGCAGGGGCAGGCCTCACTTAATGGTGGAGCTGCGAGGGTGGGAGAGCAATTTCACTGACAAGGAGTCGGTGGTCTTGCTGCAGGACTGCGTCTTCAGCTAACAAGAGCACAGGAACAGCCTTATTATTCACAGTAGGCACATCCTACCCCTTCTTAGCTAAAACTATTTTCAAGCTAGTTACATAAAGCAAAAACAGAATTGGTGCCAGAAAACAACCCTGAATACACCATAAAGGGAAAGGGTCAATACATTTGCACCCCCCTCCCCGGATCTAACAGAAATCAGTATGAAGGCCACATAAAAAATCTACCAACCCTACCTCAAGGTCCATATCACTTAAGAGTTCCTACAGCTTTTACCTATTAACACTGTTGAACGCAAAAGAACGATCCATGAATACTATGTAGAGGGAACTACGTTTAGCAACTTAATATTTGCTAACCAGCCAATTTAAGTGAAGGCACTGCTGGAGTGTTCCCAAGCCTCTCCTGAATCCATATTGAACCTTGGTTAAAATGTTATTCTCTGAGGTCCAAAGCAACACCCTATCCAGGATAATATTTCCAATTATTTACACTGTTGAATCTATTGAGAAAATTAGGCAACAGAATTTTGCATCCTGATTATTCCACTTTTTAAAAACTGGGATGATTATAGCTGTACGCCAGGAGCACAGTAGGCCAGTTTTACAGTGCAGCATTAATAGTATTGGTGAGGAGATGTGCCAAAACTCTAAGTCTTTATTGAGGTCCATTGGGATATCATCTGGCCCTGAAACCTTTTGAGATGGACTATTATTATGGCACCCATTACCTCTTCTAGAGAAAATGAAATATTTATCAGGAAAGAAGAAAAGCCCCACACAGTACTATCTCAAGCACTACCGACAGGGCAATAAATGGTGTGAAAATGATTTACCCACTCGCCAGCAGGGCCAATATTCAACCTAAATGTATTCTCAAGGGCTATGGAAAATATGTTTGAATTCACTAACTTCCAGAACACTTGAGCATCCTTAAATACACATAATAAATCAAATTGTCCCACATTTCAATCTGCAGATCGGCCTTCCTTTTTTAATAGCGCAAGCTTATACTCCCTTCTACATTGCGCTATAGTGTCTCCACTTCTTTAGACTTCAGCTCTTTCCTGGACTAGAATTTGCAGATCTACAAACCCCATTGAATCATGAAAAATTGCTATAATTTTTCCCCACTGGTCTTATAAACAAAGCCCTTATATTAACGTTTAATTTGGAAGAGTATTCAACGATATTCGATGGGTTAAAATCAAGAGAAAGACAGATGCTAACCAATTCCTTATTGCCTGAAATTATCTTAATATTGTATCCTTATTAGCAATCTTCCAGACCAGCTTTCGACCTGAGTCTTTAATTGACAAAACGACATGAGGTCAAGCTGTTGTCTCAGCTACCTAGTTGTCTCAATTGTCATCCCTAAGAGAAAGTCTACAGTCGCTATACAGACTCACCTGCACTTCCCCATTTGTTATATGATTTAGCAAATTCCTTGTTAGAAAGATATAATCAACAGTGGAACAGCATCCTCTGCCAGTAAAAGTTTGAACAACCTGATATAGTAGGGTTATAACGCACTGCAGGTCATATAGCAGTAATCAATTATTCAACATGCGATATCTAGGATCCTGAAATTAGATGAAATTCTGCTCATGATTCTTGGACAGAGAACTGAATATGAAGGCGACAGTGTAGTGTTCAGCTTAGTATTGAAACCCCACGCTAACAAAGTTAAACTTTGTGCCCAAATTGGGATATCAATTAACAACATTGTTCAAAAAAGCAAAAAGAGAATAGTTATTTTATTCCTAACGGATTCATCGCTATAAAAGTTCACAACTGCCAATCTAAATGCATTTGTCCACATAAAGTCGAAGGCCTGAATGCTCCCCCTCCTCCTCTCACATCAGCGATTATCTTAATGCAACAGTTGCTTGTAACAGTAAACCAAGTCGCAAAACCCTGTTTGGAGCAGACGGAGATGCCGGTAAATTGAAACAAACATATCCATCACAATATATATCACTCGTAGCCCGTGTTACTTGCATTGTAATAATATCAAACTTGTTGACATATTTTAACCAATCTTCTGATTGTAACTTTCCAGACAAAACTGTGCAGACCAACCTACTATATTTCAAATTAATTGTAATGCGTTTTTATTAGGCGAGGATTGTATGATACCCTGCTCAAGCTCTTTGACCACCAGGCATGGGCGTCTCACTGTAGTGGGTCACTTGCCGTCAATCAATCTAACCGTCACATTAAACAATTCAAACTATGACTTTGAAATTGGCATGTCCATAATAAGTTTGTATTCTAACATATTGGGGATCTCACTGTGGAACTTTGCTCAGAATTAACAGGAATGAGTGCTTCAACAATTGGTCGACTTCAAGTGCCATACTCAACCACAACTTCCTCCGTCAGTCATTTTCTTCAAGATTGGATAGGGCAGAATATCGATTTAGTGATGGGTACTTGTCAGCTGGATTTAAGGGCAAGAAAGACCTGAGGGCTGATGGACGATGATGCACTGGTAGCTTCAGATGACTACAGAAAAAGCTTAGTGTAGAAGTATACTATGTCCCAGTAGTATTGTGCCCATCTTGGTTTGGTGAATTAACCCTTCAGCTATAGAAGGCTGACAGAAGTTGAAAATGATGCAGTCCCCTTTATATCATTTAGGCATTGGACCTATGCACCTTACTCTTCAGCGCAGTAGTATCTCATTATAACAATAAAAATTTGCTTTGAAAATTCCATAAAGCCAGGATGTGACCTTTTAGTTGGTCTGGTGTTATAATGGCTAGAGGAGCTATACAAGGTGATTTACTAAGAAAAACATATGGGCACAAATCAGGAGGTAGATGAACAACAGGAAGCAAATCTGGTTGTTGTTCATTCTCTGAGTGATTAACAGTCATGGTGTTTCTCATATCCAATCTCCTCTCTCGTATGATAGACTGGAACTTCTGAAATTTGATTCACTTGCTACCCCTAGGTTGGGCATCTACCCTGGTTCACAGAGTATTTACCAAATCAGGTTCTTGAATAGTGTTTTGCATTATGGATTGCATATCCAATGCGACAAGGGAGGTTGATCCTCATTTCTCCAAATGTTTATCAATAAAATCCAGGCAGTCACAAATTGGATGCAGTTTGACATCCAAAAAATGACGTAACAGATTTCTCCTGCTCAGTGTAGCCTGTTCAGGAATAATAACATGGTGCTCCCATTCAGCGTTCCATTCCTTATGCTGTTGGCTTCACACATTTCTAGCTCTCTTGCCTTAAGACTACCGAATTCTGCTATCAAGGTGCCTTTGGATTCACAGGTTTCCCTTGGGCTTGAGGCACAGTTATCTGTGGTAGGTATAGCGTACTACCAGCTCAGGTACTCGCCAATAACCATGCCACATACAGAGTATTTCCACACGTCTTAATTCCACTACATGCAAGTCAGATCTCAACATTCTAAACCTGCCTTCAATTCATCTCTGCAACACTTACGTCACAGGCCTACTGTGTACAGTGGAAACCAAAAGAGTTCGAGTTCTTTTATCTACAAGACACTACATCTCCCGTTTGTTAAATTAAGCTACAATTTTTTCAAAATGGATAAATAAGTAAATAAATAAATACACAAAATAAATACATTAATAAATACACAGATAATCATGCACATATAGGCAATTACAATTCTTCAATTAAACGTCGTGGCGCCTGAATCACAAGTGCTGATCGGGTCACTGGAAACCGGGAACTGGCAATCGAAGTGTCAGTGATCTGCACAGTTGAGGTGGAATTATTAGACACAGAGTCATCAACATTCTGTTGTGACCCAGTCTCTACATTGACATCGATGTTTGGTGAGTGATGGACCACATGTCAAAAATGAGAGGAATCTCTCATAAGGGACCTCCCAGGATGCTGGGCAGTCACCATATGTCCTTTGGTGTTAGTGGTGGTAAAGGGTTCAGCCTCAAAAGGAGCATCAGCCTTTCTTTTTCTGTGTTGTCCGATAAGCACTTGAACTCCTCTTGTAAAGGTGACATCTTTTACTTGAAATCATCTGTCAGCATATATTATCATCTTCAGTTTACAATCAAAGTCCGTAACATGAATGTCTCTCTCATTCTTGGATAGGAGGTTGGTCCATTGGGGCAGCTTGTCATCATAGCTCTTCCAATCATGAGAGTTGCAGGGCTTTCCCCCGTTGTTGAGTGAGGAATCGAACAGTAAGCTCGAAGAGTAGTGTTCAAAACAACTCTGAGGTCGAGCTTTTTCCAATACAGCAAGCTGAACAGCTTTCTTTAGAGTATTCATGAACTGTTCTATCAGACCACTGGCCTGGGGCCAAAGAGAAGTGCTTTCTTGATGCTTTATATTGAGGTGATTTAGAAAGTCTTTGAATTCTCGACTATTAAATGGTGGGCCATTGTCAGATTTTAAGATTGCAGGTACACCCCATGTGGCGAGAGGACCAAAGAAATCAATAGCAATTTTCTCCCAAGCATTATGTAGCAATTCTGACATGTTTAAAGGGTGCTGAATAACTTAAGATGAAAGACAGTTGCATATGTGGCAAGTCTTCAACTCTTTTTCAACCCTTTCGTCGAGATACGGAAACCAGACTCTATCATGGTTAGCTCTCTTAGTAGCAATTATTCCTCAACGTCCCTCATGGGCAAAGACAATCACTTGTTGTCCGCAACTCTCAGAAATAATTCATGTACCTGCAGTACCGGGGCCTTCTTGAGTCACTGAAAGTTCATCTCTTACATTTTTGAACTTCAAATATTCTCTGTCACTAGAGAGAGGTCTAGAGTGATGGTTCCACAGTTGAAGAGTAATAATGTCTTAACTTTAACATGTCACTATCTAGGCTTGTGGCGGTGACAATTTGTTCAAAGGACAAGGCAGCTAGTGTGCTTGATTTCACAATAAAATTGATATAAGCCTCCGGCTGTCTTAGATAGGTTACCAGGGCATTGTAATGGCACTCTTCAAAAGTAATCAGAAGGATTCTGATCTTTCCCTGGACGATAAAGAATTGTGTAGTTGTATCTTGTAACCTCAAACTCTAACGTTCAATTCCAGTAGGCATTTTGGCTTTGGGATTGCCGAATATCATCAACAGTGCTTGATGATCAGCAGGGATGTGGAATTCCTATAGCCAGACGCAAGGATATATTGTTTGGGGTCAAGGGCAACAAGTTTCCATGTGTATTTTGTCCTTGGGACAAGCAGGCCCAACCCCCTACAGCACAAACCCTTTGGCTGCCAGTTTACAGTACCGCATTATGGATCAGGAAAGGGCATTGTCTGCAATTAAGGTAATATTTATGTGCATGAGTTAATGCTGTTCAAACTTGTATTTATGGTTCATTAATGCAAAGTCTTTATTATTAGGGTGAGCGCTCTAAATAAATGTTGTAAGCTCGGGCTGCACTACTGACAGTGGTTCCAGTATAAAAATGTGTACACACGTTTTCAAAGTTTAGCAATATGAAGCTATGTATAATGCTCCCAGAAAGCTCTGATTAGATGCAAATAGGATGATTGTTTGCTTTCAAAATAAAATGTTCATACAAAAATGCAAGTAGGTAAAAAAAACATTTAGCTAAACTACTTTAAAGTTTTAGGTACCATTTCTTTGCAGCATCATTTAGTAAAATGTGTTGATGTATGCTAGTATTTCCTGAAAATATTCATAATGGAAAATCAGTGTAACCAGTTCCAATAAAATTATAGGAAACGAAAATAAACAAGCATTGGCAAAGCCAGTACATCTGAAATTGGTGTACAACCTTTTGGTTGTGCCAATGCGTGTCTTGTTTGTTTTTGGCATGTTTTTTCTAAAACCTGATTGGTGTGGGAGCTGCTAGGCCCTCACCATTATAACAAACCCCTCGCCTCTCAGGTTGGGGCTGTTTCAGCGGTCGCCACCGCCAACATATTCCAAACGTATTCCTCCTTGCACGCAAGTCCTGAGGAAACAGCCACACCAACGCGGTGATATTTTTCACAGGTATTTTATTGGCAAACGAAACGGACGCGTTTCGATCTGACGATCGTTCTCACAACGTTGGTGTGGCTGTTTCCTCAGGACTTACGTGCAAGGAGGAATACGTTTGGAATATATATATATATATATCTCCTTTCAACCTTCATGCAAACCGCCCTCCAATTCTCCAGGCCCTTGAAGCTGTTTCTTGAAGTACATGAATAGGCGTTTGTACCACAGTTTTCTTATGTATCACATGGCTACAAACAAACCTCGACTCTTTAAGAGCATTGAGGCAGCCCATGTGTACACTTTAGTCTTTGAATCTGTAAGTTGTGGTAACAGAGAT
This sequence comes from Calotriton arnoldi, assembly GCA_963921515.1. Taxonomy (NCBI): domain Eukaryota; kingdom Metazoa; phylum Chordata; class Amphibia; order Caudata; family Salamandridae; genus Calotriton; species Calotriton arnoldi. Next base: position 674,641 of record CAWUFW010002420.1, read on the forward strand.
AATTCTTGCTACTTCTCCTCAGGCATGATATTTATCGACGCACCACTATCAATTATGAATGGTATTGAACACCTGTTCTTGAGATTCCTCAGCTGGCCTAGCCACAAGGATATAATGCAGAAGATAGGTCCAAAAGATTCAGACTCACTGCATACGAACCCTAACTGCCAGGCATCAAACAAGTATTTTTCTTTGTGCTGATAGCTGCTTTGCTACCACCTTCACTACCCATTATCAGAAATAAGGTGGCCAAAAGGCAGTTAAATTAGACAGAGCTGTCTAGCGACTCCTTTTTGAACACAGAAATGATAACATTAGGCTTTCATTTTCCTGGTGCAACTAAAATGGGTAGATACTTTTAAAATGTCTCTGAAACAGAGGAGTAAAAGCGTGTGCAAGTGTGCAGAAAAATGTAGCCAGGCACATATCATCTGAAGAACTAGATTTATCTGATTTGAATGAGTTCTTCTACCTCTTCTACTGATGTGCTGCAGCATAGGCCAATTCCACTATGTAGGGTTGGTGCTTTAAGCATTGTGAGTGTGGAAACTTGTGGATCATTAATACTCTGATAAATCATCTGAAACTTAGCAAAGTAGAACATATAGAAGAATTTAATGTATTATATCACCAGTTCATCACAAAATTTCTGAGAAGTTGTTAATTGGTTTTAAGAAGGTGTTCAGTATTTAGAACATTTTTTTTTATCTAGTCTGCATGGAAGATACAGATGTAGATCAAATCTGCTTTTGGAAAGGAACAGAGATTTTTTTTGAATATACGTACCTGTTTTTGTACCTGAATATATAGAGATAGAGATCCTCTAATTCTACTCTTGAAACCTGGCTGAAAGCTGTTCCTTTTTAGGGGTTTCTGAAATACAGGCATAAGGGGTTTTGTTGGCCTCCTTATCCAGAACTGCCTGATGGTTATTAGGGAAGTTAACCTGTGGTTCCTCAATATCCAATTATCTTTTCTGCAGTACTCCAGGGTACCTCAGCATCCTATGGGGATTACGCATATTTTATTGTTCACTCACTTGTACCCCACCTGGGAAATACATTATAAAACATTTTACCCTAAGCGGCTTTTGGATGCTTTACTACTGGTCTTTGTGTGACTACTAAGACCTTAAGGCACAACAGTCTGCATCTAGGATGTGCCATAGACTGGCTTCTCGATCACTCTTAGGTGGACTTAAGAGACCTTTTGAATCAGGTACAAATAAATTAATGTAAAACATGTGTGCTCAGTTGTTCACTTCTACTACTTTCACTGCAGAGACCCAAATCGGAATAAGAGACCACTATGGTCAGTCTCACAAAACATCAAAACACTTCACACATACGCTTAAATACAATTCAACAGTCTTCCAACCAAGTACTCCGCTATGGCGTAGAGAGCAATTCTTTCACTAATGCGCTTTACAGCCTTGTCAGGGCTATTCAGTGCAATACAAAACACGTATTGAGATGTTAAATTATTAAAGCATGGAATAAAAAGGGCTATCTTAATTTGTGTGTTGTAATACCCAATGATGAGAATAGCCTTTTTTCTCCTAGAAGGGAATTTTAACAGACGTTCTGTACAGTGTTTCACTAAAATGTGATCTGACCAGATAGTTGGTGTACTAACCGTTAGTAAGAGCAATCACAAGATGACTAGTGGCCATATGCTCTTTCGTGCATATTGAGATTCGTGAGAGCCCAAAAAATTCTTAACATTGTAAAGTGAAAATAATGTGGCAAGTTGCTCTTCTCGGTCAGTCTGTATGTTCACCAACTGTTGAGGCCCAATTTGGTAAACCTCAGCTCATTTCTCACATGTCTGGTGAAGATTGACAGTAGAGGGTGCTAGTTCATAATTATTATATAAGGCTAGAACAGTTGATGCACAGTCTGAAGTCTTTAGACATATTTTGAATAAAAAGTAAAAGAAAAGAAAAAAGGCACATATGTGAATAAAGTGGATATTGAGCAAAATGCATTCCATGGACTCTTTTCTTTGAACGAATGTAGGATTCAGGCTTTTTCCAGGATGGTCACGTGGCGAATGAAGCTCATGAATCACTGCTTTTCTCTTGATGCCTGGCTTGGGAAAACATATTATTTTCATCTCACTGTGGCCCTCTGGGTTGCTAAACACAGTTTGAGAGCGAATATGACCTAGAGCAGCTGTGTACAAGGACAGGACGTGCCTGAATCCGTATCTGCTCATGCCAAGGGAGACGTGGTAGATATGAATCTTCACCTCTTAGCAGGTGTCGCTGATAAGCAGACTTGGACCTGAACACCTCACAAGCATGCTTGCCTGCGCACAGGCCATGCCGAGGTCCCCTTGCATCTCTAAGGAATACACTATAAAAGTAAAATGCAACTGACAATTCTGAAAGGATAGCTGCTACTGCATTTATTGAGAGAAGAAGAAAAAGGACTACACCTATCCCTGCAATGGGGTCCACGTAAACAGTTCAATAGATTTTAAACTAACCACCACCATGAGGAGGACTATGCATTTACCCTTCAACTGCCTCCATCAAAACTGCAGGTCAACAATGAAACAGCCTTTAATATGCAGATTGAATTATGAACAACGGCTAAAAGAATCCTCGCAGCCAATGCTAGTCCTTCTTGTACTGCTGGAGTACTAGATCATCTGTCTGGACTGGATAGAGAAAACTAACGGGAGTAGCAATTAGCCACAAAGACAATAAAATGCAAATTTAAAAAAAAAAAAAAAACATTTCACAACATTCCACTGTATGTTAGTAGAAATCTCAATGATAGATTTTATTCCTACCAAGTTACTTCTCACCTGCCAGGAGACAACCTAACTTTCCTGAAAGGCTCCTTATCCATTAGTCAAACTCATAATTCAAAAATATCTTCTAGGGACTTTAACTTACCTTGGGGAGAACTAAAAGAGGCAGCTGTATTGCAGTATAACAGCTACACACAGGTGCGTTCAACTCCCACTCTCCTACACCTCCTCATTTCAGTGAAAGGGAAGAATAAGATTGCAATATCGATCTACATAGACTGGTTATATCACTTCCTTATCAATGTCTCTCTCCTTTATGCCAACGTTTTGATCACAGCCATACTAAGACCTTAACATCACTAATTGTACAATCCTAGATAAAGGTGACTCATCCTTAAATTCCATTCAAACCAAGAAATCAAAAGGCATTCTACTCTGTAACCCCAGACCATTTAAAAACAATCAAGGACGCAACAGCACTAAAGAAGTTAAAAAGAATAAAGACCAAAAATAACCACAATGGTGCACAAAAGATTTGAAAGGGGAAAGGAAAACTTTCACAGCGCTAGATCACAGATGGCTCCAAAATTCCCTGCACCCCACTGCCCAGTGCCTTTAAAAAACTGAAGGAGAGCTAGAAATACAACTTACTCATACTGACAAATCTAAATCTACCTTTAGCCTGACTGAACATGACCAAGCAAAATAATCACCATTAAAATAATTTCAAGATGGCAAGAAATTGTTGTCTACGTTTTCTTTTTAAGATAATGTGAAAAAATAAAACTTTTGCTAAAATACTCCCCAAAAGCCAATGAACTCTGTGGTACTGGCCAGAAATCTATGGTTACTTGATCATCTTACAGAGAATGGACTCTCAGAAATGCTGAACACCACTGCCAAGACCAAACTATTCTGTTAATCTCTTGAACCAATACAGTCGACACTTCTCAAAGAGATGAGCCCTTCCATTAAACCCTACTCAACTGTTGAGTATATGTAGCTATGATGTAACTGAAATATTTACACAGGGTCACATATCATTGTAATATATAGTATCTTGGAACCTGGGGGAACTGTGAAATGTATCTTGTGCTCATTGTTATGTGCTGTACTCTTTCTTTTGTATTCAAAACATTTATCTTAAAAACACCCAGCTCAACAAATCTGCTCAACAGCTTCATATCAAAAGGCAGTTTCAGCTTGACTGCAAATTTATCAGGTCACACTTTAAGTGAAAAAAAACAGCAGCTGGTCCAGAAGAAATGAATAATTTCTACTCAGTTTCCCACCTACCCATCCTCATGAAATTCCTGAAGTCTGAGTGGAACTCATTTCAAACATTTCTTGGCTGAAATAAATATCTAGCAAAGCTTGAATCTTGCTACAAAGCAGGACAGCGCATAAACCATAATTCTACAATGGTCAAAGATGCACTTCACATTCTTGACATAAGCGGATTCCTGCCTCTTCATCCACCTGAGACAACACCTTCAACACAGTAAATCAATCAGCTCTCATGAAAATACTCAAGGATAGAATGATGATTCCTCGAAGCCATTGATAACAAATAAATATGGCACACTCTTTTCAACCCTCTATGCTATAACTAACCCTGGGCGGTGAACTCCGCTGCGCTCGCGGAGTTTGCGGAGTTTCCTGCACTCCGCGTTACGCGGAGATCGCGGAGTTCCAAAAAACTCGGCTTTGCGTTGCGTAGCGGAGTTTTTTTCCTCGCTCGCGTTAGTCAACGTCAAGTTGGCGACCGCAAGCGAGGAAAATCAATCTCCCGGCGAGATTTTTCCTCGTTTGCCAACATCAAGTTGGCGAGCGCGAGCATGGAAAATCAACATCCCGGTGAGATTTCTCAACGCGGGGGGGGGGGGTCAGGTTTCTCATTGCGAGTGGTCGCGTATGCTCGCGTCAGCTCGCGTTGCGAAACTTCCTGTTCGCGTTGAGAAAGCTGCTGCTCGAGTAAAAATCTACTCGAGCGGCAGAAAAGAAAAGGAGGGACCGCTTGCACTGTGCATGGTGCCGTTCGCAATGATTGCACAGTGCGGACAAGCATCCGGCACTGTGCAATCACTGCGAACGGCATTTTCCTATTGTACTCCGCGTAGTGCGGCGGAGTTTATTTTTGCACTTCGCGTATTGCAACTCCGCGAACTCCGCCCAGGGTTAGCTATAACAAGGTGTTCTGCGAAGTTCTATTCTCTCCGTCATACTTTTTAGACTGTATTTGGTGTTGGGAACCCCAATGTACCCCAATATAGGCCTAGGTAGTTACACGACCTTTTACCTACATCTGTCCTACCATTGTTCTACATAACGGGTCTGACGCTGACCTTTTACCCAGTTAGGTGCTACACAATGGTCGTGTGGCTTTCTCCAAAAACTAGCCTCATGTATTATGCATGAGGATTCTCAGCATCATAGCAGGATTACCATCGTCTGCATTTCAACTCTGTATAAGGGTCACCTCTATTGTCCTCTTTGCCCGACATGCCCATAGTAAATTCTAGGTAGAACCCATGAGGGTACCTTTGGGTATATAAGCACTACATCTTCGCTGGGCAAACAAGAGGAGAAAAAGACTTCCATGCTGACGCGAGACGCTGAGGTCCCTGCACGTGGACACTCAGGCATGCAGTGGTCTGACAAACCCTGCAGGGTGTCCTTCTCAAGACCAAGACAGGGTTCGCAGGGAAGATGGGAGGGTCGGTAAGGAATCTGCATCTAGATAGTCGCTCTACCAGATAAAGGGTTACCAAAGGTAAGTAACTTGTTCATCTGATAAAGACTTCTAGCTGCAAATTTCTTACCTTAGACTAGATACGCAAGCAATACATCCCCAGAGGTGGGACTTCGACGCAGATTAGACTAAAAAGTCCTGTAGGACTGAACGGGCATGTGACCGTCACGCCGGACATGATTGCCCAGTCAGTAGTGCTTCGTAAACACGTACAAGGAAGCCCACGTTGATACCGGACATATCTAGAACAGAAACTCCGCGAGATAACGCAGTAGTTGCAGCCTTGGTAGAATGAGCTTGCAAGCTCTCGTGTTTTTTTTTTGGCCAATGCATAGAAGATTTTGATGCAGAGGACAATCCATCGTGAGATGGCCCATTTCTACAGCCACTTCCCTTTCTTGGCCCGACGTGCCCCACGAAGTGTTGACCGTACAACTCGAACTCTTCTATGCGGTCAAGGTAGAACGACACTGCTCTTTTTGGGTCCAACTAGTGGAGTCTCTCCTATTCTTTAGAGGTGAGGCGGACCGTAGAAGGTAGGCAGAGTGATAGATTGGCATAGGTGAAAGGGACTTGCACGGAGGCAGAGTACCCCGTCCAGAATCCCTGATACAAGGAACGTGGGTCTATTTCATAGGGATGTATGACGATACCACGCATGCATTACATCGCATGCCATTAGATCGCGGTTTTAACAACGCAAGTCGTTACAACGACTTGCGTTGGAGGGCGCTGGACTTAGGAGTAGTTTAATTTACTATTCCAACTCCAGCCTACGTACAGTAGGGAAGGTGTTGGATAGTAATTTAAACTACTCCTTGTCCTATAGCGCCCTCCAGTGCAAGTCGTTGTAACGACTTTCGTTGTAAAAACCGCAATCTAATGGCATGCGAAGTAAGGCATGCGTTCTAAAGGTTGTTTCCCTTTCATAGCTGCACCTATCGGAGTGAGAAATTATCGTCCCTCCTTTGGACTTGATAGCGATATGACAAAAAACAACCACTTTTTATCAAAAGATTGGCAGTATATCTGTCTTTCATTCTCCAAGCACATATTGGGAAGTGAATTTCGTCTCGAAAAGGCGCTGAGATAATATTGCCAGAAGCAAGAGTAAATGTCTATCTCTTGATAAGTGGATGTTGATGATATTTCTGCGCCTCTCCAGTATATTCGTGTCTGGGAGTACGCTAACTAGGAGAATGATCTAAACGAGGTGGGAAGAATTATTGCTTTCCTGAAGAAGGTGGGGCGATATAAGATTGGACCCACCGAAACGCGTCGATGCTCCGTTTCTGAAATACATCACGGATCTATGATTAATGTTACACTTCATGATTAATATTTTGACTTGAGTTTTTTCTGTCTCAGTTGTGTGCATTGAAACTTTATTCATTGGCTGTTTGATTAACGTGATGTTTTCCTGACAAGAACATATTTTCCTTCCAGTTCTGTTTGTCCCACTTGTTGTTGTTTTTAATTGTGTATTGATGAACTTCTGGCGATTCGTTCACAATTTGAATGACACATTTGAATATTAATTTGTTTTTTAAATGATTTTTTAACGTTTTTAATTTTATATTGTATGAATTACATTATTTTAATAAAAATTATGGTCAAGTACGATAAGTAAAAAAATTTTTTGCACTGATTTGACTTTTAGTTCATGTGCTCCACACCCCTGAGTATGTTCCACCCCATTTGAGTGAGTAGTGTATGTAAGAGTGGTGTTTGTGGTTAAAATATCTGCTCCCAAAGGATTGTTTTTTTGACTTTGGTCTATTGGTACCCTACCCTTTTGGCGTCATAGAGTCCCTCTCTCTTTTTCCTAAGAAAGGGACTTACCACCTTCAGTAAAAAGGATGCTCTAGTTCAAAGGACAAGCTTGTCTGGGTAGATGGTAAGGTACAGAGAATGTACAGACAGGGCCTGTAGCTCACTGACCCTCTGGAAAGATGTTATTGGCACCAGAAAGGCCATTTTTATGGTTAGGAGTCTGAGTGGACAGCTGTGGAGCGGCTCAAAAGGAGCGCACATCAGGAAAGTAAGATTTAATTGAAGTCGAACTGAGGCACAATAAAAGGCGTTGGTGGAAACATATGTTGGAGACCCCTCAAGAGCCTATATACAATAGGGGGTTTAAAGAAGGATGGCTGGTCTGGAAATCACAAAAATGCTGAGATGCAGAAAAATAACCTTTCAACATGCACACTGCAGAGCACTGTTGGGCCAAGGAAAGAATAAAGATAACTTAGGAAAGGGGGGAGACAGATAAAGGGTTAATATGTTGGCCTGTACACCACGCCACAAACTTGCTCCAAAGGCACGGGTATAGCTTCTTGGTGGAGGGGCGCCTAGCTGCAAGATACAATTGTAGACTTCAGGCAGAAGATCAAAAGCTGTCAACTTTCACTGCTCAATCTCCCGCATTAAGGTGAAGTTTTTTCAGGTTAGGGTGCAGAAACCTGCCTTGCTCCTGCAACAGAAGACCCTCCTGCAGAGTCAGCCTGATCGGATGACCAATGCTCATGCTTAACAGCTAGGGATACCAGACCCTCCATACCCAATCTGGAGCCACAGGAATGACATGGGCCCGGTTGTTCCGGATCTTCTTGAGAACACTGGGCAGTAGTGGTATTGGTGGAAAGGTGTACAGAAGGCCAGAGCTTCACTGGAGACTAAAAGAACCTCTGAGAGACAGCTGCCTTGGAAACTCCAGTGTGCAAAACTGCTGACCTTGAGCGTTCTTGGTGGAAGCGAAAAGATCTAACCAAGGTTCTCCACACTCCATCTTTGGCTGGAGATGCCATTCATTATCTGCTAGGCATCGACGGCTGAGTTCATATGCTCTGGATAGAGACTAAAACATCAGTATTCTAGCCTGAATGGCCTGGACTCGCCGATCGGGATGATAGGTCCAAAACAGAACCATGTCCAGAATGGTTTTGACGAGCAGCGTCTGAGAAGGAGTCAGGTGTGAGTTTAGCACATTGATAGTGAATCCCAGCAAATACAGTAGGTTTGCCATAGTCTGGAGGCGGGAGAGGACTACCAGGGGCAAGCCCGCCTTCAACAGCGAATCATCGTGATAGGGGAAGACTTGAACCCCTGACCTCTGCAGATGAGCAGCGACCAACGCCATCACTTTCGTGAACACCAGAGAGCACTGGTAAGGCCGAAGAAGAGCATAGCCAACTTCAAGGGCTCGTAGACTACCTTGAACCACAAGTAACATCTGTGTGCAGGCAGCATGGGGATGTGGAAATACATGTCCTGCAAGTCCAACGCTACCATCTAGTCTCCCGGGTACAGGGCAGACAGGACTCTCACAAGTGTGAGCATTTTCAATTTCTCCTTCATCAGGAAGACGTGAAAAAGGCGCAGGTCAAGAATAGGACGAAGGCCTCTTTCCTTCTTGGGAACCAGAAAGCAGCGGAAATAGCAACCACAAGCTACTTCTGATGCTGGCATTCTCTATAGCTCCCTTGGCCAAGAGAGCCAGTACTTCCTGATAGAGCAAGGAGAGGTGGTGCTCTGTCAGCTTATCTTAAGTGGGCGGCATGGAAGAGAGGTGGTCACTAAGGAGAGTGAGTAGCCCCTTTGGAGGGCTGCAAAACCCAATGGTCGGAAGTTATGGACTTCCAGTTGCACAGGTGATGGCGTAGCCAGCCCCCAGTGGATGCCCATGATGGTCGGAGGGCAAACTAAAGGTGTTTGGAGGCTGTGGCTAAAGAGAGGGGTGGACTGGCCCACCTTCAGGCTACCTGTCCCACGTGGTCTGTGGGACTGGCATTAGCCAGATCCTCCTGTGTGAAGATCTGCCACTCCTGTAAGACTGGCATTCACCAGATCCTCATACCAGGTGTCCTTAGAATTTTCTAATGGCTGGTATCCATAAGGGTTCGCAAACCTCTCTCCTGATATGCGCTGACTGGCACAGAAAGAAAAGAAATGACGTGAGTGCACCGAGTTGATGCCTATATAGGCTCTGAGAACGTCACTTCCGGCGTGGACAATGCAGACTACGCAGAGACGACCTATGCCACCTACCGGCATGCATGGGTACTGCTCATCAAAGGTTTACAGATCTAGTCTGACGCCTGGGGAATAATATTAAGTAAGGAATCTGCGACAAGAAGTCTATTAGATACACCAGAATATTAAAGGGCTTGCAGTGCAACTTCCCCTTTAGTTCCACTGGGTGCCAAGGGTATTGGGAAATAAGACCTATCAGTGATGCTGGCACTAGGAAAGATCATCATATCTTCTGAGCACTTTATCTCCTACGATAGTGGGACAGTTTGTATTTATAGGTGGATTTGAACAAACAACCAAATCAATATATAGAAGTATTTGTTTCTGGGTTTTGCTACGGACCATTAAACATTTATAGAAGGAAAAACTATTTGTTTGGGAGATCTGTGAACATGTTAACAGGAGCACTAGTCAAATAAATCCAAACAAGCAAAACTAATTCAGTTTTTCATAAGGAACATATTTTACAAATTAAACAAAATAAAACAATTAATTTGTGCATGAGCAATAATACAATATTAATTTTTAATCTTGATATCTTGAATTTTATTTTTATTGCTACATAAAGAAGCCTAATGGAGGACATTTTCTGAAACTAACCGACAAGCAATGGTTAACCAAAACTGAAAAATCAAACCTTCTCAGAACTATCTACACTGTTGTAAGTTGCAGACTTTACCACTGACAACTACGTCATATATGTAATAATATTCACAAGTATTTAGTAATACAAGTGTCTATGGTTGAGATACTTCTTGTCAAGGCTCTCTGGTGCAAAGTCTGACACCTATGGTTCAGCATGTTCCGATTGACAAAACTGCTTTGCCTTGGACAGAAAAGGATAAAAAGAAATAAACAAGTCCATGCAGGCGCTTATGAGGCTCCCCACTAAAAGGGAAGCATTTAATGGCATTTTCAAACCGGAAACGTAACAGATTGACAAATTTGACGGGAACATGTCTGTGAGAGGTTAGTATCCAATGGGGAAATTCTCTCAATACGTTTATGTAAAAGCAGTTTACAGATGTATTGTGAATGGGACAAGAATGAAATGCTCACTTTCACCTGGTGTCCAGTGTTTCTGGTAAATATATTCCTGATCTTCTATGCTGGTATTTAAAGCATAACACTTTCTGAAAATGTTAACTGCCAAAACACTTCAGGATAAAACTTGAATTTTGGGGATTATTGTCTGTCACTAGATCATGACAAATGTGGCATGGTAACCAAGGGCTCATGAGACAAATAGAATTTGGAGACAAATGTGGGTGTACATAAAGTATCATAAAAAAAATAAGAGCAGGTTTCCTTAGATTTTAGACTGTGCCCCGCAATAACATTTAAATATATTCCTGAAGACGTTTACAATGGCATCTTGATACTTTTTCAGGTTGTGGACTGTGGAGTATATCTAAGTTTTGCCAGAATAAATACTGCAAAGCTAACGGACATGCATGTTTCACTGTGGAGAACCATCAAATAAATCAAAACCTAAAAGACAAAGTTACTTACGTTTGGTAATTCTCTCTCTGGTGAATCCTCTGTCTACCTGCCTGCAGATTACTCACATGATGAATATTCCCAGCTGCATGATGGGAACCCGCAATTTTTCCATGGCTCTCCCACACTGATAGGGGTTTTTGGCTTCATCTAGGTGAAAGAAAAGATGCCATAGTGACATCATTGTAGTCATAAAGCACCCACCCTGGCCCTCTGACCTCAGTTTCCCCATCTATCCTTTCGGTGCCCATAGAAGTAGACACAAGGAAATTACTATCAATTTGTGGCAGTGCGTCTTTCTGAACCGTACCTTTTTTAACATGGCCACTATGATCATACTTCCAAAAGAAATGGTGGGCGGGATCAGTGAGGAATCTGGAGGTAGAGTATTCACCAGAAAGATTGTTACCAAAGGTAAGTAACTTTTTTTCCCTATGAAAAATTCTATCTGCAGATTCCACGCCTGTTGAATAGATTGCGAAGCAGTACCCTCACAGGTGGAGGGCCTCAGGGAATGGTAAGACCAGGAAATCCTGCTACACTAAGCTAAAGTTAGAATTGAAGCACATGCCTCCACTCGACTGATCTCAGCCAAGGAAAAGCCCCCTTGCTTGAGTGGAGGTGGAAAATTCTGCTCTGATGGAATGGGCTTAGATTCCCACTGGTGGCTCCTTCTTTGCACAGGCATAGCGTATTATTATACACCAAATTATCAATTGAGATAAAGTCCTCTTCTGAACTGCCTTCCCCTTCTCCCTGCCTGCCTACCACACAAAGAGCGGATCGTCAGACCTGATCTCTTTAATGCAGTCAATGTAAAAACGGAACACCCTTTAAGGTGTACTCTTCTACTCCTTTGTGGGGTGAGTTGGAGGACAAAAGGTAGGGAGAGTGATATATTTGCCAATGTGAAAAGGGAGTAAGGAATAAGTAGTGAGGGTGTACGTTCAGTGCTTGGAGCGGACTCACACACCTAGCAAAGGTAACGGCCACAAGAAAATCTGTTTAGAGCAAAGGTTTAAATCCAGTTTAAATCCAGTTGTGGCTTAAACGGGTTTGGCAGAAACAGATGTCAGTCCCTACAGAAACCTAATCATGATGGGAGATTTGAACAGGGATGGCTTGTCTGTAAGTAGAAAAATGCTGATAAGACTTCAATCTATCCCTTGACTGTGACCAGTGCACATCCCTGCCTGGTTTACAGAAGAGCAAATCGAAGGACCTCAGGAAGGTGAGCCTTCAAGGAATCCAGCTCCTGTTTGGCTCCCCAGACGACAAATCTATTGGAACTTCCAGAGAAGACGGTTTTCGTAGACGAGCGATGAGCGGACAATATCAAGTCAACCATCTCCAGTGACAGCTGGAAGGAGCTCACATGTACCCTTCGTTCTCCAGTCATGAGAATGGAGGCTCTGGAGGCTGACATGAAGGACATGCCATTCCACCTGAGAAACTAGGTCCACCCTGAGTGATAGTCAGAGAAGGGGATACAGGAAGAGGCTCTTAAGGTCTGCATAATACCCGCCTCAGCCAGTCTGGGGCAATGAACAAGACTTGGGCCCCGTCCTTGCAAATATTCCTCAGAACTGAAGGAATTAAGGGTATGGGAGGAAACACAAAGTGAAGTTGAAAATTCCACTTAAACCAAAACACGTCCCCCATAATGGGGAGCACAGAACTGTGGGCACTGGGCATTTTCTCAAGTGGCAAAGAGGTCCACCTCAGTGATGTGCCACAGGACAAAGATGTAATGTACAATCTCCAGATTGAGAGGACACTTGTGATCAGCAAGGTGACACCGACCGAGGTTGTCAGCCCTGTTAGTAAGAGAGCCAGCCAGAGGGGTGGCAAATAGGCGTATTCCATTCTGGTATGCTATGCCCAGAGCATGTCAACAGAGAAGATGAGACCCTACTTCACCCTCCCAGTTGATTAACCAGGTCGCAGTACTATTGTCATTCACGATATTGACAGACTTCCTTGCAGAAAAGACAGGGAAGGCCTTCAGCACCAGCTAAATCACCCTTGGGTCGAGTAGGATGATATGCAGCACCTACTCTTCTGGAAGCGAGGGGTCTCTGAGCTTCAGCTCTTCCAGACGAGCACCCCACCAAAGGGAGGATGCATCAGTCACTGCCATAGTCATGGCTGGGGGGTAGTAGCAATGCTGTTTGTGGAACAGTTGCACCACCCCTCCAAATCTCACCATTCTGGCCCTGATGCAATGTCCTTGGAGATAAGAATGGTGTCTGATAGATTCTCTTTATGTTGGAATCACTGTCTGTTAAGACACCACTAGAGACCCCTCATATACCAGCATACATACGTGACTAGGAGGATGCAGGAAGCCAGCAGACCAAGCAAGCGAAGAACCTTCAGGACTGGAACTTGAACTCCCTCCTGAAACATCAATCATATCCCAAATGTCTCAGATCCTTTGCAGAGGAGGTAGACTCACACTGATACTATGTCCAGAACTGCCTCTATGAGCAGGAGGTGCCAAGAGGGCATTAGGTGAGACTTGGGCACGCTGATGGATGTAACGCGATTGCCTGCAGATGGCTCACCACCGTCTGCAGCAAACTGGCATAGATCAACCAGTTATCCAGGTGTGGGAATATAGAGATGCCAGATTGATCTTCTGCTTCTTGAGCCCGAAGAACCTGAGCCATGGACAGAATCTTGTAGCACTCCTTGCAGAGGTAAAACAAAAATCAATACCCTGAGGTCTAGGTCTGGGCGAAAACCACCATCCTTCTTGGGATCCAGTACAAAGATTAGCACCCCCGCCAAATTTGTTGCTCGGGACCAAACTCCACTTTTCCTTTCTGCAGCAGGGCAGCTCCCTCATGCTACAGGATCCGCAGATGATCCTCTGACTGAAGGGCACAGGTGGGGGGAAGCTGGTGAAGGGGTGGGAGGCTGGGGAAGCGCTGGGTAGGGTATATCTCCTTTACTTAAGTTATGCTAAGGTAAGTTAAAATTATGGCCATCCAGGGTTATAGAAAGAAAGGTGCCCTGGCCCAGTGGACCGTACATGCTCCAAGGTAAAGGTAAACTGGCTGTCCAGGTAATGCTGACGAAGAGGATGAGGATGAGGACGAGTGCTTCTAGATGTGAAAGACCCTACCCCTCCTCCCCTCTCTGCGCTGCAGGAGCAGTGTTTTGTTGCTGAGGGGACTGAGAGGATTGGTGTTGCCAAAAATGAACTCCTTTCCTGAACCCTAAAAACTTTTACAACTAATTGTTGATCTGGTAAATTTAGGACAACCACCGCTGCTATGACCAAAAGAGTATGAGTATATCTGCCCAGGAGTTAAGCAGCATGAGGGCATGAAGAGCCAGGGTACCTGTTTAGAACATCTTCCCTATGGCTTCTAAGTTTTTTGATTCCCTATCAGGAGGATGAGCCAGGAAAAACCATGATTTTTGTTTAGTACAGGGTGATGCTTGCATGACCAGAATTTTCGGAGAGGAAAGGAATCTTTTGGAAAGGTGGCTTGTCTGGAGATGACCTGTATCGATTGGCCACAGTGCTGTTCTCCGCAAAGTCAGATATGGGTTTTTCATACAAGTTTCTTATTTGCTTCTTTGGTGCGTCGTCAAAGGACAATAGAGGTACAGCCAAGATGGAGGCAGCTTGCAGGACATCCATAAAAGTGTTGGGCCTGGATTCTACAGAAGGAAGGGGCAATTCCATTACTTGGCCTCCGTCCTAAAAACAATATGAAACTTGGTCACTTCTGTGGAGGCTGGCCCGGAGGATGAACGTCTATGTCCAATGAAGTGTCTAGGCACCTTAAATGCTGTAACACTAGGTAGTTTGCTGTATTTGAAGAAATGGGTGGAGGCAAATCATTTGGGTCATGTTGTACCCTCTATGGCACTTATAATCCATTGGAATCGAAGTTGTGAATGTTTTGCCAGTATCATTGGAGGGGGAAGCACATTCCTTCCTATATCACTCTTCCTTTACAATCCCATGGGTCTCTTCTGGACTTGTGAAGGATTACAACTGAGCCAAGCACTTGTTCCTTGGATGGCACTGGGACGATGGAACCAGTTGCAGCGCCAATAGCAGCGCAGGCAACGGACCTTCTGGCTAGGATATCAGCAGTAAGATGAATTCAGCCAGCTACAGAGGTGTTCCTAGTGGAACAAAAGGGAGCGCTTGATGCCACTGAATGATCTGCTGGAAAACTCCAGAGCAGAGCACTAAACAGTCAAATGAGCCTCTGAGGCACACTAGAGAGGGGTGACGCATGCTAAAACATCTCCATCACTGCACAGAGGAAAAGGGCGGGATCAGACCCCTGCGCCTGGAATTCAGGATAGCCCAGCGGTGGTGCCATAAGAGTCATCAGCAGCGGTCTGATAAGGGCCCTGGAGTTGGTACTTCAGGTAGAGTTATATCCACGAGCTTAGGATCAGAGGATAACTCTGTGGCGTAGGGGATAGGGAATATGTGGTGCAATGAAGTCTGAGGATGCTTGCCCTAGGACCTCAATCAGTGTTGAAGGGATTCACCGCCATGCTTCCTCTTTCTTTTATGCTTCCACTACTTTTTTCTTCTCTGGAGGACGTTGAGTCTGACAGTTGTTGCAGGCCATAGAAAGCTTGGCCTTACATTCCATGTTGGCCTTTTTTTTTTTAAAACATGTTTTTATTGATTTTCCAGTAACATGGATACAACATGCAACAACATTCTTCAATGTTCATGCCAGAGTTCAATATCACAGTTCAATGTCATATAAGCTCTGTTTCTCAACACATAGCAGAAGAACAAGGCTACGAGTTAGATGGTGGGGCAGGGAGATATCCAATAGATGCAGGGCATTGCACTAATGACAGATGTGCAAGGTCATGAAGCAGGTCTGACGGATCAATGGGGGGGGAGGGACGGGGGTGGCGGGGTTGGAGTGAGACGGGAGGCTGGACCGTCGGTAGCATCCTGTTCAAGGGTATGTAGATATTCACGTAGGGGTTGCTAAAGGTCTACAAGGCGTGATGTCTGGGTTTGACGAGTTGTATAGTCCGCACTGATGCTATCGCATTGTGTCATGTATTTGAGCCATGCATTAGAGGAGGGGGATGTGGTATTGCCACAGTGTATAGCGATCTCGCGTTTCGCCAATAGCAGGGCCATTGAAATAAGTCAGCGCGCCGATCTGGGAAGGTCTGCGGTATGTCCCATGAGCGCCATTGCTGGTTCTGGTTGTAATGTAATGGCTGTCATTTTGGTGATATGTGAATATACAGAGAGCCAGTATATGGAAATGATAGGGCAGGTCCATGTGAGATGTGCGAAGTCTACTGCAGGGGCCTGACATTTGGGGCAGCAATCTGTTCTATTGGCATTGTATTTTGCGACTTCCAATGGGGTGATGTACGCTCGGTGTAGGAACTTGAACTGCAATAATTTAGGTCTCTGGTTAAGCAATATTTTCTGAATTTGCGCACAGCAGTATGACCACATTTTGTCCGCCACAGGAACAGCAAGGTTGAGTGCCCACGCACGGTAGAGTCTGGATATCAGGTAAGCACCATCTGCATCTGTTATTACGAGCGTTAATGGTGGAAACTCTTCCAGTGTGAGGGGGTAGCTAGGCAGCTGGGACCGGAGGGTAGCATATAATCTATGAAATACAAAGCGATGTATATAGGGCACAGCGTGGAACCTAGGATCATCTGCCAGCTGCAGAACATGGCCATTGGGAAATAGGTTCCCTATGGTGTGGATATTATAATGTAATAGTGTGCGTTGTATGAGCAGTTCGCTCATGAGGGGGAGCCATGGATTGTTTTTCAGTGGAAGTGCTGGGGAGTAGTGGGGGCCACCGCCCAGTCTACGGCGAAGTGTGCGCCAGGCCCAGCAAGTCGTGGATACTGTCATAATATTCTCAGAGTCCAACGGCACACCTTTAGGTAATATAGCCGAGTGTAGGATACCCCTAAGTTGGTCTAGTTCAGGTTTCAAATATGGGATGTGCACGTCTGGATGGTACCAGTGGTGCTTGTAATGGCATTGAGCCACTAAATAATATAGCTGAAGGTCGGGCACCCCTAGGTCTCCCCATTCATATGGAAATGTTAAAGTGTCCCAGCGCACTCGGGGTCGGCGGCTGGCCCAAATCAGGTGGAGGAGGTGACTGCGCAGGGTTCGGAAAAAAGAGTTTGGGAGCGGTATTGGAATATTGAGGAAGAGGTATCGGAACCGGGGGAGCACCACCATTTTGATGATAGCTATCCGACCTGCCATTGACAGCGTCAGTTTAATCCATCTTTCGACTTGTATCTCCAGATTTGCTACCCCAGGGCCTTAACTGAGTTGTAGTATTTGATGTTTGTCCCTATGTAGTTGAATGCCTAGGTACCTGGTCTGACCCGCCGACCATCTAGGGTGTCCGGTCAGTGCTGGTTGGGCAGCGTTTGTAAGGGGGAACAACTCAAGACTTGGCCCAATTAATCTGCAGTCCTGAAAGATCGCCAAATCGGGCTAAGTCCTCCATCAAAGGGGGGAGGTTGTCCGCAGGGTGTCTAAGAAATAAAAGTATTTCGTCGGCATATAAGGATGGGAGTAGAGGTACGCTCTCGAGTTGGAGCCCTCAATGAAGGTGCCTGGCATGGATGTGGCACACTAGGGGTCCATTGCGATAATGAAAAGTAGAAGGGATAATGGGCAGCCCTGCCTAGTCCCTCTGGTGATAGGGAAGTGTTCTGTTAATGATCCATTGATTCGTATGCACGCCTGTGGTTCAGTGTATAGCAACGTAATCATGGACAGGAAGGGGGGGGGTTCCCAAGCTTCCTCAGAGCTGCTGTCATGAATGACCATTCGAGTGAGTCGAATGCCTTCTCAGCATCGAAAGGGCCACTGCCGCAGGTATGGTTGGTGATACCGTGTTAAGAACCGCAATTAGTGTTCGGAGGTTAAGCAAGGTTGATCTGTGTGGTACAAAGCCAGATTTCACTGGTGAAATTAACTGCTCCATTGGAGGGCCAGTCTAGTTGCCAGGGCCTTAGCGAGTATTTTATTATCGTGGTTAAGGAGCGATAATGGCCTGTACGACACTCATAGCGTTGGGTCCTTACCTTGTTTTAATAGTGTAAGTTCTGCTTCTCGCAGCGTTGGTGGTAGCGAACCAGAGGTTAAGACTTCAACATACAATGTCAAGAAGTGTGGGGCCAGATGGTCTTTGAAAGCCTTGTAGAAGGCACCAGTGAGGCCATTCAGGCCTAGTGCCTTGGACCTACTGAGTGCAACAATGGCTTTCTTAATCTCATCCAGAGTGAACGGCTGGCACAAGAATTGTCGCTGACCATCATCCAACCAGACCATCGCTACCTCTTCTAAACATGAGGGAAGTGCAGGCGGGGTTCTGAAAAGCGAACTGTGTATAGGCGTCTATAGTATTCCAGAAATGTGACCTTCACTCCCTCAGTGCCCAACGCATGCGCACCCGTGTTCGTTCAGATTTCGGTGATATAACTATTCGCTTGGTTGGGGCGTAGCATTCTGGCCAGAGTGCGTCCTGGCCTCTCACCCTCCCCATATCGACTTGCCTTAGCGTATTTCCCTGAGTATGCTGTCTTTCGATCTAGTCTTGGATCTCCATCCGCTATTGCATCTATGTTCTGTAGCTCCAATTCAATGTGTTTAATTTGCCGACGTATGTCACGCAGTATGCCAAATTGTTTTGATATGCTTACACACCGAATGTAGGCCTTCAAGGTCTCCGATAGCATAGCTTGGGTAGTGACGGTGCCAGTGTTAATTGTAAAGTATTCTACCACAGCCGCGAGCAATTCGCTACTGAATACCTGATCATGAAGGGCGTCGCTGGGAAATCTCCAGCGCTTATCGGTTTCACAGCCATATGGGATAGTGAGGCACAATAGAACTGGGCTGTGGTCGGAGAGGGTGCGAGGCAGCACTGCGACCTCGGACGCGCAGTGTAGTATATTGCCCGACAGGAGCACATAATCTAATCTTGTCCAGATGGTAGGAGGTGACGAGTAGAAGGTGAAACCTGGGTCAGAGGGGTAATGAGAGCGCCAGGGATCGCGCAGTGCATATGTGTCCATAGTATGTCGAACCAAGGCCCTGGCCTTCGGCTTGTCGCTGGGGTGTGTGCTGGAGGAGTCTATTTGGGGCACTGGCAAAATTAAAGTCACCTCCTATTATTATGTGATCAACATAACATGTCCCATATGGTTATAAATATCTTGGAAAGGGATGAGGTCATCCACTGTTAAGAACTATAGAAATGATCCCTGAAAGTAGTCATCCACTGTGGGGCCATAAATGTTCATCAAAAAAACTTGCTTGTCTGCAAGCAGACCATGCAGTATAACGTATCTGCCCTCTAGATCCAAGTGTGAAGTGTGCAATTGAAAAGGAAGGCTTTTGTCTATAAGTAAGCAGGTGCCCCTTGAGTATGAACTGTATGAGGAGAAATACCGATTTGTGCCCCAAGTTTTAGCGAAGATGGGATGAGAATCTGGGCGTAAATTAGTTTCTTGCAGGAAAGCTATTTTAACGCCATGTCGGTTCAGATATGCCATAACTTGCTTGCCCTTGCGCAGGTTGTTAATACTGCGTATATTCCAAATTATACATGATATCTCCAATGGTTTAGTCAAGTCACGTGTCAGTGTGGAGGTGCAGTTTGGGATAAAGGATGTGTGGGAGTATAGTGACGGTAGCATCGCTTGGTTATGAACGAATAATATTTTAACATCATCCGTTCCAAAACATACTAATACCCCCCGCCCTCCTCTCACACCAGATACAAAAACACCCAGCGACTCCCAATTATTAGAAACAAATAACTAAAAATTCCCAATTTAACCATGGTATACACCAATGGGGCACAGAGGCGAGGCAGTGGCCAAACTAGAAAATGATATAAAGACATAGGATACAGTACAGGATCCGTGCCTCTAGGTATCATTAATAACGGTAGAGGTGGAAGGCTGGCATGTGGGGCATCTCCCGGGGCCCCAGCGTCGAGACAGGTCGCCTTTATTTCAATATTTGGACGTTCTGTGTCATTCTGCGGCATACCAGGCACCACCACTCTTCAGTCCGGTGCTGGGTTGTCCTGTGAGTGCGCAGGAGAGACATTTGATAGCTTTTTACAGTAGCTGGCAGCATCTGCAGGGGTCTCAAAGATCTTGGGTTTCCCATTATGGCAGATTTTCAGCAGAGCCGGCTATAGCATGGCATACCGTATGTTCAGCTTACAAAGCGTGTTCTTTACATCGCTGAATTTATGTCGAGCTTCTTGGATAGTGGGGGTGAAATTCAGATATATGGAAATAGCAGATCCCTGGTGTTGTAGCTGACCGCGCTCCCGAGCCAGGCGTAGAGGGGTATCTCTGTCCTTGTAGTTAAGGAGCCTTGCGATGATCAAACGTGATGGGGCACCTGGAGGGGGTCGTGGCCCCAAAGTGCGATGCACTCTCTCAACAGAAAAAGTTGGGGAGAAGCTGGAGCGGTCAAATAGTTCAGTGAGCAGGTGCTCCACATACGAGTCGGGCGACCTATGTTCGTGGTCTCGGCCACGCCAGAGATGCGAATATTGTTGCACCTCGATCTGGCCTCTAAATCTTTGTTTTTTATGGCCCCTGTTTGAGAACATGGCTCTACTTTCTCAAGGCGCTTCTGAACTGTGGTTGATGCGTCCTCAAGTCCGGATATTCTTTCCTCTGCGCCATTCAGAGATTTTGTGGCCCGCTGCCTCCGGAGCCTTACAAGGTTGCGGCCCTCTTGTTGGCGTCGCGGCCACGTTCCCTCCCATGTTGGCCTTAAGATCCATACTGCAGCACTGCTTGCATGACCTCAAGTCAAGCATTGAAATCAGACACCATAAGCAGACCTTGTGTGTGTCAATGATAAACATTTACCTGTTGACAATAGGGCTTAATTCCTAACCTCTTGGAACGGGACATCCCTGAAGCACTGCACATAATTTTAACGAGAGAATTCTCTTGAGGGAAGACACAAAGCAGTGAAGAGGCAAGCTCTAAATCCGTGTTGAAGCGAGCAGACAAAAGGGAACAGACGTGGAAGAGCCATAGAAAAGTTTCCTGGTCCAATCTGGCATCTGGTGCTATTCAACAGGCAGAGAATCTGCAGGTAGAAGTATCGATCAGAAAGGTTTTTATCCAATATCTAAAATTAAAATTCAGAAAAAGTCTACATGAAAAACATCACATTTCTTTTAGTGACCAAAGAGTGAGCATGAACACATTGCAGTTTAGCATGACAACAGTGGGAATGACTGAAAATTCTTGAGCACTGAACAGTTTTGTTTTAGCAAAAATAATTACCTTTTCAGTGCCCAGCTTTAAAATCCTCTCTGGATTATTACTTTCAAGACAAATTCCTTCATCTACCCCATCATCGTTTGAGAAATCATTGCTCATCTGGTCACTGTGACAACTGCCTTCATTCTCTGCTCCACTGTCGGTGCAACTTTCAGTCTGAGGGGACTTCTTTGAAAGGAAAACCAGAACAGTGGATTACAAAAGTGGTGTATGAAATCATGATTCATAGAACATCACCCCTCAAGTATGGTGACTAAGACACTGATCACAATATGTTCACAAAATGCATTTATAAAAAAAAAAAAAAAGTAATTGGGCAATAATTTAGCAGCAAAACATCACAAAACAGAAATAACACAACCATCTGTTTTCTAATAATAGTTCTACTCAATAACTACTACCCGAATCCTCCTTCCTGTGAGGAAAGATTTCAAAGGCATATCATTGACTTTGCCAGAGTCATCAGTCACTCTTCAAGGAACATAGGTTCACCCTTTTACATAACATGTGGGATAGTATCCTGAACACGTTCTGTGACTGCACAGATGCCCAGAATCATACTGTGTGCCCATTTCCAACTGGGTGGGGTTGCCTACAGTATTGGTAATTCTACATGAATTACATAGCTCTAAAGCATTGGCTGGCACCAACAAGAAGAGCTTTGTTCTAAATCTAGGTCACTAAGTCAAAAGCTTAAGTACCAAGCAGCCAAGATTCTTGACCAAAACTCTGCAAGGCTCAGACGTGGTTTCCTGTTTTCGGTCTGGTGGTGGCGGGATGAGTTATGGCTCGGGAACCAGAGCTCCATGGGTCTAAACCATGGGGGGCACCAGCATACTCAGAGAAGTGTTGCTCTGGTCCCCCAATGTCCGGTAGGGGACCGGTGAGGTTGATGATGCTCCTAGAGAAAGGAATTAAGATTCAAGACGCAACAGTTTCCTGCTGGGATTTACTATGTGCAGCCCCGTCGATAAGGTAGGCCCAGTTCTATCCTACTGCTCTATGAACATTGCAGTGCTTGCCTGAAGTAATACTAACTGTATGAGACCTCTCTAGGTCTGTGGATGTCTCGCCAGTTTGTATTGCTTTATGTTACCTTGCTGCCTCACAATGCCTCTGAAAAGAAAATAAACAATGTGCCAGTAGAGAGAAGGATAAATTGCTTACCTGTAATCCTAGTTCTCTTCCAGGGGAATCCTCATCATAGTCATAAGCACTGAATAGTTCTGCCCACGTGCGGGGAACCCGGAGCACATATTGCACATATTACGCACATATTACACACGCACACACATGTGCACACACGCGCACACACAGGCGCACACACAGGCGCACACACGCACACACACACCTGCAGCCTATAACAAAGGCTAAAAATGTCCAAATTACATTGAGTTTTCATATCAAATCTCTCAAAAATTACCAGATATTTCTGACAAACAGAAAAAAGACCATAAGATGTTTCAAAAACCTTTATTTTAAAATGAAAATGAAAGGGAATATGAGACGTTCTTAGCCCATAGTCTGCATTCAAAACAGAACAGAAAAAAAATGGCACAGTGCATTTCATACCTCACAAGACCCCCTGTATCCCTTCATGCCTCACAGGTGACAGTTAGGTCAGGTCTTTTTTACGGTGATATGGAATCCAGAGCACAAAGGATATGTAAGAGGCTGCATTAAAAATTCATCCGGGGAGGTGAGAGGGTTGCTTATGAATATGATGTGGATTCCCCTGGAAGACAACTAGGATTGCAGGTAAGCAATTTATCTTTCTCTTCCGGGGGATCCTCATCAATAATCATAAGCATTGAATAGAATAGCTAGCTCATTCCACAATGTGCGGACCAAGGGATTTATTAGCAGCGGTCACAATTATCCAAAAAGATTCCTTAAAGAAGCTTGCACTACTCAAGTGTCTGAGTCTAGACAGTAATGCTTGGTAAAAGTATATACCGATCTCCATGTTGCAGCTTTACATATTTCGGAATTGGGTACAGTTCTCAGTAGAGCAGTGGTGGCCACTTTACCCCTAGTAGAATGCGCCATAGGTGTAGCAGGTAAGTGTTTGTTGGCTAACTGGTAGGAAAACACTATACAGGAACCTATCCACCTAGATATTGTTTGCTTGGAGGAAGCTATGCCTGTTCTCATTGGACCATAGTTGACAAAGAGGTGGTCAGACTGTCTGATCTCTTTTGTTTTACCTAAATAAAGCTTTAGAACTCTGTCTAAAGAATGCACAGCCATATCCATTGGGGAGGAGGGGTTAGGAAAGAAAGTTGGCAATGAAATAGTTTGGTAAATGTGAAAATCATAAACCACCGTGTGGAGAAAACTAGGATGAGTCCTCATGACCACCCTACTTGAGTGAAAAACTGTATACGGTTCTTTAGCACATAGAGATTGAATCTCACTGACTCTACATGCTGAAGTAATGGCCACTAGGAAAGCTGCTTTCCACGTGAGATGTTGTTACAAGGCTTGTGTATTGGTACGAAAGGAGGGCCCATTAATTGTGAAAGAACTACATTAAGTTCCCCAGGGAAGAAAGTGATCTAATCGGATGGAATACCTTTTTTCAGCCCTTCTGAAAAATCCTTCACCACTGGCATTTGAAAGAAAGAGGTCTGGGTAGGGGACTTTCTGTTAGCTGTAATGGCTGCGAGACGTACCTTTATGGAGGAAAACTGCAGATCAGATTTTGCTAACTGGAGATAAGGTAGAATGACATCTTCTTGACCAATAATTGGATGGAGATTATTCTACGCACACCACAAATAAAACTTTTTCCATTTGAAGGAATACGATTTTCTGGAGGAAGGACTTTTGGACTCTGAGAATGTTCATACATTCCTGCAATAGGCCTAAATGTCCATATTGGAGGAATTCATTAGCCATGCTGTTAAGCTCAGTGAGGGAAGGTTGGGATGGAAAATCTGTTCTGAACTTGTACAGGAGATCTTGCCTGCATGGCAACTTCTTGTGTGGCCTCTCCGACAGGTAAAGCAAGTCCGTGAACCACCACTTGCAAGGCCATTCCGGTGCTATGAGGATCATTCTGGTCCTGGACTTGTACAGTTTGTTGATCACTGTGGGAATCAGAGGAGTTGGCGGAAATGCGTAAAGAAATTTCACTGACCAACTTATCAAAAGGGCATTCTCCTTCGACCCTGGTTGAGAAAACCAAGACGTGTAGTCATGGCATTATTTGTTGTTTGCATCTGCAAACAGATCGATTTGGAGATGCCTCCATTCTTAAAAAATGTCTTGCACGACGTCGTCGTATAGAAACCAGATGTAGCTTTTGTGGAAATTATGACTGAGAGAATCTGCTTCGATGTTGAGCACTCTTGGGTGGTGAATGGCTGATATTGTCAAGTTCCTGGCTATGAGCCACCTCATGTTGACCTGCGCTTCCAGGGACACAGAACGAGAAAGAGTTCCTCCCTACTTATTAAGTAGTACATGGTAGTCATGTTTTCGGTCTGGACAAGGCGAGAGCATGTTGTTATCGATGATAGAAGGACTTTCGGGTTAAATGAACCGTTCTCAGCTCTAGCATGTTGATACAATACTTCTACTCCTTGTCCAACTACACAACCTGGATGTGTGTGGAACCCATGCGAAGGCCCAGCCCTAGAGAGAGGCATCTGTGTGGGAGGTTCCTGGTGAAAAGGAACTCCTACCAGTAGGTTCGGTCTCTGAGGCCACAATGGAAGCGATTGGATCGCAGTTAGTGACGGGATCAGTTTGTCCTCCCAGTGATCCGAAAACTGATTGCACTGAGCCTCTTGACATTGTTGGAGAGGTCTTATGTGCAATCTTGATTGGGGGACTATGAAAATGCAAAAGGCCATGCTTCCTAGTAGAGATGCAATCTATCTGGCAGATGGGTGAGGAGAGAGCAGGAGATTGTGACACTTCAGACTGTTTGAGGATAGTCTCTCCTCCGAAGGATACACTCGAGGCAACTGTGTCTAGAGTAGCTCCCAAGTAATGAATAAGTTTGACTGGACGTTGTATAGATTTTTAAAAATTGATCTGGAAACCTAACTTTTGCAGTGTCTCGACACAAATTTGGTAATGCTCTTTTGCTTGTGACGGGGAGGAACTCTTTATGAACCAATCGCCTAAGTATGGGTAGACGAGGGGGCGTGGCTTAAGAGCCAATGATGGCAGACGCGTGAGCCCGGAGCTCCGGGCTAGCCTCGCAAATTATCCGTTCCTAAACGGGAATCCAGCCCGAGCCCTGGGGCCCGTGAGAGAGGGCTGGTTCCCGTGAGCGCTGGGGGCTTGTGATCCCCCCCCTGATCGCATCTGCACTGCTCGGAGGCTTCGGCGGGCGAGGCGGACCGGCCGCGACGGCCTCAAGATGGCGGCAAGTGCTGGAGCGTAGCTCCGTGGGGTGACTGCCGGAGGCGTCGCAGTGCGGCGGCTGCTCCCCGGGGGGCAGCTGAGTGGACCCTCCCGCGGACCCCCCCTATGGCTGATTGGCGTTGGGTGTCTGGCGGCGGCCCCGGACTGGCTGGGCCTGCCACACAGTGCGATCGGCGGAATCTCTGCGAGGCTGTGCGGAGGGCGGTTCGTGTAGCACCTGGCTGTGGGGCAGAGACAACGCCTGGCAGTCGGCCGCGGGTGCGGCGGCCACGGACGGCGCCGAGGACTCTGGAGTTTCCCTGCCGCGTTGCCAGGTGACCCTATGGGCCTACTGTGAGCTGGACGGTGAGGCCCCCGCGATGACTGAGTGAGTGGGCTGGACACGTCTGAGGGCGGCTTGGAAGGGGAGCCCGGGGCCTGCTGGTTCCCGCCCTGCGCCAGGGAGCGGCTTCGGAGTCCTTCTGTGGCTGCGCGCGGCTGAGTTGGCGCTGGCACCGGACAGTGTCGGGACAGCGGTGGGGTGACCCTTGTGGTGTTTCTGCCAGGCCTGGGGTGGCCGGGACAGCCTGATCTAACAGAGGCGCCAGGGAGTCAGTGGGAGACGCACGCAGGTGGAGGCCTGTCGGGGCCGAGCGGACCCTGGAGTGGTGGACACCGGTGACACTGGCGGAGGCGGCGTGTCCGCCCAGGGAGAGAAGGACCCGGTCGAGGGTGGCTGAACCTGGGTTCCCCGACATGGGGAAACCGAAGGGGAAACAAACCGGACCCCCGCCGGACCTGGAGTCCACTCCACCGGAGACAGTTGCGAAGGAGGCAGGGGATAATACCATGGAGGTCCCAATCCAACAACAACTGGCCAAAATCCTGGAGGCCATAGCAGACACTAAGGCGACGCTGCACCAGGACATCAGCACTGTGGCGGTGGGCCTGGGGCTGCTGCGCGCCGAACATGCCAAACTTGCAGGCAGAGTGCAACAGTCGGAGGCAGACCTAGCGGTGCTGGCCCCTGCCCACCACAAGTTATCGGCTCAAGTTGGCGAGCTGGCGGGTAGGGTCTCTACCCTGGAAAAGAGGGCTGAAGATGCGGAAGGCCGTAATAGGAGGAATAATGTGCGGGTAGTGGGCCTTCCGGAAGGAGTGGAAGGGCAGGATATGGTCACCTACCTGGAGTCATGGCTGAGAGACGTTGTGGCGCCCCCAGGGCCTCTCTTCATTTTACACCCTGGAGAGGGCCCACCGAGTGCCTGCCCGCCCGCCGGCGCCGGGCCGTCCTCCACGTGCGGTGGTGGCTAGGCTGCTCCATTTTCGGGACCGGGATGTGTTATTGAGGAAAGCGCGATCCGATGGTCCCTTCACAGTAGAGAACAGTAAAGTCTCCCTCTTTCCTGATTATACACAGGAGGTGCAGCGTCGTCGTGCTTCATTTTTGGAGGTAGAAAGCGCTGCGCGAGGAAGGCGTCCAGAACTCGTTGATGTTTCCTGCCCGGCTCAAGATCATGCTGGACGGGAAAACGTTCTTCTGTGAGGACCCGCAACATGCCTGGGACTGGATTGAATCCTATAAATCGGGAGATGCCTCCAAACCACGTACTGCGCGACAGGTGTCCAGTTTGGAACGTCCGGAGAAGCGACTGAGACGCCGGAAGAAGAGAAGGGAGTCCAAACGACCGAGTCCGTCTCAGACGGCGACGGAGAGGGCAGGCGCGCTGGCAGCCGTGGCACACTTGCTGCGAGGCAGGGGCTCATCCTCGGAGAAGGACTCTGAGGCCAAATACGGAGAAGAAGAAACTGACTCTGATGCGTCACAGGTCACGAACAATGACATGCCGAGGGTGACCCCGCAGACGGCGGACGACCTTGTGGACTAGGGTGACCCTGGGGGGGATCTTTGTCCCGCTTTCGCTATCCTTCTCCCTCTCCTCTACCCGCCTCGATATCATGCTCAGTCCTCTTGAGGTTTCTGGGCTGCATTGTCTATGATATTGTTCTTTTTTCTTCTGGTGGGTGCGTGGAGGGGAGGCGGGGCTCCTGGGCTGAGGCGCCGGGGGGAGGGCTGGAGCGGCCCTTCGAGGCGGCAATGGTGGGAGAACTGACCTTTTGTGTACCCACCTTTTTTGTGTACGCTGCGCCCCCTCTGTAGGTCCTAGGGCCGTTTGCCTTGGACCTTTCCGATTTGGTATAGGGTATCACCAGGCGCGAAGTTATTGCCATGGTGTATAAGTTTGGACAGCTGACCGTTGTCAGGCCGCCCTTGGGATGGGGAGTTTGTTTGTTGGGGTTGTTGTTATATGCCAGGGGGGACTGGGGTAGCTCCGAGCTTGGTGCTGGGATGGGGGGGTTTTGGGGTGGACACGCTCGGACTTCTCATGGCGAGGTCTGATGGCCGCCTTGGGGAGTATAAATTCATGACTTGGAACATCAGGGGGATGGGATCGCCCTCTAAGAGGTATAATATACTGAATTACATTAAGCGACGAGGGGTTCATGTGGTTTTGCTGCAGGAAACCCACCTCACGGAGGCGGAGGTTGCTCGCCTGAGACGTAGATGGAGGGGTCAGCTCTTTGCAACCGGATACTCGGCCTTCGCACGGGGAGTCTTGGTGTGGGTCAGGCCGGGGGTGCCATTCCAGCTCATCCGGAAGGCAATTGACACGGAGGGGAGGTATGTGGTCATTAATGGCGTTTTGAAGGGCAAGGAGATTACAATAGGTAGTATATACGCCCCGAATCGGGACCAGTTATCCTTTCTGGACCGGCTCTCCGGTGTCCTGGCGAGCCTCCCCATGAGAATCTAATCTTGGGAGGCGACTTCAATTGTGTATATGATGTGCAGTGGGATAGGTCCACACTTCCGCTGCGTGGGCGCCACGGCTGCCTCCATGGCCAGGGGATTTCGGAGATGGGCCTCCGGTTGGGATATTCATGATATTTGGCGGCTCCATCATGCTGACAGTAGAGAGTATTCTTATTATTCTCATTTTTACGACCTACACACATGCATTGACATGTTTTTTTGTTCGCCCACATTGTCCCCCCTGTTGTCCGGAGCTGAATACCTTGGCAGGGCCCTTTTCTGACCACAGTCCTCTACTCCTGGGTTTTACCCCTCTCCATGAGAGACCCCCGATACCGCGGTGGCGGCTGAACCCTTCTCTGTTAGAGGATGATGGGTTCCGTCAGGTGCTCTCTGCAACTGCAAGTGACTATTTCTTAATCAATCAGGACTCCGCCAGTTCGCCTTTAGTGGAATGGGAGGCGTTTAAGGTGGTGACTAGGGGACACTGCCTGGGCCAGACTGTAGGCACTCGACGTCTGGTGACCCGGGAGCTGGAGGATTTGGAATCACGGATTTTGACCCTAGACAGGGAGATTGCTGAGGGAGGTGGGGTCCATGGACAGCTAGCTGAAGTTAAAAGCCTGTACAGCGCCACTTGGGACAGACTGCGGGTGCTAGATCTTAACACGTATCAGGCCACCCAACATATAGAGGGAGGTAGGGCTGGGAGGCTCTTGGCTTGGTTAATCAAATCTGATGGCAGAAGCGCGCCAATTATGAGCGTTAGGGATCTTCATGGTCGCACGCTCTCCTCCCCGAGGGCTATCAATGACGCATTTAGGGGATATCATGAACTGCTTTATGATACCCCAGGGCTGCCCCAGGAGGAAGCATTGCGGATATATTTGGCTGCCCAACCCTTGACGCAACTGGATCGGGCTTCCGGGGTCCCGCTAGGCCTTCCAATTCGCACAGGTGAGATTAGAGCAGCGGTCCGGGACATGGCCCGGGGGAAGACACCTGGACCCGATGGCCTACCGGCTGAATTTTATAGCACCTACATAGACATATTGGCTCCGCAGCTTGAACGCGTCTATGCCTCTGCGTTCCAGGCTAAACAGTTACCGCCTACATTGCGTGAGGCGTTGGTCATTCCTTTGCCCAAGACTAAGACTGTACCCGCTTCCTTAACTGAATTCCGTCCTCTCTCTATGTTAAACATGGATTTCAAAATATTGAGTAAGGCACTGGCCATGAGACTCCTCCCCCATATGCGTCCCCTGGTCCACGCAGATCAAAACGGTTTTATTCCTTCATGCTCCACGTCCAATAACCTCAGGAGGTTATACCATGTCATGTTTCACTCGGATCTGCAGGACTATCCTGAGGCAGTGGTGGTGGCACCGATTTCGAGAAAGCGTTTGACACCCTCCGCTGGGACTTTTTATTGGCTGTCATGGGTGCGATGCAGTTGGGAGAGGAATGGCTGCGGTGGGTCCGTCTCCTCTATGGGAGGCCCACTGCCAGGGTAGCGCACCGGGACGACAGTGTCGTCCTCCTACCCTATTTATAGAGGGACCAGACAGGGGTGCCCCCTGTCGCCATTGCTCTTTGCTCTGGCAATGGAGCCCCTGGCGGCGCGGGTCCGGAGAGAGGGAGCAGCTCTGGGGATATCCCTGGACGGGGCCCATCACATCATCTCACTATATGCGGATGATGTTTTGATTTATCTCCGAGATGGTACGCAGGAGTCCGCCATATCTTAACCATCCTGGACGAGTTTGCCACCTATTCGGGCCTGCGAGTAAATGGGAAGAAAACCTTTGTGTTCCCGCTGCATACCGCCATGGGAAGACCCTTGTCCTTGCCGACCACCATAGAATGGGCACCGGTGTCGTTTAAATATCTGGGGATACAGGTCTACCATGCACATACCGATTTGTTTGAGGGGAATCTTGGGGCGCCCTTAGGGCGCTTCGGGGGCACGTGGCCTTCTGGCGCACTCTTAAGTTGCCAATTATGGCGAGACTGGCATTATCCAAAATGGTGGTCCTGCCCCGTCTATTATATTATTTTGTCAACCTCCCAGTGCTGATACCGCGATCGTGGTTTAAAATATTGGACGGACTCTTAAGAGACCTGGTATGGGATGGCGGCCGCAATAGGGTGTCATTGCAGACTTTGCGGCTTCCGCTTGTGGATGGAGGACTGGGGGCCCCCCCGACTTTGAAGCCTACTATCTAGCGGCGCAGTTACAGTGGCTAGCCAGATGGCTAGATGGCAGGGACCTGGGTACGTTGTCGAATCCCGCGGGCGCTGTGCAGGCTAAGCTCTTTCCTAGGCTTCTCAACAGGCACCAGAAACTTCAATACATGGGCACGTTGCTCTCGGTGACTGTTAAATGCTGGGATAGGTGCGTGGCGCGCTCTAGAAATAGATTGCTCTATACCCCCAGCCTCCCGCTTATATGTATCCCCAGGCAGGGATGGGCCCTCCACTAACGAGGCGCCAATTGGCAGGCTGGGAGGAAGTAGGTGTACTGACGATTGGGGATTGCTACAGGGATGGGGAACTGCTTCCCCTTGACGACTTTTTAGACTCACACGAGCTCCCAGCGGGGCAATTCTTAAATTATCACAAATTACGGGGGGCAGTGCGGGAACTATGGGGCGATGGCACAGAAGAACCTGAGACCCACCCAGCTTTGGAGGCAGTAGTGACATTGGGTTCGGCGGGACACCTGGTGCGTTGGCTTTATCTCGCAATACTGGGGTTAAGCTCGGGTTCATTATCTGGCTTGCGGGAGCGATGGGAGGGGACCCTACATAGGAGCCTGACAGACAAGGAATGGCAGAAAGCCCTAAAAGGACCCAAGACAGTCTCGAGGAATACAGCCTTTAAAGTCCTCCAATTTAATGTACTCCATCGAACATATCTTACCCTGCACCGGTTAAATGTGGTCTATCGCAGAGTGGATTTGTCTTGCGCTAGGTGCCTCCTAGAGGATGCGGACTTTGATCACATGATTTGGTCCTGCCCGCGGCTCTCTGCTTATTGGGTTGGGATAGTGGATATGGTTAATAAGGTGTTGTCCCGTACTCTGTTGTGTGCTCCCGAGGTCTGTCTGTTGGGCCTCTTTCCGAGACCTAAAGCTCGTAGGTTGAGGCATAGGTTTACGGACCTGGCCTTCCTGTTGGCCAAAAGACGGATAGCGCAAGGTTGGAAGTCCGCCCACCCCCCGCTGGTGACATCCTGGGAGGCGGATGTCTCATGCTGGGCTAGAGCGGAGGAAAGGGCCCTGATGGCGGAAGATAAATTAACCAAACGGCGCCGGCCATATGCGGAACCATGGGGGGACATTCTTCGGGCCTGGGAGGCTCGATATGTGTTGGACCATGCTGAGGGGAATGACTCGACGGAGTCTGAGGACTAGAGTGTCATGAGTGCTTGGAACTGAGAGCCCTGCCCCCCACGCCTGAGGAGGGGTGCTGCTTCCCCCCCTCTTTTTCCTCCCCCCTGCCCCCCCTTCCCCCCCTGTCCCTGACTAGAGAATCGATGCCTATTTTCTCATTATCACATTATCATAGGAGCTCGCGGACCCCTGGCAGTTGTTTTTTAGTTGTTTAAGTAAATTTCCTTTTGGTGGGATTATGCGCATGAATCGTTCCACAGCTTTATTTTCTTTTCCGTCCTTTTGCCTTTTTCCTGTTTTTAATTAAGTGTATAGTATGGGATTTTTTATGTATAGACAGCAATGAGTCAGTGAGCATGTCAAAGGTAAATGTGTAGACTCAGTATAGAATATGCTGAAACGTATACCGGAATGCCTTAACTTACTTGATTTCCCTATTCTCAGGAACAACGGACCGTATAGACCCTGAGTCTGTGACTTACCAGATGCCCTGGGGGTATTCCTATATTACAGAAAATGTATTGATAGCAACTCTTTGGCAAATGTTTATATATGGAAATGTTAATAAAAATATTATCAAAAAAAAAGTATGGGTAGACGAATATTCTCTTTGTCCTTAAGGATGCTGCGACCACAGCCATACATTTTGAGAATGTCTGACGAGACTATTTCAGGCCGAACTGCAGCACTTAGTACTGATAGTGCTTCTCTGCCACTTTGAGGTGTAAGAACTTCTGGTGTTTTGTGGCAATCGGAATGTGGAAATATGCATCCTGGAGCTCTATAGAGCACATCCAGTCCCCCCGATGGAGCGGTGGGTAGATCTGCTGAAGAACTAGCATCCTAAACTTTTCCTTGCGTATACATTTTTTCTGTACTCTCAAATCCAGAATGGGTCTGAATTCTTGCTTTGGACCTTTTTTTCCTCAACAGGAAATAGCGAGAGTAAATTCTAAACCCTCAGTGGGTGCGAGGAACTTCCTCTATGGCCTCTTTTTGTCACACACTGATGACTTCCTTTTGTAAGAGGCCTCGCAGATGACTTGATGGTTTTAAAGGTGGAACAGCGAGAGGAGGAGATCTGAAATGAGGTAACCATTTTGCACAATGTTTAATACCCTCTTGTCTCTTGTCATACAGTGCCACTCTTCTAGGTGCTTGGTAATACTCCTTCCCCCCCCCCCCTCACCCCCCAGGCGGGTAACGGAGAAGAGGAAGTAAGGACTCATTGCTTGGTAGGTGGCATGGTAGAGGATGCAGGTTGAGATCCTCTTCCTCTGGCTAGCCTGCGAGAATGATAGCGGTACCGGGCTTGCTGTTGTTGCTTAGCCCAGCGAGGGGTTTGAACACTCTGTTAGTAAAACCTCCTACCACAAGGCCTGTATTTCCTCCTGAATTCTTCTTTCTCCAGGCTCACATCTTTGAGAATGTCCAGTTCAAATTTCATCTTGGACATTTCGTCATCTCCAGGATATAGACACATTGGGGAATGACATCACGGGAACTTTTGCTACACCAGCAATGCACTTTTAGCTTCATTCGGGTCCGCGGCAGGCAACAGGCAGGTCTTTAGAGGGTGAGCTCCATGCAATAAGTAGCTTTACCCTTTCCCGGAACCCATGAAGTGAAGCCATTATTGCCATCACAGTACAGCGGCTCTTTGGAAATCCCACAAGGCCGCATTGGTGAAACCGTGAGTTTTACCTTGCGCACACTCCCCATAGGTTAGGATACGCCTTAGCGTGCGTATACCGCCATGGGGTGTCTGGTTCTGAAGAATGCTTAGCTAAAAGTGCATCCATAAGCAGAAACATGTTGACCAACTTTCACGTTTAAATCTGACTCCCCTGGTTTACCTAACTAGCCAGCTCGCGTCCGTCTCACTGGTTTTAAACGATCACTGGTTATCCACCATTAAAAATGACCTTGGGAAATAACCAGTGATCTTTTAATCTGCACTACCCGTACACTTACACTACCCCCCCAAAAACCCGCTCCGCTGTAATTCCAGGCGTCGTAGCACACCAGGGGGACACTCGGTCCCTCTGGTGGGAACCCAATGATGAAGCATGTCACCAACTAGGTTGGTGAGTGAGGGTTCTTTTAAATAAAGAGGTTTTTCCTCGTGCTGCCCCAGCGATTTCCCTCTTTTCTCGCTCTTTTGTTGTTAGTTAGTATATTCGTCAGGGGGACGAAGAGTGACTATTCCCTCACTCTTTAGTTGTTAATATATATCTGGCATGATCGACCAGCAGGATGCAGGAGGCCATGAGGCCCAGCAGCCTCAGGGTCATCCGTACAGAAACCCAGGATAAAGGCTGAAAGATCGGAATCATAGCCTGAATATCCCGGACTCGCCGTTCGGGAGGATAGGCCTGAAACTGCGTCGTGTCCAGAACTGCTCCGATGAAAAGGAGCTGTGGAGAAGGAATCAGATGCGACTTCGGCACATTGATGGAGAACCCCAGCGAGTGCAGGAGTTCGGCCGTAGTCTGGAGGTGGGAGACGACTGCCTGGGACGAGCCCGCCTTCAGCAGCCAGTCGTCGAGGTAGGGGAAGACTGGAACCCCTGCCCGGTGCAGATGAGCTGCGACCACCGCCATCACTTTCGTGAACACCCGAGGGGCAATGGTAAGGCCAAAGGGGAGCACGGTGAACTGAAAATGCTCGAGGCCTACCGTGAACCGCAGGTAACGCCGATGGGCCGGCAGGACGGGGATGTGGAAATAAGCGTCCTGTAAGTCCAACGCTACCAACCAGTCTCCAGGGTCGAGGGCAGTCAAGATCTGAGCTAGGGTGAGCATCTTGAACTTCTCCTTCCGGAGGAAGCGATTGACGTTCCGGAGGTCCAAGATAGGACGCATGTCCTCCTTGTCCTTCTTGGGCACCAGAAAGTAGTGGGAGTAGCAACCACGTCCTACTTCTGGGGTTGGAACATGCTCGATGGCCCTCTTGGCCAAGAGGGCCTGGACTTCCTTCTGCAGAAGCACCAAGTGATCCCCTGACATGCGGTGGAATTGAGGTGGCATGGCTGGGGGGGTGGTCTCGAAAGGGAGGGAGTAGCCCCTCCGGACAATGTCCAAGACCCACCTGTCCGAGGTGATGGCACGCCAGTGGTGAAGGTGATGGCGGACCCTGCACCCTACTGGCGTGCTGTGCACCTGAAAGGAAGGACTAGGAGGGCTTGGAGCCCGCGGACGGGGCGGGGTTGGTGGCCTGACCCGCACGCTGGTTGCCTGACCCGCCACGGCGGGAGCCACGTCCTCGGCCACGCGAAGACGCTTGCTGCGCGGTCCGGTGGCTGGGCAGCGGACGTGACTGGGTGCCCCTTCCGTGGCCACGAAAGGGGCGAAAAGCAGAGGTTAGCGGAGGGCGCACAGCAGAAAGGCCCAGGGACTTGGCAGTAGCCCGTGAGTCCTTAAAACGCTCCAGCGCATGGTCTGCTTTGGTACCAAAAAGACCGACTCCATCAAAGGGCATGTCCATGAGTGTGTTTTGGACATCACCCGAGAAACCAGTTGTCCTCAGCCAGGCGTGGCGACGCAGCGCCACGGTCGTTGCAAGCGATCTGCCCAGCGAGTCGGCGGTATCAAGGCCACAACGGATGGTGTACTTTGCCGCATCCCTTCCTTCCGCAATGGCGCGGGAAAGCAGTGTCTGGACCTCCTCAGGACACTGGGGCAAAACGAGCGCCACCGAATCCCACAGAGAGTGGGAGTATCGGCCCAAAAGGCAAGCGGTGTTGACGGACCGCAAGCCAGCACTGGAGGAAGAAAAGGCCTTCTTCCCAAATTGATCCAGGCGTTTGGATTCCCTATCTGGAGGGGCGGTAGGGAAGGCTGTTTGGGAGGCAGAGGCTTGGACAACCAAGCTCTCGGGGGTGGGATGTTGAGAGAGAAACAAGGGGTCGCCCGGAGCAGGGCGATGGCGTCGGGCCACGTTCCTATCCACAGGAGCCCCTGTGGCGGGCTTGGACCAGGTGTCCAAAAGAACGTCAGAAAGTGCATCATTAAACGGCAGCAATGGCTCCGAGGAGGTAGCTGCCGGCTGAAGCACTTCCGTCAGGAGGTTAGTCCTGACAGCCACTGTAGGCAATTGGAGGTGTAAGGCTCCAGCTGCTCTCACGCAACACCGTTGCGAAATTTGCTCCCTCCTCCGTAGCCAAGGAAGGAGGAGACAGCATGCCAGTGTCAGGGGAAGTGTCCAGACCACTGGCATCCCCAAGTTCCTCTGCCCAGTCCTGATCATAGTCACACTGCTGTGTGAGAGGGTCATCCGACCACTCCCAGCTCTCCTGGTCCTCCTCAGGTTGAAAATAAGGAGGAGGAGGGACGTCCGGGACCCAATGTCTCATTGGCGCCGGAGCCGGGCGACGTCGGTCCGACGCCGCGTCCGGATCCGGAGATAACTGGGGAACGACGCCGCCCGGAGCCCCGGGCGGCGTCAGGAACGGCACCGGGGACATCGGCGGAGGCGTGGTTAGGTCAACCGGCGTCGATGGGGGTTGCGGTACCACCGGAGCCAGGATCGAGGCCGGGAGCGAGGCTGGTGGGACAGGCGGCGCCGGAACCAGAGTCGGCGGCGCCGGGGCAATCCCATTAGGGCCCGCGGGGCCCGAAGGCGCACCGAAGGGGCCTTGAGGCCCGAAGAGGCGGGCCATGGCCGACAGGAATTCCTGTATCTCGGCCGGAGTCGCCCCCGAACCCGGGAAGGACGGGTAATGTGGGGGCGGCTCCACAGGCACATCCGGAGCCGCGGGGACGGTGCCGACAGGGGCCTCAGCCGAGTTGCGAGACCGGCGAGGCGAAGTCTTAGAGCGATGGTGCTTCTTAGACTTTTTGTGCTTCGACTTACCCGAGGAGTGCGAAGACTTGGACTCCGATGACGGGCGAGGACTCCGCGACCGGCCCCTCGACCTCTCACGTGACCGGGGCTTGGTGCGGCGCGGAGCCGACTGCCGGACCTCGAGGAGCTTTCGAGACCGCTCTCGCAAAGCCTTCGGGTGCAAGGCTCGGCAGTCGGAACACGACTTCGTGTCATGGTCGCGGCCGAGACAGTAGAGACACTCTAAGTGCGGGTCTGTGATCGACATCATTCGCCCACAGGCGTCGCATGGCTTGAAGCCGGGCATCCCTACCGACCCCGTGGAGCCGAGATGACTCTAAGAAAACAGTGAAAAATCACCAAAAAGTTAGTCAAAAAATGACTAGGGCACTTCTCTTCCCGGATCTGCGCTTACTGGCGCGGAAAAAAGAAGAACTGACGTCAGCGCGCAGGGGCGGCGTCTAAGTACTGCCCGCGACTTCATCCTGCCGGTCCCGACGCCGACGACGGACGCGGAGCCGCACGACGCCGCCTACCGACGCGCAAGGGTACTGCTACGCAAAAACTTTCCGGATCCAGCCTGACGCCTGGGGATATTCTAAGGTAAGGAATCTGTCACTAACGTGTCTCTTTCAGATATTGGCTTACGGCCAACATATTTATGGACCTTATCTGCTTTGCTTGGGCAAGTATTTGATTCCATCACATAGCCAGAACTCCCCGCTGTCCTTTTAATTATCACGGAGGTTGAGGATACCGATATATATATATATAAATATAATCATGCCTCTGAACGGAAACCCCTTCTTTTTTGGATGAAAGTAACAATTGGCCTAGCTCACTATTGATCATGTGCTAAAATTTATATATATATGCATTTAAAAAAAATTCCCCCCCGAGGTTTGCACAGGCACAACCTATACCAACAATACTATAGCATCCACTACAGTGCCTGTTTATTATACCCCTCCCCATAGCACCTAGCACCGCTAGGCACCTACGTTAGTACCACATGAATAGAATACCCCAGTTTGTTTAAGGGAACAACTGTGCAGCCAATCGCACGTCTCCCCATGCTTAAGTAACATTTTAAAAGTAATATTTTAAAATAGTCCCCACATTTTGTAGCATGGTAGAACACAAACTAACAGCATTTACGGCTTTAGTCTGCGTCTCAGGGCCTGGGAACTACAACTCCCATGAGCCCCGAGCACCGCATCGTCGATGCTTTTGAGATTAGAACTACCTTGACACTCGGACCCTACT
Organism: Calotriton arnoldi; assembly: GCA_963921515.1. Classification (NCBI taxonomy): domain Eukaryota; kingdom Metazoa; phylum Chordata; class Amphibia; order Caudata; family Salamandridae; genus Calotriton; species Calotriton arnoldi. The sequence continues at coordinate 712,675 of CAWUFW010002420.1, forward strand.
TTGGGTATGCGGCATTATTACAGTGCAGCGATTTTGGGAGCACTGACAAATCAAATTTGGGCAACATGTGGCAATGGTAATTGTGGTAATATGCTACATTTTGGCAATCAAGAATGGTACATGGTGTTCCACTGCCACCAATGGCTTAAACAGTTCAGTGACTTTGCTTTTCGAAAAGGAGAAGTAGTCCCTTTCTTGTTTTAGCTACCATACCAATTTGTGCTCGAGTATATCGGTATTTCCACAATGTGGGAATACAGTAGTATTCCAACTTACACCCGGTGTCCGTAAAAATGGGCATGTGTTCATCCATTGGTTTTATCACACTGTTTCACACAGAAATGCGTCATTTGTAAGCCATTTCCCAAGTGCAATTTAATCAGGATTTAGCTGGTGAAATGGGGGAAATTGGGATTGTAATATTCTCCCACTTCTTATAACTCTATATTTAGCCGGTAACTCTGTAGGCAGTAGAATTGGAAATTACTCTACACTTGTAATGGAGGCTTAACTCTAAAAAATGGACATTCTTTCTCACATACTCGACCACATTGAATAGGAAGAAAACAGGTCGAAATCTGTTGAATTATGTGATTTAGCTCACCTCATCTTCAACATCTATGAAGGGGCTCATATCCAACTCTTCTGGAAAAGTCATACGATCATTTAGTTTAATTCTGTGCATGCTGGTGTAATCAAAGTCGAACCTTTTCAACTGCAACGTCAGTAGGTACGGGAAGTGCAAAAATCTCAGCCCCTGACAGAAGCAAACAACGCAGTTACAATACAACAGATTCTGACCATATGCGATAAGTTATGAGAAGATATCTTTAATCAAAATCACTTGCCTTCCTGGCATCACATTTTTTCTTGCAACGTTCACAAAAGTACTGATTCCCACCATCAAGGATTTCTGGCTGAATAAACGCATGCAGGGCTTCTTCCTGCAGTGGATTTTAAATACAACAGCAAAATAGAAGTTTTCGGATGTCAAGTTATAAGAATATTTGCAGTAAAAAAAATAATAAATACAGTTACAATATTTCACAGCTGGCTGTCAATGTAAGGATGTACAAGTCTCATAGACGAAGTATCACCACCATCTGAATTGAAGTGCTTCTAGATACCAATTAGGGCAAAACACAAGCATTGCATTAGTAAAGTGGCCTCTTGCTCTACAGTCTAGCATAATGTAGAAAATAGGTTTGGTCATTATTCACAGATCAATAACAACCACTTTATTAGCATCAATGGCCAAAAATCCTCCTTTGGGGATGCATGAGATGAAATCGCTGCAGGTATCACAATTCGATCGAGAGAAGGAAATCCCATGTACAAAATGTTATTTAGTAGTTGACTTTTAGTGTTTTATTCACTGGCAATAAGTTCAAGTAGTGGGGGCGTGAACATGTTACCACTCTTCTGCTGAAACCATGAGGGTGTGAGCTCAGTGGAGTGTTGACTGTTGAAAACCTCACTCTGGAATGTAAGGGTAGATGAACCATTACCAAGGAGGCTTTATCTGGAAATTACTATTGCTGTTGGTGGGAGCTTTTTCCTTTGTGTACATAGCCCTGTAACCAAACAGATGAACAAGTTTTTTAACTTTTGGAAACGCTTTTTCTGGTAGAGACTATCTAACCGCAGATGCCTCATGTTTTGAATAGTCCCCCAGGCGTCAGACTGGACCTGGAAAATCTTCAGCAGATACCCATGCTCGTCGGCGGCTATGCATCAAGGTTGTTGGAAGTGACCTGCGCAGGCCTATATAGGCTCCACTCATTCACGCTGCTATCTGTTGCTTTCTGACTCGCCTGTGCCGACAGACGCAAAGCCATCATAAGATTGATTGAGACAAATGTGCAGACCTTTTAAAGATGGAAGAGGTCAGATCACAGAACGAGGCGGACGGGAGGGCCAGTGCAGAATCTGCGGTTAGATAGAGTTTCTACCAGAAAGAGCATTGCTGAAGGTAAGTAACTTGTTCTTCTCAGAGAGACATTTAACCACAGATTCCTCACCTTTTGAATAGATACCAATGCAGTACCTCCCAGAAGGAGTGTCTCTGAGCTGGCTCAAACCAAAAAGTCCTACAGGACCGAACAGGCAAAGAGTCCATCTCGATGGACTTGACTGCCCAGAAAGTAGTGATTTGTAAACATATGGAGTGATAACCACGAAGCCGCCTGGCAAATGTTCAGAACAAGCACCCCACGTGCCAACGCAGTGGTAGCACTCTTGGCCCCTAGCAGAATAAGCCTGCAAGCCTGCAGAGGGCTGCTTTTTTGCCAATGCGTAGCAGATCTTATTGCAGGATATGATCCAGCGAGAGAAGGTCTACTTCTGCACATGCTTGCTTTGTTTGTTCCAGTGAACCTGATAAACAGCTGATCAGCCAACTGGTGTTCTCGGGTACAATCAAAATAGAAGCTGAGAGCCCTTTTTGGATCCAGCCAGTGGAGTTTCTCCTCGTCCTTGGGGGAATGAGGAGGAGCAGCAAAGAACCCTGGAAGAGTGATGTTCTGACCAACAGGAAAGGGAGTCACCACCTTCAATCACTCAATCAGGGGTTTGTAAAGTGCACTACTTACCCGTGAGGGTCTAAAGGCGCTGGGTGGGGGCGGCTCCGGAGTGTTCTATGTTAATCTGAAGAGCCAGGTCATGAGGTCCTTCCTGAACTGGAGCAGTGAAGGGCTTTGCCGGAGGTAGAGGGGGAGGTCGTTCCAGGTCTTGGCTGCGAGGTAGGAGAAGAACTTTCCACCCGTTCTGGTCTTGTAGATGCGTGGGATGGTAGCCAGAGAGAGGTCGGCTGAGCTGATTTCTCTTGGGTGCGTGGAAGGATAGGCGGTTGTTTAGGTATGCTGGTCCGATGTTGTGGAGGGCCTTGTATGCATGTGTGAGGAGCTTGAAGGTTATTCTTTTTTCGATGGGGAGTCAATGGAGGTCGCCTAGGCGTTGGGTGATGTGGTTGCGGCGGGGGATGTCCAGGATCAATCTGGCTGTGGGGTTCTGGAGCTTGCAGGGGAGTTTTTTGTTGATTCTGGCATAGAGGGCGTTGCTGTAGTCCAATCTGCTAGTGATGAGGGTTTGTGGCCGTTTTCTGGATTCGAAGGGGATCCATCTGAGCATTTCCCAGAGTATGCAGAAGGTGTTTAAGCAGGCCGAGGATACTGCGTTGATCTGGCGGTTCATGGTGAGTGATGAGTCCAGTATGATGGAGAGGTTTCGTGCATGGTCTGTCGGGGCGAGGGGTTTCTGAGGGCAGGAGGCCACCAGGTGTCATCCCATGCTGAGGGGGTGGAGCCAAGGATGAGGACTTCTGTTTTCTCCGAGCTAAGTTTCAGGCAGCTGTCCTTCATCCAGGTGGCGATGGCTTTTATCTCTTCTTGGAAGTTCTGCCTGGTGATGCTGGGTTCTTTGGTGAGAGAGAGGATGAGCTGGGTGTCGTCGGCGTAGGAGACGATGTTGAGCCAGTGGTTTCTGATGATGGTTGTGAGGGGGGCCATGTAGATGTTGAAGAGGGTGGGGCTGAGGTAGGATCCCTGGGGTACTCCACATCTGGTCTCTGTTGATTCCGAGATGTAAAGCTGGAGTCTGACTCGGAGTTCTGCCTGTGAGAAATGAGCGTATCCAGTCAAGGGCCTTTCCTTGGATGCCAGCGTTGTGGAGTCTGGTGGCTAGTGTGCGGTGAGAGACGGTGTCGAAGGCAGCTGAGAGGTCCAGGAGGATGAGGGCTGCCGTTTGGCCCTGGTCCAGTATGGCGTGGATGTCGTCGGTGGCGGCGAGTAGGGCCTTCAGAAGGAAGTAGACTGACATCCTCAGAACGCACCTGTATGGATAGAAAGTGGCATAAGGTGGGGTGTAACTCGCTCACTCATTCAACCAATGTTATGGCAACAAGAAAGACTGTCTTGAAGGTAAGGGGCCTGAGAAAACAGCTGAGGGGCCTGAGAGAACAGCTTTGTAAAAGTTCAAAGGGTGCACACATGAAGAATGAGAGGACTAAATTTAAATCCCATTGGGTCATAACAAACGGAGAAAGGGGAAACATATATTTTAAACTTGAGGAAACGCATCACAACTGGAAAGCTGAACAACGAGGACTAGTCAAGCAACTGTAAAAAGGCCGAAAGAGGCAACAGGCATCCTTTAACAGTGACCAAAGCAAGGCCTTGCTGGGTGAGAGCCAACACAAACAACAAAACTACAGATCGTTTGGCATGGAGTGGGTCCGTTTAGAATTGCACCAAGCCACAAACTTATCCCAATGTCAGGCATATACAGATTCGGTTGAGGGACGCCTGACTGCCAAGATAACACCCACAACTTCCGGAGGAAAGTTGGAAGCACTCAACTGTTGCTGCTTAATCTCCAAGCATGAAGGTGGAGTTGTGCAGGTTCAGGTGCAGAGCCCTGCCCTGCTGCTGCGACAGAAGACTCTCCCGAAAGGACAGGCTGAATGGAGGACTAATTTGTAGGACCAGGAGTCTAGAATACTGTACTCTCCATGACCAATCTGAGGCCACTAGATGACTTGGGTACGGTTTGTCCTGAACTTCAGAACTCTGGACTCAAGAGGCATCAGTGGAAAGGCATACAGAAGTCCCAAGGTACACTCAAAGCTGAATGCTTCTGAGCGAGAGATGTCTTGGATACTCCAGTGCACAAAAGCAGACATTGCGCATTCTCAGCAGTGGTGAAAAGATCGAAAATACTCTGCCCCACCACTAGTTGTAACTGTCACTTGTGATATGCAAGGTGTCGACGACTCAGTTTGTGTCCGCTCTGAACCCTCCAGGTGGTGCATCACCAGGAAAATTCCTTTGCAGCCTAGCTACATCCAGAGAGGCAAAGCTTCCTGGCCAGTGTTTAATTTGTAAAAAAATAAAATAAGTGCCCGGGCACTCGCCAGGAGGCCAATGCAACTTGTACCACACATTGCCCATACCAAGGCGGAGGAGCGTCGCCCCACTGCTCTCAGAGTAGTGGTAAAAAGAAAAAGAAAATTATAACAACTTTCTTATTATCATTTCATTTTTCGTAGCTGCGGTGCTGTGTTAGGGCGGGGCGGGGCTGGTTTCACAGGGGGGTGAGAGGGGGAAGCGGTGGGCATTCTCCAAGTGCGCATGATGGTTTGGCCAGCCGTCTTGTGCCAGCCAAACAGTCATGCGCACTTTGCATGTTCTCAACTGGCCTCTAAACACAGCCTGGGTGGAGAACAGGCACAGGCTCCCAAACCCCCAAGCCCCCCTCTGAGCGCTGAACCACAGCGCTCAGACCAATCACAATGCTGCATTACAGCGTTGCGATTGGCTTAGGGGAGCCTATGTTTCCTGCTTCTGGAACTCGCCAGGAAGAGAAGCAATGATGGAGGAGAGGCGGCTGCCGTGAAAAGATAAGTGGGTTTTTTCCCATCTTTTTCCCCCACACTACCTTCTGCCAGCCACCACTGCATGCCATGCTGCCAACGATAGTAACAACACAACTACTAACCATCACATACCCACAAGTGTGACAATGAGGACAATTTTAGGTCCCAAACACTATAATGGCTTGGGAGGCAGGTAATAGCCATTATTAATGTATATGGAAGTAATAATTAACTGTAGTTGTTGTCATCTCAAAATTAGTCAGACAGTGCCACCTTGTGGCAGACTGATACGAGCACCGGTGATGACATTTAAGTGCTAGTGCCAAGAACCGGAAACCACCGGCTCAAATTAAGCACTGTTCCTGGCACAGAACCCACAACCTCACCTTGCCCTGCTTGTTGGAAGTACTAAATGGCAGTGGTGGTGTCCATGAACACCTGCACCAGCTTCTCTTTGTTGGATAGAAAGAAGATTTTCAGCGGCAAACATACTGCTCTCCGGTTCAGACGGCTGATGTAGAGCCCAGCCAGTTCTGATCTCCAACTCTCCCAAGTAGCCTCCCCAACCCAGAAGCAATGAATCGGTCAACACTGAGCTATGGGTGAGGTACGGAGAGTGGTCTGCCACTGACCGAATCTCAATCCCACAGCCACCACTGCAGATCTTTTGAGTCTCCTCCCCCCTAGGCCCACTAGGACTACAGATCCCACTGCAGAGCCTGCATATGTCATCTGGCATGCTTGACTAACAGCATGCCATCAGTCCCAGCAACCTCCGAGTCATCCTCATTGACTTCAAGGAACACAGGTTGAACAATCAGGATCATAGCCCAAATGTCCTGTACTCTTCACTTCAAGGGATAGGCACAAAACTGCACCATGTCCAGAATGACTCATATGAAGGGGAGAGTCTGCTAAGGAGTGAGGTGGTTTTTTGGCACGTTGACAGCGACTTGAGGTGGGCAACAACTGCTTGAAGCAAGTTCGCCTTCAACAGTCAGTCATCGAGTTAGGGGAAGACTAGGATCCCTGGCCTCCGAAGGAATGCTGTAACTACCACCATCACTTTTGTAAACACCACAGGGGCGCTGGTGAGGCTCAAATGGGAGCACAGCAAACTAAAAATGCTGGGCATCCTGCAGATCCAATGCTACCATTCAGTCTCCAGGGTCAGGCAAGGGTGAACTTCTTGAATTTGTCCTTCCGCAGGAAGGCATTTATAGGGCAAAAAGCTACGAGGGGACAGTGGCCTTTGTCCTTTTTCGGCACCAGGAAGTAGCATCAGTAACACCACGACCAACTTTAGCCATCAACTCCCTCTTCTATGGCTCCTTTGGCCTGAAGAGCCGGCATTTCCTGCTACAACAAGGGCAGATGGTCCTCTGTCAGCCGGTCTGAGGATGGTGGAAGGTGCGGCAGAGTTTCAAGAAATAGTAAGGCATAACCCGTCTGAACAATCTGCAGGACCAATTTATCCAAAGTTATCGCCTGCCACCCTGGCAGAAAATGTCAGATCCTGACTCCTACAAGGTGGCTGTGTGTGTCAAGGGCCTCCAAAAGAGAACTGGGGACTCTGGCAGCTGGAGGGGCGGAAGGCTGGGCTGCACTCTGCCCCTGTTGACTATGCGCTCGATGGGCACTGAGGGCACAAAAAGATTAGGGGGTTTTGTTGCACTAGCTGGACCTTTTGCTGATACTGAAAGCCTGACCACAGTGAGGAAAAGATTATTGATGGGGCTGGTGTGGAAGAGCAGAAAGTCCAGGAGTGGTCCTGAGGTCTTTAAAGCGCTCCAGGGCTGAATCTGCTTTGCCTCCGAAAAACAGTGGAACAGTTGAATGGCAGGTCCATAAGAATGGCCTGAATGCACCCTGAAAAGCCAGTGGACTGCATCCACGCATGCCCCAGAAGGGCCACACTGGTGCCTATGGCTCCACAGAGTCAGTCAGTGGTATCCACCCCGCAGTGGACAGTAAACATAGCCGCATTATGACCGTCCTGCATATTCTGAGAGAGAATAGCACAATCTTCTTCCGGAACCATAGGCAATACCTGGGCTACTTAGTCCCAAGGGGCATGAGTAGTGACCTAAAAGGCAGCTGGCATTCACCGAGTGAAAGGCCAAACTGGTAGATGAGAAGACTTTTTCCAAAGGCCATTATCCTCTTCAATTCCCTGTCAGGAGGAGTAGTCAGGAACAAATTCAGATGAACCTTGCTGGCTGAAGCATGTACCACAAGGCTCTCAGGAGTAGGGTGCAGAGTGAAAAACTCAGGGTCACCCACAGCAGGGCGATGGCACCTGGCAACCTGTCGATTGACAGGGTGGCCTGAACATGACTTAGGCCAGCTCCCCAAAAATATGTGTGTCAGAGCCTCAATAAGAGGCAGAAGGGGTTCACAACATGTTTGGCCAGGCCGAAGCACCACTGTCAAGACACTGGCCTTTACTTCCTGGGTAGGAAGCTGAAGATCAAGAACCTCTGCCGACCTCCACACAACCATGGTAAAATAGGCACTTTACTCCATGGCAGGGCCAGTAGGAAAAAACAATCCAGTGTTTGGGGAGGTATCTAAACCACTGGCACCCTGGAGGCCCTAATACTAATTGTCCTGCAGATAGGGCTGGGTAAACCTGTCCCCAGCATCATAATCACAATTGTCAGAATCCGTACCAAGTAATTTATTTAGGACCTGATCTCTTCCGGAGGGCAAGTGCACTGTGCCAGAATCAGAAGGGTGGCTAAAAAGCTGCGGCACAGTTAAAGCGGCACCCAGCCTCAGTCAAAGTGACGCAGTGTCGACATCGAACACCACTATGCTTTGGACGTTGTTGTCCAAGGTTGATGGTGCTGGGATAGGTGTCGGTGGGCCATGTTCCGGTGTGTGTTGTAGCACCGGGAAAGAAGCTGGTACTAAGGTTGGTCTTGGGGCCACATACAAGCAAGGGAGAGCTGGTAACATGCCAAAAAGCTGCACCACAGCTTTACAAAATCCCTCAATCTGCAGCAGCATTGTTTACGGCCCCAGGAATTCAGGTTGTCGCAGAACAAGGGACAGATTCGGCTTCGAATTGGAATGACTCCGAGAGTGAGACCTGTATGCACGATGACGCTCTCACCACTTCTCAGGAGATCAAGAGTGGCGGGACAGGGCCCAGACCCGGTCGGACTTGTGTTTCTTGTTTGATGTTCCTGAGGATTTGAACTGCGACGATGACCTGACTAGGACTGGCATCAGAAGTGAGACCAGGAGCTCACCTTGGAACTTGACCAGTAGTCATGACGTGGAGTCTTGCTATATTTTGCTACAAACAACTTCGCTTCCCAATCCCAAATGGTCCAAGGCGCATCCAACTGCAGGCTTCAGAGTCACGGTCTGACACAAGGCACCACAGGCACATTATGTGCGAGTCACTTACAGATATCTGTTTGCGACATTTCCCACGTGGTTGAGCCATGTAGAAGCGGGAGGTGACATTTTCCCTTGCACTTTGTAGGATTTATTTTGGGAAAAAAGCAGTCTCAAGGAGACGAGGGGTAGCTCTGGATCCGCGTACATTGGGGTGGAAAGAAAGGAACTGATGTCAAAGTGCATCAATGGAGACTATACAGGCCCGCAAGTCAGTTCCAGTACGAAACAACGTTAATGCGGAGGCACTAGCACCACTTGCCGATGCGCAGGGAGATTTTCTGGATTTAGTCTGACATCTAGGAAAATATATTTTTAAAAAGTGAGGAATATGCGTTTATAAGTCTCTATGGGAAGTCACTTTACAAATCCAGCATACGGACCTCTCGACATCTGCAATAGTTTATTTCAACAGAATGCAACACTAAAAGCAAGGTGTATAATAACTGTGCATGGTGGAACGACCAGAAACTGAAATTTAAGTGTCATGCAACTTACATGTGACAACTCATCAGTGCCCACACAAGGTCAAGACTCTTTTATAGTGCAAAAGCAAGAATAAAGTCTCAGAAGGAAAAGGAAAGGAGTTCTGGAAGTTTACACATTTTCAACAGTCTCCTTGGGGTATGCAATTTATGCCTTACTGTTCTACCGCCAAAGGAACATGTATTGATGACCAAAATGCTTTGCCACCCAAATCTACACTGCATGGTTTTCAATGCAATTATTTTTTGATGCAGAATAAACTGCCAAATGAGACTCCAGAGTCAGAGGTAATTGTGTTTTGTCGCTCCAATGTACTCCATTATGAATTGTGAAAAATACACTGCTGCTTAGTCTTTCTTCTACCACTCCACACTTCCTGTCTTATCTCCCACTGTTTTTATTATCCCAGTTTTTCCCTTTTGTCATGGTTTTCCTCTCTATCTTACTCCTTCGTTATCCCTCTTCTGCTTTTCTCTGTTGCTCTGGATCAAAGTACAATGATGAAAAATAAGTCCTGGACCCCAAAATTGAGTGCTGATGCCCAGGACCAATAAGCATTGTCTGAAGTGTGCCAGTTATGTCTCCCATGCTGCAAAAGAACAATTATATTTTTTTGTTTGAAGGCACTGTTACGTAGAACACTGGCTTTTGAATGTTGCCAGGTTGAAGCGTGAAGTGTTGATGAACAAGTTACTTACCTTTGGTAACGCTTTAACTGGTAGACATATGATTTCACAGAAGATTCTTTACCTATGAATTTCCCAGGAGTCAGACTGGATCCGGAAGATTTCTCTTCGAGCAATACCCTTGTTCACCAGTAGGTGGCGTTGGTCGGCTCCAAGTGCCGTCATCGGCATTGTCTCCACTTTTGTGACATCCCCGTCACCTATATAGGCACCACCACGGCATGCTGAAGTCAGTTACTTTTCACGCCTTTCCACGCCAGAAACGCAGAGCCATGAAGTGCACTGAAGTTGGTGTGTTTCTGAACAACTAGTGCCCTGAAAGGGGGTCAGCCCTGACCCTAAAAACATGTCCACAGTGTGGGGAGGATGGGTGGGTCGGTAAGGAATCTGCGGCTAGATCATGTCTCTACCAGATAAGGCGTTACGGAAGGTAAGTAACTTGTCCATCTGATAGAGACATCTAGCTGCAGATTCCTTACCTTTGAATAGATACCAAAGCATTACCACCCCTGGAAGAGGGACTGCGGACAAGTTTAGACCAGGAAGTCTTGAAGGACAGAGCAGCCAAAAAGGCCGTCCCTTCAGACTTGACTGTCCAGTCAGTAGTGTTTGGTAAACGTGTGCAGGGATGCCCACGTTGCTGCCGGACAAAAGTCGAGGACTGGAACACCACATTGCAACGCTGTGGCAGAAGGCTTAGCTCTGGTGGAATGAGCCCTTAAGCCTCTACGAGGCTGCTTTTTGGCCAGAGCGTAGCAATTCTGATGCAGAGTACAACCCATCGTTAGAGAGTCTTCTTCTGCACTGCACGACCTTTCTTTGGTCCCGCGTACCTCATGAACAGTTGGCCGTTCAACCGGAACTCTTTAGTGTGGTCAAGGTAGAACGACAATGCTCTTTTTGGGTCCAGACGGGGTGAGTTGCTCCTCTTCTTTAGACGGATGCGGAGGAGCGTAGAAAATGCGCAAGGTGACCGATTGTCCCACGTGAAAAGGTGTTACCACTTCGGTAAGAAAGAGGCCCTAATGCGAAGCACCCACTTATCAGGGAAGATGGTCAGGTAAGGACAGTCTGCAATTCACTCCTGGCAGACGTTCTTGCCAGTTTTGATGGTAAGTAGCCAAAAGGGACAGTTGTGCAGAGGTTTGAAGTGAGCCCGTGGTGGTATGTGAGCAAACTAAAGAGGTTCGGAGGCTGAGGCTGCCAGGGGAGTAGTGGACTGGCCAGACATGTCCCAAGTGGTCTATGGGAACTGCATCCTCAGCCATAAAAAGGCTGAGAAGCCTGTTGGCCTTGGTGGCTGGGAGGGAATGAATGCTGTCGGAAGCCTTTTCCGTAGCCACAAAAGGTGCAGAAGGCGGACTGGGATTGACGAGGAACTATGGATAGGCCTAAGGACCTGGCTGTAGCTCTGCTATCCTTGAAGCGCTCCAGTGCCGAATCTGAAGTTGAGCCATAAAAGGGCATGTCCATGAGCGAAGCTTGGACATCCCCATAAAAGCCAGTGGTTCTCCGCCAGGTGGCGCACTTCAGGGCCACAAATTATGAGACCCCCCCCCCCCTCTGTCCAGCAAGTCAGTTGTGTCAAGTCCACATCGAATGTTGAATTTTGCTGCATCTCTCCCATCAGCAATAGCTTGGTAGAGTATGGCTTGGTCCTCCTCTGAGACCATAGGCAGCACTTGCGCAACCAAATCCCATATAGTGTGCTGGTATCAGCCAGCAAGGCATGTAGTTTTCACCGACCACACTGCTGGGCTGCAGAAGAGAAAAATCCAGCCTCTTGGATTCCCTATCTGGTGGAGAGGTAGGGAACACGCCGGGGTTGATACTGAAAGTGGGGGCTTGGACCACAAAGCTCTTTGGGGTGAAGTGCTGGGCAAGGAAACGGGGGTCCCCAGGAGTGAAGCAATGGCAGCGGGCAATTGTCCTGTGCACAGGAGCCCCTTGCACAGGGTTTGGCCCATGCCCCAAGCCCTTTCGAAAGGGCTTCATTAAATGGGAGTAAGGGTTCCCGGCTGAAGCACCTTTGTTAAGACGTTCGTCTTGACTGCCACTGATGGCAGCTGAAGGTTCAGGATCTCAGCTGTCCTCAGCAACACCACTGCGAAAGAGCCCCCTCTTCTTTAGCCACGGTAGGGGGAGAAACCAGGACAGTGTATGGCGAGGTGTCCAAATGTGAGATTGCAAGAAGATAATCCAAACTAGAATATTAGATCGAGAAGAGCATAACCAAATTTTAATATCAGGAAAGTGGGCACATGGATTGGACTATAGATGATATATAGATTTGGAGCAAACTCACGATGGTCAAACTGGAAAGGCAGATTGATATAGGGTGTCGGATACATACAGATCCGCAACATGTATCCATCCACACAATCGATTTCTAGCGTGTTTTTTGGAGGGCTGCATGGGTCTACTGCACGGTGGCTATCCTGAGGAAGGCGTTTGCGCTGAAATACACATAGAATAATTGCTATAGCCACACAAGGGAAAATCACAGCATTAAAAAAAAAAAAATCAAAATAACTGTATAGAAAAATAGATTTGGATGGAAAATTCTTGTTAAGATAATAGAAAAGAAATATGTTTGAAACTATAATTGATCGACCCGTTATAGGAGGGCTGCTTTCTAAAAGGGACTGGGAAAAAAAAGGGAACATTAAATAAAAAATAAATAAATAAATTTAAAAAAATCGATCGAATATGTGTTTGTTTTTATAAATGCGAATGAATGGATTGAAAGTGATAGCAAGTTAGTGAGATGAGTGATCTTGCGTGAGTGGGTGGGTTACAGTTGTAAACAATTGTTGAAGTGGAGACCTGCAGATCATTACTATATATAAAATGTAGTTCACTTTTAGAAAAATAACAAAAAGACTTTCTGATTTTTGTATAAATTAGGTTTATGAAATATTGAAAAGAAGTACTCAAAATGTTATTTAATGAATGAACTCTACTGAGCATATAAGGTTTTTAAAGGTATTGAATGGTAAGACTGTGAAAATCTTTAGTCCTATATATAGAGATTATCAACTGTTTTAAGTAATGCATTTTTGAAGTTTCTGTATGTTTTGAAAAATACTCCATTAAGAGAACTACTACAATTTCAGAAAAGTGCAACTTGCTCGCTCTACATCTTGTTTGTTGGTCTGGCTACAGAGGCCTTATTTTTTCCCAGAGCTTCTGTAAAAACCAACAAATAAACATAAAAACACAAAAAATAGTTAACATGCACAGAAAAGTGCTTTACTTCAGCACTCGTCAACCACTGGATGGTCAGAAGAACAAGTTATTTACCGGACACTTGGAAAAATTCAAAGGTACTGAATCTGCGGCAGAAGTCTCTATCTGATAAGTTACTTACCTTCAGTAACACTCTTTCTGGTGGATACTCTTTCTATCCGTAGATTCCTCACCTTGGAATCGCCTCAAGGCGCCAGACTGGATGTAGAGAGTTTTGTAGCAGTGCTCTCGCATGTCGCTAGATGGTGTCATGTGACTCCACACTGCCCCGGAACTAAGGGAGCAGTGCTGCATACAAACACCACTCTACGCGCGGAATTCAGTTTCTTCTCTTTCTTTTCCATGCCCTCAGACGCGGAGCGTGAACAATTATTGGTTACAGTGCACTGAATACTAACTTGGGTTGTGAGGGTGTACTAAATTTCCACAGTTTGATTTTGTTTAATTAAGAAAAATTTTGTGTTTCATTAAAACTATGAGAAATTACACGTACTTGCGCAAAATGCAAACCAGTTATTTATATTTTAGCGCGAAATTCGTCCTCACAGTTTGTAGCAAAAAAAAACAACATTTGTGCAAAAACTCAATAGGTGCAACCGGCTGCTGCTTGCATTCTGACCGTTTGCTTTATTCCCACATGCTCGATGTAAAATTTTACAGCGAATGGAGAGTACTTATGCAATGTGGAGTAATAGCATAATTTAAAGAATTTTGTGTAACAAGCACAATGCAAAATTCCTAAAATTATGCCAGTGTAATTTAAATTTCGCCTGGGTCTTCTTTTCAAATATAGACAAGAGATCACTCCACCGAATGGGAAAGTGGGCGGCCACTAAGGAATCTGCAGTTAGACGGAGTATCCACCAGAAAGAGTATAACCAAAGGCAGGTAACATATTCTTATTAATACTTTTAACCACAGATTTCTCACCTGAGAATAGACACCAAAGCAATACCTCCCCAAGGTGGAGGGTCTGTGGAGTGGCTTCACACCTAAATGTCTTGCATGTCCGAGTAGGCAAAGTGTCAACCCTGCCGGAGCAGCTGCCAAGGAAGCATGCTTTGTGAATATTCACATCGCAACCTGGCTGATGTCAAGATCAGGCACTCCTTGTGCCAAAACAGGATAGCGTCCTTGGAAACTGTTTGGATGGGGTCTCAGATCTTCTATGGGCTTTCTTGACCTCTGTGCAGCAGATGGCTATCAACCTTGATAGTGTCCCCTTCTGCACAGCTTTCCATTTATTTGCTCCAGGAAAAGCCAACAAAAATGTGATGGTCTTCTAGATGGTCTTGGGTATGATCAATGTAAAGAACTTAAATCCCTTTTGGGGACCAACAAATGGAGCCTCTCGTCTTCTTTCAAGGGAAGCGAAAGTTGTTAAAGATATGGCCTACCAACATGGAAAGGAGTTATGACTTTTGGTAAGAAAGCTGCACAAATCTTCAGCACAAATTTGTCCAGAAACAATTTTGAGTATGACTGATGTACAGACAGGGCCTGATTCACAGAACTAACTTACGTCAAAAACGTAAAGTTAGTACTTTTTGGTATTCACAGAATACACTTACTCATTTGGTATTCACAGAATGAACTTACTCATTTCGGTATTCACAGAAGTTAGTAGTCCTAACTTTAGGACTCCTAAATGCCTTCTGTGAATACCGAAAGTCTTAAAGTTAGGATTTTTCTCAGTTTAGGAGTAGTAAAGTCTAACTTAGGAGTCCTAAAGTTAGGACTACTAACTTCTGTGAATACCGAAATGAGTAAGTTCATTCTGTGAATACCAAATGAGTAAGTGTATTCTGTGAATACCAAAAAGTACTAACTTTACGTTTTTGACGTAAGTTAGTTCTGTGAATCAGGCCCACAGTGTCTACAGTTCACTCATGTGACGAGCTGACATAACTGTAATGAGGAAGACCGGAGATGCAGCAGGCAGCTACGCATAGGTGTGAAGGGTGTAAACATGAGGAATAACGACAACTGCAAATGAGGTACTTTCTTCCATTGGTGGCCCAGAAGGCGAGTTCAGATTTGTCTCAGGAGAGGCATCAAGTCCACAGGTGTTTTGTATATTAGAGTATTAGGCATCCTCAGTGTAATGAGGGTGAAGCAAGCCTTTCTCTCCATCATCAATCATTCATGTCCTGGGGTGCACATTTCTTTAGCATAGAAACCGAATCACAGGCAAAAAGACAATAGATTGTCTATTGATAGCTGAAACTGAGAAGAGGCACAGGGTTAGAGTCCGGAAGCATGACAACAGGTTGTGCCTTTGTAATCTAATAGAGAGATATTGGGCCTCAGTGAAAGGTTGTACCAGAGTTGGTACAGGTCCAGTAATAGGCTTGAAGGAGACAGCTGGTGACAAGGAGGGACCCATCAGCAGTAACCAGACTGGCACCGCCGAGGGGGCTTCACCTATACTGTGTATGCAATCTCGTAAGATGCTAAACTGTGTCTGTGAATTAACGTTCGCTATTGACATCTGAAGGGATCTCAGGTTGGCAAATTGAGTACAACTTAATTGAATGATCACATCTCACGCATACACAGAACCAGATCAGGAGGATTGGCTTTCTACATGGCTCCCAGAGAGTAGAACGACCGCCCACTCCACATCACAGCCTCCTCTATTTTTAAATTCCCCAAGAAGCTGATGACCTGGCTTTTCAATTAACCAACCTACCCTAGGCAAGGCTATGCGCACACACACCTGCTCAGCACCAGGATAGCTCGCAGGTGATAGTGCACTTTACAAATACACACAACATAACAACATTTTACTAAGCTTCTATGGTCTGATGATTCGAGTTCTGTGCTGTCTATCCACAAGCAATGGCGCTAATTGCAAACTTTACTTGATGCTTACAGGCTACTGGGGATGGATACGCTAATAATATTAAGGTTTAGAAAGGCAAGCTCAAGAGAAGTCCTCATGCTATTTGCAATAAAGCAATCCTGAACAGTAGGTGAGATAGTGGTTTACAGATGTGTTACTGTGAGAAATCTATATGGAATTTTCAGTGCATAACTCTTACATAGGTAAGTGAATTATTTACTTTAGAGAGGTCTTGTCCAAGATGGGCAGGTGTGCTATTTTCCTTAGCAATGCCATGAAAGATAGGTGTGCCATTTGTGCTACAGATACCTTACACTCAGTAAGGGTATATAACGAAAGGAAAAAAGCATGAGACACAAAAAAGAGAAAGACAGATTTGGAGAGAGAGACTGATATTCTCTCTTTCTCCTGCTGGATCATTAACTGGTGATGCTAGTGGAGTGTAGAAGATTTAACTGTGGATTGCGCTCACAACTGAGCCATGACTCTGCACACTTAGCTGGAGGAAACAACTGTTTCTGGGGTGTGGGGGGGGAGGGTATTTCTATACTATCTATTGTCCTATAAGTAAACAATGAATAGCTATTTTATTCATGCATTCCAACCATTTGATTTGCAAATCGCCTTTTACAGACCTATTGTTATGTCCCGGTTCTCTACTGCTCCCAACTAAGAGATCACTTCCCAGCAAATGGAAAATTAGAGGCAGTAGGAGAACAAGTAGCGTCAGGCATTCAAAGACTTTTGGCAAATAAATTCTTAAACCTTTTGCGTGCATCATTTCAGAAGGAGCACAAGAACACTACTACCTGGGAGGTACTGTAAAACAGCTGTGATAGGTAAGGAATGCATGCAAGAAACACTACATGAACATTAAGTAACATTAACAAGCTAAGACTTCTCTCCCTTTCGCTAGTACATTACAATGTTATCTCTGTAATCCGTTATATCCTCCTGTTACATATCTGCAGAAACAGTATGCAAACAAACACACCAAATGACTAAGCAGCCCAAATTCTACACACACTATACAGGGGTGGGAGTTTAGACTGTCTTAGTATGGTGAGGCTGGGACACAAGGTGAACGTGGAACCTTAAACTTTTGGTCTTTTATGATGAAGCCACTATAAACCTGTTAGTCAGCCTAAACTTGTATTTCAACTTACACAAATGGATGAATATTCTCTGGAGATGGTTAAAAGGCTGCATAAATCATAATAAGACAGTGAGAACAACGTAAACTTCCAGAATATTCAGCTAAAATGAGTAAGCTGTGTTCTTCCTTCTGCATTACTTTTGTACAGAGTCAAATGGCTTCAAAACAATCCATTGAGTCAGTGTGTAGATTATTAAAAAAAGATTTTAAGTAATGTAATCACATTAGTAGATCTTAGTCAGAGTGTCATGGAAGCTTACGTCATTAAAAATTACAGACACTTAATCTTTTCTAATCTTACGCCTTTTACCATCAGTACTCTTAACATTGCATTTTTACTAAGCCTGGGCGGAGTTCGCGGTGTTCCACTACACGGAACTCCGCGAAGTGCAAAAAACCTGTGCCGCGCTACGCGGAGCTCCGCAAGCGGCGCAGTGCGTTAGATAAATGCTGTTCGCAGTGATTTTCAGCACCGGGTGTTTGTCTGCACTGTGCAATCATCGCGAACGGCACCATGCCCACAGTGCAAGCGGGCGCTGCTTCCTTTCTGCCGCTTGAGTATATTTTTTACTCTAGCAGCAGCTTTCTCAACACAAACGGACCACTCGCAATGAGAAATCTGAAAACCTGCGTTGAGAAATCTCGCCGGGAGGTTGATTTTTCCATGCTCGCGCTGGCCAATTTGACGTTGACGATAGCGGACGTTGAAAAATCTCGCCGGGAGGTGGATTTTCCTCGCTCGTGCTCGCCAACTTGAAATTGACTAACTCGAGTGAGGAAAAAAACTCTGCTTCGCTAAGCGGAGCAGAGTTTTTGGGAACTCCGCGAGCAGAGTGGAGCTCACAGCCCAGGCTTAAGTTTTACACAATTATACTACTGTGGTGTTGGTTGGTTGTCCTGGAAGTACCTCTACAGAAAATGTATTAAGTTGGTCATGTCCATAATTAACGGCCAGTGGAGCTTAAAACAGATTTTTCTCTGCATCAAAACAAGCCCTATGTTCACTTTAACTTTGGTTATGCCTGGGAGGGCGTGGTTTCGCCAAGCAGCAAGATGGCCGCTCTTTGAGTGTGCTCTGCCGGCCGAGATTTAATCCTAACATAATCCGCGCATAAAAGGAACCAGCGGCGCTCGGAATAGCATAAAACCTGTTACCGATGTGGTGGAGAACATAATGGCACCATTTTGCTGGGAAAACGGCCACTGATTGCAGAGCTAACAGAGTACTGCGACAGGCCGGGCGTGACGATCTGAGGGCCAAGGGGCCGCCACGATACCTGCATCAGGCCGAGTTGCTGCCGATTCCTTGGGGGCGACGACCCGAGGTATGTGGCTGCTTGTGACTCAGAGCCCCACGGAAGAATCCGCCGAGACCCTCCGGAGCCGCATTCAGTACCCGGACAGGGTGTCCTAAGTCCGACGCCCATGACGACGGAGGCGGTCATCATGCAGTGAGGAGTGACGGCACTGAAGCACGGTAAACAACACGACGGAGACCAGGCCGGCCAAAGGAGGTGCAGTAGAAGACTCAGACGGTAAGGCACCTTGCAGCGGCCAACGCGCCCCTGCCAAAGATTCGGACCTCGTGCAGAGAGAAGGTGCGGGGGAGGGCCGGGAAGGACAGGATACGCCTGCTGTGCACTTCGAGGCCGGCACGGGCCTCTCCCCTAAGCTGACTCCGGCAGCGTACGGTGCGAGGGCTGCTGGCTGGACTTTCGTGGTATGCGCTTGGCTCCCCATGTCCCACACCAGCTTGGGCCGCTGATGCAACGGGAAGAACGCCAGAGCCCTGGACGCGGAGCGTGAGAGGGCACAACATTGCTGTGACTAGTGAGCACATTGAGATCAGGCACGCCTAGCCGCCCGATTCGACAGAGCCACCAGTCTCAACTAATACTCGGGCTACATGCACGTAAGCACAGGCTGAAAGACGATCCCGTCACAAGGTCTAGTGGATGAGGCTAGAGCTTCCACAGTTACCATACTCATCTGTTGGCAGGGACAAGGATTCCTGACTGTCAGCCTGGTGGCTCCATCCACATTGCGCCTTCCAACCTCCTTGCCTATCAATTGCCTTTACTGCCCTCGGCAACTGGTGCCACAGTCAAGCAGGGGTTGCCTTTAATCTCGAGGTGGGGGCCGTTGCTACTATCTTTTGAATTTCTGGGGTCGAGCCTACTGGTCGCTACATGCCCTACGCCCCGCGTTGTGCGGAGCCTGGGGGATACAATCCTGAGATTGACAAGTGCAACAATCACCCACAGATATGGGTAAGACCGATACTAAACAGTCAAAATTATCATTTGAAAATAAGAGGCTCACAAGACAAACGGACTCCAGAACTGAGGGGGATGGTGACAACCCCTCCACAGCACCTATGGACGATCGAGGAGCAGATCTCCGCGCACTCTTGCTGGAAATGAGGTCCAGTCTAAAGACCATTTACAACAAACTAGACGTTCTTATCTCACAACTTGACCAGGTCAGGAAAAGGGTAGACACGCATGAAACAAGGCTGGACCAACTTGAAAATCGCTCCTCAGATGCACATGACTTCCAGGTAGAGGCCAAAGAGCAGCTATTACAGATGGATAAAGTCTTAACCCTGATAAGAGCTAAAAATGATGATTTGGAGGCCAGGTCAAGGCGCAATAACATTCGTATAATGGGTATTCCGGAAACTACTGCAATTTCCAAAATGGAGACTTACGTGGAAGAACTTCTGCGCGATCTGTTTGGGCCTGATTTATCGACAGTTTTTATTGTTGAGCGGGCACATTGTACATTAGGGCCTAATCCTCCGGTGGGATCCACTCCTCGACTGATCCCCGGCTGTTGAATTACCAGGATCGGGATGTTGTTCTGCGCCTGGCCAGGGAACGTGGGACTATTCAGCACAAAGGTAACACCATATCATTCTTTCCAGACTTCACACCCGCAGTTCAGGCTGCGCGGCGAGAATTTGTACCAGTCAAACGCCTGCTCTCATCAGCGAAGGTACCGTACGCTTAACTGTACCCTGCCAAATTGAAAGTCACATGATGGCACTGCCCACTTTTTTACCGACACAAAGTCAGCAATGAAGTTTGCCAGGCATGTGGGCAGGAGGAGACGAACTGCAAAATCCAAAGATAAACACTGTCCCGATAATTCCTCAGTGATAATGACTGATTGCTTGAAGCCGCCGATGACCACTATGTACTTCAAAGCCGAATGTCATTGAATCTGCATAGACCCAGAGACACAATTAATTTAGATATATGCCAATGTTCTAGACTTACTTATCTCACGTATTTCATGGGATCTGAAGCCTGATGTTACTAATTTGCTGCTGGTATTCTGCATCTTTCTCAGCCACCCTGCCTCCGGGCAGGGCTGTATGCCGGTGACCTCACGCCTCCGGGGAGAGCTCCCAAATTCCGCTACCAGGACTTGACCTGCGGCATATTGTTGAGTTTGTTTTGTAAGGGAGGTAGTTATGCTCAACCTAATTGGGGGGTTGGTGTGGGTGGGGGGAGGGGAGGGGATACCGTAGTTGGGAAGTTAGACAGGAGAGCACTATGTATTTATACATGCACTGATGGTATCTGCCATGTACTAGTCCGCTTCAGTTGGGGGTTGCCGGGCAGGGCAATGCCCCGAAAAAGACCACACGAAGTACTCACCACACTCTTGCGACTACTCGAGCCAGCCCTATTCGGCATGTACACAACCATCGGGTGGGCATGACCAGCTTTAGATTTTTAACTTGGAACACCCGTGGGCTGAATGACTATAGAAAGACCAGACTTGTCCTTTTATATCTAAGTAGGAATCATATAGATATATGTCTGATTCAGGAGACCAACTTAAATAGCACTTCTCATTCTAAACTGCACCACAGGCGTTGGGGACACACTTTCATCTCTATTTATTCTAATTATGCTAGAGGGGTAGCAATCTTGATCCGACAAGGACTGGACTGGAAAACGTTAGACTCACAGTTCGACCCAGAAGGCAGATTTGTAATACTTTTTGGCCTGTTAGGAGGAGTGAAGATGACGCTTGTTGCAGTCTACGGACCGAACACAGATTGTCCTGAATTGTTTCGAAATATATGGGCTGAAATTCAAACGCTGGGTTGTGACACAATAATATGGGGGGGGAGGGGGCGGGCGACTTTAATGCGGTATTAAACGATACCTTGGACAGGAAGGGCACCTCCCGTATTACGCATCCTCACTCTTGTGATGCTTTAAATGAGATATTGCGGGACGGAGGGTTGGCACACATCTGGAGGCAGAGACACCCAGGGGTAATGGAGGGTACTTGCATATCAACATATCATGCAGCTTGGTCCCAATTAGATTATTGGCTAGTATCGCAGGACATTGCAGCTTGGACCTCAGACAGTGCACATCTCCCCAAGACACTCTCAGATCACGCCCCCTGCTTGTTGCAATTGATGATTCCCGATACTCCTCTGAAGATGTTTAATTGGAGGTTGGCCCTGAACGCTCTTCTAGATTCTGCTTTCAAAGAGGAGATACACAGGGATATAGAAGAATATTTCGAAACCAACACTGGTTCTGTATCCACACATGCTACACTCTGGGAAGCATTCAAGGTGGTCATACGGGGTAAATGTATATCTCGACATGCCGGGGTGCTCAAAGCTATCAGAGGCACGCTGGCTTCTCTGGAAGCCCGCATTAAAGAGCTAGAAACAAATTATTATACCACTGCAGACCCTAAATATTTACCTTCCATCAGGGAGCTAATCACTGAATTTGAAGAAGAAGCTCAGCGTGAGGTGCAATTTTTGGGCAAACACACACAAGCCAGACGGTATGAGGAGGGAGACAGGTCAGGAAAAACACTAGCGAAGCTGCTCAAGTCACCACACACTGCCACCTACATATCCAAAATCCAAAATCATGGGCGAAGATTCAACTCTCATTAGAGGCCCTCAAGAAGTTCTAGACAGATTCACTAACTTTTACTCCAAGCTCTACACAGCTACTCATCGGGCAGAGCCAGAGGATCTACAACCCTTCCTAGATTCTATTGAACTGCTGTGGCTAGGGAGAGCGCATAGGGAATACCTGGATGAACCCTTCACATCCAATGATATCCTGCAGGTAATTAGCAGTCTGCCGGCAGACAAGGTCCCAGGCTCGGATGGATTAATTACAGCATTCTACAAGGCCTATGCCGACCAGCTGGCGCCCCGGTTACTGGCTGTCTTTGAAGAGGCCCAAACTACTGGCATACTTCCCCCTTCAATGCGGGAGGCGATCGTTCAAACGCTTTTAAAACCTGGGAAACCAAGCCACGAAATGGATTCGTATAGACCACTCTTTAATAAATATAGATGACAACATTTTTGCCAAACTGCTAGCCAATAGACTGCAGCCTCTACTCCCCCTGATAGCAAGTCCCGACCAGTCCGGGTTTATCCCCGGTAGATCCACAACTCATAATCTTCGCACCTTTTTCACAGTGTTACACTATCTAAATCCTAATGCAAAGGCGCTCGTGGCATTTCTAGATGCTAACAAAGCGTTTGACGCACTGGAATGGCCACATTTGTTTGCCATACTAGGGAGGCTCTGCTTTGGCTCCCCGCAGTTTATTGCACAAATCAAACTCTGTACACAGCACCCACAGCGAGACTGCGCTTAAATGGCATGATCTCGGACCCATTCTTTATATCCCGCGGAACCAGACAAGGCTGCCCCCTTTCCCCTCTCTTGCTTGCCATAGCGATGGAACCAATAGCAGCTAGTATTCATCAACATCACACGGCAAGAGGGTTGGGCTTCAGCACCAGAGGGCTCCTAATTTCGTTGTATGCAGACGATAGGACGTTGTACATCACTGACCCAGAGGTCAATTGAGGTCCACTACTTAGGGAGCTCACAAAGTTCGGCGGGCTTTATGGAATATTTATAAACTGGTCCAAATCTACCTTATTCCCACTTACTGAGGCTACTAAACCTTTCGACCTAGATCACCCGCTGAAGTGGGCAGAAGGCCCAATAAAATATTTGGGCATTTGGTTAAGCCGGGACGAACAAGAAATATGGAATCTAAACTATGATCGTGCTATTTCTTGGCTGGAAGGGAAGATTAAGATCTGGGCCAAGCTGCCGATCTCTCTCGCTGGCAGAATTGCCATTACTAAAATGGTTATGCTGCCAAAATTTTTATATTTATTCGTAAACATTCTGATTCCTCTTACCCAAGCCTTCTTCAAAACTCTCCGATCTCCCTGGCCTGGGCAGAGAAGCAAGCTCGTGTAACCTGGGAACTGCTCTCACTTCCTCTCGCTCAGGGAGGGCTGGGGGCCCCGGACATGTCATTATATGCGTATTGCGCACAAGCTCAATTTTTGCATTATTGCTTACATCCCACCCCGTTCCAAACCCACGTAGCTGTCGAGACTGATATAGCAGTTCCAGTTCCGCTCCAAGTGGCCATATATCAAAAATATCGAAAGCCGAGGGACGGGATAGATACAGTTGAGACCCTCAGATGGGCTTGGGACAGATTGCGCACCAGAGCCCACCTGGAAATATTATATGCCCCCTCTATCCCTCTACCACAAAACCCACAGATCCCAGCTATGGCTGATGGCGGGAATGAAATCTGGCGAAATCAATGGGACTGGAAACCTTTGCAAATCTCTATCTGGAGGACACCTTTTGTGCCCCACCGGCACCTATGGCAGAGAGATCGAGATATTTCTCCGAGCTATTTCTCTATTTTAAGATTAGAGCCACATGCAGACAACTGCATTCTAACTTTCCAAACCCCCCTTCTCAATTACCAGCACTCGAGCAGATGATAGCTACTGCTGCCTCCCGTAGACTAATAAGATTATACTGTTCTATGCAAAACGCAGCACCACTGACTACACCCAAAGCCCACCACAGTTGGAATGCAGACCTCGAAAGGCAGGTGACTGATGAAAAATGGGCCTTCTGTTGTGGACAACTCCAATTGCTCTCACCTAATTAGAGACTGAGACTAATTCACTTTAAATACTTGCACAGGTTTTCCAGAACCCCCTCTCAGCTACACGGCATGGGGGTAAGGCCTGACAAGAAATGCTGGAGGTGCGGGCTGGCACCTGCCACCTTCTTGCACATGTCCTGGCTCTGTCCACCCATTGCTGCCTTTTGGACTGGCATCTTTAGCAAACGCCATGACATACTAGGGGTACCTAACGAACCTCAGCCACTCATAGGGTTACTGGGATATGTGAAGGACACTAAGGCTGAGAACCGCAAACTACACGCATTGTTACTCTTGTTGGCTAAACTAAGAGTGTCCATTCATTGGGGTGATAGGAAAGTACCCACAACCAAGGCTTGGATCCAAGACGTCACTTTCAGTCACACACAATTATTGACCTACTGAGAACTGATGCCTATAGCCTCAAGACCAAAAGACATTTGGGGCCCCTTTTTAGACTGGTTATAAACACTTCAGGATGATAATTCCGTCTCCCCTAATCGCGCAGCCTCTCTCTCATCTGAACATAACTAGATGCACTCCCACCTTAGCATGACTTTCTCGGGTGGTTACTGAGATTAGACACTGGCTTACCTCCCACGGCGGGTCCACTGTTAATAGCCTGCAGGTGATATTGCTGTGCTGCTTTCCACTTGCGGACTAGCCAAATGCCTTATGTTTTTATTTAGGTACTGTAAGATATATATGATGCCTCCTGTCTGTTTTGTTATGGTTTTCTTTTCTGTTTCGATTTTGTTTGCTTTGTTCACACACTTGAGATGAAGATACTCTTTAATTATACAGTATGTATAACATGATGCTGATTGTGTACTATTGCAAAACTTTCAATAAACAAAAGGAAAATAAAAAAAACTTTGGTTATGCCTAAAACAATTCACTATTGAGAAGAGCAACCTGTAGCTCACAATTTTTCTACCTAATCGTTTCTCCACTTCTCAAAACAGTACCAGTTGTTTTGTTATCTTGCTTTATCCATTTGTAAAAAAGTGAGCACAACTCTTATCTGAGAAGACATTTTTCATATAAGAACAGGAACTGGCCATAATGTAGCTCTTAATCCTGAAAAAGTAACACGAGAGCCATGATAAAGTAATTAATAATGTAGTTTCTGGCTATTATAGGGAGATTAAGATTTCTCAAATGGCTTAACAAAAAATCCTACTCCCTGTGCTTCTTAGTGCATAACCAAGTAATTTTATATGCCTTCTTAATATGAAGGCAGGTGTCAGTATCATACACACATATATAATGTACTGTCACTTCAATTAGGAACACCTTCATTAAAAGAACTTAAATGGTAGTGTCATCTAGCCAAACTTTGCACAAAAAGGTAACCACAAAAAAAGGAAAATGGCGATAGAGTGTCCGTCCCATGTACATGATAAAAATAAACTAATGAGCCATTCAGCATTATGCAAGCATGAATAAGTAAGAAGGCATTCATAAAGTACACACCACACTAGCAAATCCCTGGCTGGCACCATAAGGTCTTATGACAAGTGGAATATCAAGATATGTGTCGATTCGCCAACTCTCGTAACCGCATTCCAAACACCTCACATAGTCCTTCAGCTTGCCTTGATACAGTTGATTGATGAGATCTGCCTGTAGTAACATAAAAACACATTTTTAACAGCATTTCAGCAGGTCTGAGATGACCCCTTCTTTGAAACAGATGTTTTAAACAAACACAGTCTTTTATAGAAATGACACTGATATTTATACAAAGATGGCTGGAGGTTCGAATCAGGTCTCAATAGTGATGGGTAAGTAAATGGATAATTAGCACTCCAAGACTACAAAAAGTTCAATTTGCATTTAAGGCAATTATGCATTCCAGCTGAATTGTTTGAGAAAGGCTTTATCACTGACCCATTTCTCTTTGTGTCTTGAGTTATTCAAAATGGCTTATTAGTAGCATGAGGTGCTCATTCTGCTTTTGCGCTTCCATGAAAAAGGTTCTTGGAAGAAAACATAGGGTAACAATCTTACTTTATTTATAAGAGTAATTATACACTCAAATAGTAAGGTTTTTGACTGTACATCCTAATCAGGCATGGGTTAAAGTAAAACCATTGCTGGCACAGTCAGGAAAATCAGGAAACTGTATTAGCTCCTCTTCTCTTCCTTGTCTCATTCCGTACTTTAATTATTAGAAGTAAGCCAGTTAATCTCAAGTACACTGTTTTCCTAAGCGGTCCTTAATTTTTTTAATAAATAAGGAAATACTCACTATAAATCCCCCTCCTTTCACATCTCTTCCTGTTGTTTTTTTGTGAGCCCTTCTTCAAATTAAATTTTCTAGTATATGGTTAACAAAAACCGTTACATCATAATTCCCAAATTAATCTAAAAAGGAGTAAAAGCGGCACAATATTTCTTCAGAGATATAATACCTAATTATGTTTAATCAATAAAAACAATGAAGAAAGTGATTAGTTCTCGATCATTTCATTTGGACAGCCTGCAACGCTACACAAAATAATCTAAAACTAGGTAATTTGCTTATTATTTAACAGTTCAAAAAATACTGCATTTGGAGATAAAATAGATGTTCATAAATTTGTCAGCAACTTTGAAACAAGCCATAGATTTAACAAATTTGCAATTTAGCGGAGTATATTGGCAAAGTAGACTGAATCAAAGCTCACCTGCAAATTCCTATTTGTATTTGCAACAAATTAAAATTTGACACAGTATTTGTCAACGAGCATCCATCAAGGTGGGGCACACATATAATATGTGCAGAAGTATCTTCTTAATACCCACAAAGCCTCTAGTTTAGATCAGACTAAGTAATTTTCCACTTATGGTTAAGAACTTTGTGGGAAAACAGCCCATCCTATATGAAAGGATTTTTTTTTTTAATTAGGAAAGTATCAAACATGAATAAGATTACAGAAATAAATTTCAACTTCATAATAAAGTGCTGCTCGAGTCATACATAATTAAACTAATTATTAAACATCACAATACAACACTAATTTATGAACAATTGAAGCAAAATTAATTTCACATCATTCAGGAGTGTAACCAGCGAGGAGCGTCAACATTCATTCTTTTATGGGATCTCAAATTCTTATAAGGTTAATCCCTTGCAGATCATTTTGAATGATGGATATTTCCAGGCCACCAAGAGATTTAAATTCCAGCTACCAAGCTTTATGATCAGGCGGGTCCCTTCAAAGCCAGATCAGTGCTATTCCAAGTTGTGCAACCGCGATGGAAAAGAAAATAGATAGACACCCTACATAGGAGAGGGTATCCTGAATGGAATAGTTTATTCCTTGGAAGTCACAGTCAATATTAGTCTTCATTAAGTTAATGAAACACTCGATCCCAATAGAATAAGAAGACATAATGCAAAGATATAGATGGTGCTTGCCTCGAGCGATGACAACAAAAGCACTCAGAGGTTTCTCAGAGAACACATTTGTATAATATAAATCATTTCACCTTTAAAATGATTTACTCTAAGACACTAGACACTGAGAATAGATTGTGCACACATGTTGCTAAAACTG
The DNA here is from genome assembly GCA_963921515.1 of Calotriton arnoldi. Classification (NCBI taxonomy): domain Eukaryota; kingdom Metazoa; phylum Chordata; class Amphibia; order Caudata; family Salamandridae; genus Calotriton; species Calotriton arnoldi. The sequence continues at coordinate 740,420 of CAWUFW010002420.1, forward strand.
ATGTCCTCCGTAGAGACATCAGTGGCTAGATGTCTCGTCCATAAAGGAGTATGGAAATCAGATTTATGCATATAAACAAAATCTATAAAAAAAAAACCATGTATAAACCTATTCCTAGGTGTCTTGATGAAGAATGGCAAAAATTAATTTTATTCAAGATCAATTTCGCTCGAAGGGCGATGCTAGACAAAACGTCTACGTTGCAAATATCGAAAAAAGGCCTTGTTGGGAATGGAGTATTCCAAATCTCACCAAGAGGATAGATAATTTTAAATGCATTAATGGCAGTATACTAGGATTATGGCCTAAGAAGGTGTATTGGTTAAAACATGAAAAATTGCAGTCTCCCTATTTTCTGTCACATTTTATGAAATATTAGAAATGTTTTATATCTGGTATGTTTAAAATACAGTCTCAATGGGGACTTTCAAGGGTATAGTGGCGTAGACACTACCTTGGTAATTTGAAAACAAGTCACCCCTAGGCCATTCATCTCTTCCCATAATGGCTGAAAGTCTGAAAATAAAAGAGGAGGTGTTATAAAGACGAAGGAAGGAATGGAAGCGATATGTCATCCAGATTAATTAAACATAGTGGTTTCTTCTACTGGAAAATTTACTTTTGCCAGCTCGCTTCCACTTTAAAAAAAAATGCTTTTGGAAGATAGAGCAGAATAGACCTAAACAGATAAAGATATTGAGGCAAAATCACCACCTTGATCATATTACATCTGCCAATGATCACCAGGCGAGTCTGTCCCATTTTCTGAATGTTTAAAGTAATTTGACAAATAATGCATCATAGTTGAGACTAATAGTAGCGTCTATATTTATGGGTACTTTAATCCCCAAGTATTTTGCTGATTTAACAAAACATGAATATGGTATAGCTGGAGGTAAGTTGGTTACTATCTGTGTTTTTTCTATATTTAACTTATAGCTAGAAACTCAATTGCTGCTAAAGCGCTAAGTGGACAGGAGCATAAAATGGCCATGTCATCATCATATGCTAATAATCTGACTTCGAGCTTATGTAGTTGTAATGAGAGGAAAGGCTGTTTTTTAAACTTGAATAAAGAGCAAAAAGCTGTGGAGACAGAGGCAACATTGCGGTCGTAAAAATGCCTGATAAAGAAATATAGGTATATATGTTCCACCGCATGAAGATGGTACAGAGATTTTGATTATTGCTGAATTGAACAAATAGCAGCAAGGGGAATTGTAGGAATAAAATCCAGTCCTGCCATGTTTTAGGCTGCCAGTTCAGAGACAGTCTTCGCAATCTCACAGCAAATGGCGTGCATCCAGAGTCTCTCGATGCAGGGCTGTTAGTTCTTTTAGTTGGAGAATCTTCAAGTAGTTGTTGATATGCTCTTGAGAAGCCATGCAGTCTTCTGCATACAGAATAGAACTGGTGAAATACTCCCTTTCTATCAGATAGACCGGAGATCACTTTCCCTGTCAAATTCCTAATGCTGAAAATTGAGTTACTAATACTTCTATCCTTTATCTGAAATACCAAAAGAAACCCATTTCCTCACTATTCTCAAAGCGAGAGCTCTGATAAGCCTATAACTTCCAGTTAGCTCTAGCCGAAATCCTCTTTTTCAACAGCATTTGGAGAGTAGTTGTACTAAAATTAAGCGTGCTTATGAGATTGGAATTACCCACTAATCCTCGATGTATAATCTATTTCTAGTTTAAGATTGGATTGTAGGTGGCCTGTGTAATTATTTCAGGCCTCCCCTGTTGGATGGCAAAGCTCAGGGTCTGGCCTTGGTTAAAATCTTTCAAAGTACTCATACTAAAGTAAGCTGCTGAACGAACATTGTATTAATGCAATCTCTAAGAGAATCCTCCATAAAATGAATATACTAAATATCCAAATGCAGTTGACAATCCTAAGTCCAGAAGGGCAGAGCAGCCATAATTTGAAAATAACTGAGCTTAATATAAAGAGAAAGGGCATTATGATCTGAGACAATCCTAGGATGGAGTTTTATATATACACACACACACACACACCTATCTATATACATATATATATATATATATATATATATATATATATATATATATATATATATATATATATATATATATATATATTCATTCAACCTGGCCTTAACTCTACATCTAAGTAGGATGTTAGGTACAGATGTATGAGGAAACCAAGAATGTAACAAAAGCAAATTGCAGAATCATATGCCTTAGCGGATGTGTAGAGAACTCGCTGCCCACTCGAACATGCGTTTACATTCTTTTCCACCCTCACTGATCATCCCCACAGATTAATATGTTTTTGATAGTTATACAATTGTTATAACTATCAAAAAACATTAATCTGTGGGGATGATCAGTGAGGGGTGGAAAAGAATGTAAACGCATGTTCAAGTGGGCAGTGAGTTTGTCACACATCCGCTAAGGCATATGATTCTACAATTTGCCTTAGTTACATTCTTGGATTCCTCATACATCTGTACCTAACATCCTACTTAGGGGCCGATTCCGATCTCGGTCGGAGGCGCACCCAATACCATTCGGTCGGGAAAAAAGCCATGCGAAAGCCTGTTTCCCGACCGAACCGTACGCGGGTCCGGCCGAGCGAGTACGATGCGACTCCGCCGACCGACTCGTCCGGGCGACCCGACCGCTCCGACCGACTCGTACCCGGATCGTACCGCTCCGACCGACTCGCTCGGACCCGATTCGCACCGCGCAATGGAGACGTTTTCCGGCCGGGTAAGTACGATGCGCACCTCGACCGCTCCGACCGACTCGCGCCGTCCGACTCGAACTCGCTGTCGGAGCCGTACTTTGGGGGTCCGTGTCGGACCCCCTGTACGCGTACCCGTGCGAGGCGCACACAGGGGGGACCCATGGGTCCCCCTACCTGTGCGTGTACGCCGCGAGCGCTCCGCGGCGTACTCGCTGTAGGTGGCGCCCTTGACCGCCTCGCACCCATTGAGTCAATGGGAGCCCGCGTACGCGTTGTACGACCGGCTCCCATTGAGTTCAATGGGAGTCCGACCGACTCGTGTCCGATAACATACGGACGCATCGTACTCGTTCGGTCGGACTGCACGGGTCCGATTCGGTCGGAAATCTCTCCGGGTCCGGCTCGGTCGGAGAGATTTGCGGCCCGAATCGGAATCGACCCCTTAGATGTAGAGTTAAGGCCAGGTTGAATGACTAAATTAAAATTGCCACAGAGAAGAAGTGGATCAGGCCATTAATGTCGATTGCCAAATAAACAAATTGAATACAGACTTAACTACATTAGCGGCATGGACTGAGTAAACAGTGATTTGGAGCCCTCCTTTCTTCAGCCGGGTGATTAACCAATGTCCAGAGTTATGAATCTTTACATCAGCCGCAACCCAGTCTCTGTCCAGAGAAAGAAAGGCAACACCACTCTGTGACAAGTCAGTGCCAGACGCTGCTAAAATCTCATACCCTAGGTTTCGAGGTTGCACAGTTAGGTGTGTCTCTTGGAGACAGAGAATTTGAGGTTTAAGTGTATGCAGCTCTTCCCTAATTAATTTGATTTTGGTTGAGGATCTTATGCGTTTATGTTCCCACAAAGTATATGCACATCTTGGTTACTACTAGATATCGATTACGTTATTGGGTATTACAACCCTCATATGTATGATGCTACATATTACTGGAAAACGTGCAACTAATCTGTTAATTTGTTTTAAAACTTTTTTGCCCTTTGCATTCCAAGCCACCGTGATCCAGTGCCAAGAAGTGCCACTGTCATGTCCCTGAGTTAGGCCCGGTAGGAATTGGTTCTTACATGTACACAATTCTTTTATCCTAAAATTGCCTTCTTTTTGCCACATCGACGTTTAACACACATTTGCATTCGTGACACTTGGACTAGTTTCGCAGAAACACCAACCTTGCTGACACAGAACACTTTGTGAGAATACAATCAAATTGCCTTGGCATTAGGTGCAAGGCCTCTCACATGCCTAATACAAATGTGTGTCTTACATCCATATGGCGACACAGCTATCTGTAGAACACAAACAATGGTTGCCTGATCACAATCTCGGCCCGAGGCAAGTATGACATTTTCTACATATAGCCATTTGTTTCCTAGCATAATCAGAGGAGACACTTCTGCTGATCTCAAAGGGGCCCCTGCATGCTGAAGCTTTTTGCATAGCAGCTGACTGACATCTCTGTAAGGGGTGTCCAGTTCGTGACCAAGACAGGGTCATACACTCTTACCCACCAGGTAATGGGGTTAGATCATCCAGAAGGGCGGTTTCTTGGCAAAACATACATATACCACCTAGACACATAGGTTAGGACTAGCATCATTGGGGTACACTTGATTGTTAAAATATTTCATATGTATGCATATATAACCTGCCTCAACAAGATGGTAGAACTATTTGTTTTATTCTCTGTGTTGACACTCCTAACATTTATCTGCTTCTGTTTATTAATCATCACAGCCCATATATTCTATACAAGAATCACTACAGTTCAATAAATATTGAAAATGCCCCTCTGTGTATTCATTGTATATTTCTCCAAGCGAAAGAAAGCACGAGTGACTGAGAGAAAGTTTGAAGTCTGTGATCACGGTTCCTAAGGGAACAGAGTGGTCATGTTCATTGGTTGCCAGAACTGTTTGCTCCCTGTTCAGCATTAGGTGGGGTTAACGGTGGCACTGCGTGCTAGCTGGTCCAAAAGACAACATATTCTACGGGGATGCATGGAATCAGTCCAGCACCATCCTAAGTTTGTTGTTTGCAAACGTGCAGTTCCTACTGATTGATGGAAACTGCACAACACCACTGGAGAATCAAAATCCCATGCCCCCCAAAACCTGCCACCCTCCTGAACCTTTCTCCCAATCCAATCCTGACCCCTTCCCATTTTGAATTCCTAAGAATAAGGACCTGTATGAATAACCAGACACCAATTGCAGTGAATGCCTCTTACAACCAGCATGGAAAAGAAACCTGGTGACAGCAGCAGGCTTAAATAGATTTGTTATCAAACCAGTATTTTTGGCAGAAGAAATAGATGAAAAAGAAAAAAAGGAGAGAAGAGAGATAGACAAACAGAGAAAAAGAAAAAAAGAAAAGCATATAGAGATTATGCCTGAATATATATGTATAATACGTGGGATTCTGCAAAGCCTGTATAAGCGGTAGTCACAAATTTCTTTTTAATTGGTGACATGTGATGTCAGAACTCGACTATTATAATGTTATTACAGTCCAGTTCTGACATCACAGGGCCTGCTGACAGAGTCAGAAGCCGAGGTGAAAGGCAGGGCAGGTCATGGAGCATAATTAAAGCAGCTGTTTAAAGGAACAAAAGAAACATAGCTTTTCTTTCTTCTGCTCTATTTCAATAACTTACAATGACAAGCAGAGAAAATATGGGTTTTTTAACACTGCTTAATTGCACTCCTTAGAAAGAGAAATCTATAATCTTTCTGCATATTTTTACATGTTCCAAGTTACTGCAGCTTTTTATTTATTTTTAACTGACTTGTATTAAACTGTTTCTAGCATCTGTTTGCAACAAACATTTAACAGGTTTTTGATGTGTTTATTTTGCACGAGGTTTTATTTTTATTCTTCAGATTTGCAAACATGCTCGCTCTTTACAAACCAGGATTTTAAGTGGTTTGAGGAAAAGGTGAAGGTGTGACCATGTATTACATGCGATAAAGTACCCCCTGGCGTACATGGTAAGGATAATGCAAGTCACCTCGGAGGTCAATAACCTTTTAAAAGAACTCGGCCTTCGGTCTCGTTCCTCTACATGGTTATAGAACTCCTTGGTGACTTTCAATATGCTTATAATGTATGACAGGGAGTACTTTATCCCTAATATAGTACTGCTATGCTAGTTGACAAAGACTGCTAAACCAATGCTGCGTGCTCAGCATCCATTCCAATCCCCTTTCCATTTGATATACCACCCCCTTCTTCCATCAAAATTATTAAGTTACTTAAGTGTCCAGCTCATGTTTCATTGCACTGCCATTATTTGAGAAAGTCTTGTACCTTAGCTGGAACCTGGCAGTAACAGTTCTAGATAATCCATAGGTTTACAGGTCCCAGGAGCGAAACTTCTGGAGGGCAGATACATACTCAAGCAACCGCCATTGGCGCTATATAGTCTCATGACAGAAATCTGACCCGACAAAGAATTCCATGCCGCACAAATTAACAGGAGTGTATGGGCGGGTGGCTTAAAAAAAAAAAAAGAGTTGCCTGAATATAAAGTTAGTTCTCTACATAGATGAGGATAGCACATGAGTACTGCGTTGCTCTACCTTTGCTGGCTTTGAGAAAAGGAAATCTATGAGCTCTTTGAATAAGACACTACATATCCTAGTAGTTTCAATGAGGTAATGACTGTTTGTCCATCTGTTCAATGTAAGCTTTGGCATCCCTAGCCTAGTTGCCTTCTGAGATTAATTCGCCTCATACGGTTCTCAATATCCTCAATCTTAGAAGACATACTTTGTTTGTTTTCATAATTCTCCACTTGGCTGAGTGGCCTGGACTGACTCAGTCAGACCAACAGAACAGAACTCAATGTCATTCAGGCTACTATGAATGATGTCCGTATTTTTAAACATTTTTCGGAGAGCCACCTCAGTTTTGAGATGTGTGACGTTTTCAAGACTAAAGAGTCCTTTTCATATTCTTCCCTGTGGAGTTGAAGTATCCCTAAATGGGAGATTAGAGTTTGTGTACTCGGCGAGCTGCCAGCTAAGGGGACTGAAAGCAAGGCACTCAATTTTTGCTCAGAAATCAAAGCCTGGAAGGAAGTAGAGAGAGTATCCTTCATGGCAAGTGTACATTGCAAGGAGGGCTATGAAGAGCACTGTTCATAATTGAAAGTCTGGGCATTGGTAGGAGTAAGTTCGACCCCTTTGGGATCTCAGGACAGTTTCCCATCCATACACCCACACTATCAAGATCGCCTGCACAGTATATTTTTGCGACCAGCACCTCTATTTGCTCTGCCGTAACATCAGAATTATTTGAGGCACTCCTGGTCTTTCTCTTTGATAGCAAATTTGGCAAATATGTTACTATGTTTGGGCTGTACCAATATGCTGGTCTGCTTCTTTCTTGATACGGATTCTGCTTCAGATTTTGATCCTGAAGATGAAGCTGGACTGCCGGCCTCAGATGGATCAGAATATGAAAAAAAGACCACCACCACCACCTGTGTTTCATGAGCACTTTGAAGGCGCATTGTATTAACTGATCCAGTTTATGACGGGCCAGTAAAAGGAGGGAGCTTTAGCAGGTGAGTGCCCTTTGTCTGATCTGAACCATCCAAATTAGATAAAGGGCTAGGGCAGTGACACTTCGACCAGGGGCAGCAGGCAGCCCTCCTGACATTTACATGTGGCCCCCTGGTCAACAAGAGATACAAATGATGGACGGAATTCAGAACAAATCAAACATTCACCCACAGTCAAGAGATCTGGGTTAAATCCATCATTCTTTTGTCTCACCATGCCATCCCAGTTTAAACCCAGCCATATGCAAATCAGTCTTGACCGTGCTCCTCATGGGAACAGTCCAGCCCGAACTGCCAAGCCAGGTCCTCCCTGGACCAAAGACAAGCATCCCAGGACCGGTTTCGGGGTATCCTCTCTCGTTAGCCAGGCTAGCTTGAATCCAGGGGCACAGTGACCACGTCTGGGCATACCCGGCGCACTTAGGACAAGAAAGAAAAACACACACAAATGATGGATGGAATGTGGAACAAATCAAACATTCACCTCCAGTCAAGAGATCCAGGTTAAATCTTTGGCAGGTCGGGCTGGACTGTTCCCATGAGGAGCAGGGTCAATACCGATTTGCGTATGGCTGGGTCCAAATTGGGGTGGGTTAGTGAGCAAAAGAACGATGGATTTAACCCAGATCTCTTAACTGGGGGTGAATGTTTGATTCATTCAGCATTCCGTCCATCATTTGTTGCTGCAGCATTTTTCGCCCTGGTCAACAGTAGCACTGGGCTGCTCTTCACTCGCCTCAGCACCAACATTAAAAATATGTTAAATAAACAGGCAAGCATTTATTTAAAGGTTAATTGATGCGAAAAAAGGAAGTAACTGGGGTGTCCTGCACAGCTTAACTTTAGAAACACGTTCATTTTTAAAGACATCCTGCACCAAAATTGTAAAAGTATGATTAAGTCGCTTCAAAATTCAAAAAGTGTATTTCATTAACATGCAGAACCGTTTCACCTTAGTACATCAGATTATATCCGTGCATTGAGAAGTATTTTTTTTTTTTTAAGTGATTCTTTTCAAACATGAATTTAGAAACATTTATTCTTCTCCCCCACCCTATCAACAATGGCAATACTGAACTAAGTCAAGTCAGTGGTTATGTAAACTCTTTGGGTAGCCTGGGTTCCTATTATTCAAGAACAAGAGTATAGTTTATAAAATCAAACACAGGAGAAGGTTTAGTACACTGCACATCCTCAAGTCATGTATTTGGAAGTCCTATTATATGTGATAATGAAGAAAAGGGAGAGAAAGTGAAATTAAACAATTGTCTAGGATCACACAATTTAGTTAAGTGGAGAAGCTGGGATGTATCCTAAGTTTTCTGGTTTCACATTGTGTAATTCAGCCACTAGACGTAAAGCACAAGTTACTAACTTGTGTAACGATATATATCTGTAAGAGACAGTAGTTAGTGACAGATTCCTTACCTTAGAATATCCCCAGGCGTCAGGCTGGATCCGGAAAGTTTTTTGCGTAGCAGTACCCTTGCGCGTCGGTAGGCGGCGTCGTGCGGCTCCGCGTCAGTCGTCGGCGTCGTGATCGCCGGGATGACGTCGCGGGCAGTACTTAGACGCCGCCCCTGCGCGCTGACGTCAGTTCTGTACACGACTTTCCGCGCCAGGAACGCAGAGCCATGCAAGAAGCTGACATAGGTGTCTGAAAAATACTAGGGCCCTGAAAGGGATGTCCTTAACCCTAGAAATCAGTTCGCAGAACGGGGAGGATGGGTGGGGCGGTAAGGAATCTGTCACTAACTTCTGTCTCTTACAGATATATCGTTACACAAGTTAGTAACTTGTGCATCTGAAAGAGACACGTTAGTGACAGATTCCTTACCTTAGAATAGATACCCCAGCAATACCAACCCCGGTGGTGGGTCTGCGAACAAAGATCAGACAAGGAAGTCCTGGAGGACAGAACGGCCAAAGAAGCCGTCCCTCCGGACCTGACCGTCAAGGCAGTAATGCTTCGTAAACGTGTGCAGCGAGGCCCACGTAGCTGCCTGACAGATAACCTGCAGCTGAACACCGCGGCCTAAAGCCGTGGTAGCAGCCGTTGCCCTGGTGGAATGGGCACGCAGCCCAACAGGAGGCTCCTTCTTGGCCAAAGAATAGCAGGCCTTGATGCACAAGGTAACCAAGCGGGAGATGGTTCGTTTGTGCACCGCCCGACCTTTTTTGGCGCCCACGTAGCCAACAAAGAGCTGGTCATCCACCCGGAAGTGTTTCGTGCGGTCGATATAGAAGGAGAGCGCACGTTTTGGGTCCAGACGGTGGAGCCTCTCTTCCTCTCTGGAAGGATGCGGAGGCGGAAAGAAGGTAGGCAAAGTGATGGTCTGCCCAATGTGGAAGGCAGTAACCACCTTTGGCAAGAAGGACGGACGCGTCCTAAGAACAACCTTGTCTGGATGGACAGACAGAAAGGGAGGTTTGCATGATAGAGCCTAGAGCTCACTCACCCGCCGAGCGGAGGTGATGGCCAAAAGAAAGGCTGTCTTCAGAGTCAGAAGACGAAGAGGACAGTTATGGAGAGGCTCAAAGGGAGCGCACATTAAAAAGGTAAGAACCAAGTTCAAGTCCCACTGAGGCATCACAAACGGAACAGGAGGGAAGAGGTGTGTAATGCCTTTTAAGAACCTGTTAACAACAGGGGACTTGAAAAGGGAGGGCTGATCAGGGAGCCTGAGGAAGGCCGAGATAGCACAAAGATAACCCTTGATGGTACCCAGGGCAGAACCCTGTTGGGCCAGAGAAAGAAGGAACAGAAGGACCTCAGAAAGAGGGGCAGAAAGGGGATTCACAGCCTTTGCTGTGCACCATGCCACAAATTTGTTCCACCTGCAGGCGTATACCACCTTAGTGGAGGGACGCCTGGCTGCCAGAATCACATCACAAACTTCGGGAGGCAAGTCGAAAGGAATCAACTGCCGCTGCTCAATCTCCACGCAAGCAGGTGTAGACTGGACAGGTTCGGGTGGAGGACCGTCCCCTGCTGCTGCGACAGAAGATCCTCCCGAAGAGGCAGATGGATCGGGGGATCTACGCTCATACTGAGTAGCTCGGGATACCAAACTCTTCGAGCCCAGTCCGGAGCCACAAGGATGACTTGGGCCCGGTCGTGCCGAATCTTCTTCAACACTCTGGGTAGAAGTGGTATAGGCGGAAAGGCGTACAACAGACCGCAACTCCACTCGCGACGAAAAGCGTCGCCGAGCGAGTGCCGCCTTGGAAATTCCAACGCGCAGAACTGATGACATTGCGCGTTCTCTTCGGTGGCGAATAGATCTAACCAAGGCTCTCCCCATTGTTGAAAGAGTCCTTGCGCCACTTCCGAGTGAAGACGCCATTCGTGATCCATCATGCACCTGCGGCTGAGTTCGTCCGCCCTGGCGTTCAGGGAACCTGCCAGGTGTTGAACCATCAGGAACATGTCCTGATGTTCCAGCCAAGTCCAGAGGCGCAGAGCCTCCTGACAGAGGGTCCACGACCCCACCCCGCCCTGTTTGTTGCAGTACCACATGGCGGTGGTGTTGTCTGTGAACACCTGCACTACCTTCCCTTTGACAGAGGGAAGGAATGCCTTGAGTGCAAGTCGGATCGCCCGGAGCTCCAGAAGTTTGATATGGAGCCGGGACTCCGCCGGAGACCAGAGGCCTCTGATCTCCGCCTCTCCCATGTGACCGCCCCATCCCAGAAGGGACGCGTCCGTCACAACTGTGTGCTCTGGCTGGGGAAGGGAGAGGGATCTGCCCATGACCCATTGCCGGTTCGAGAGCCACCACTGCAACTGTTTTGCAGTCCCCACCGAGATCTGGACGTGATCGGACAGGTTGCCCTGGTGCTGCGCCCACTGGAACTTCAGGTCCCACTGCAGAGCCCGCATATGCCATCTGGCATGATCGACCAGCAGGATGCAGGAGGCCATGAGGCCCAGCAGCCTCAGGGTCATCCGTACCGAAACCCAGGATAAAGGCTGAAAGATCGGAATCATAGCCTGAATATCCCGGACTCGCCGTTCGGGAGGATAGGCCCGAAACTGCGTCGTGTCCAGAACTGCTCCGATGAAAAGGAGCTGTGGAGAAGGAACCAGATGCGACTTCGGCACATTGATGGAGAACCCCAGCGAGTGCAGGAGTTCGGCCGTAGTCTGGAGGTGGGAGACGACTGCCTGGGACGAGCCCGCCTTCAGCAGCCAGTCGTCGAGGTAGGGGAAGACTGAAACCCCTGCCCGGCGCAGATGAGCTGCGACCACCGCCATCACTTTCGTGAACACCCGAGGGGCACTGGTAAGGCCAAAGGGGAGCACGGTGAACTGAAAGTGCTCGAGGCCTACCGTGAACCGTAGGTAACGCCGGTGGGCCGGCAGGACGAGGATGTGGAAATAAGCGTCCTGCAAGTCCAACGCTACCAGCCAGTCTCCAGGGTCGAGGGCAGTCAAGACCTGAGCTAGGGTGAGCATCTTGAACTTCTCCTTCCGGAGGAAGCGATTGACGTTCCGGAGGTCCAAGATAGGACGCATGTCCTCCTTGTCCTTTTTGGGCACCAGAAAGTAGTGGGAGTAGCAACCACGCCCTACTTCTGGGGTCGGAACATGCTCGATGGCCCTCTTGGCCAAGAGGGCCGTGACTTCCTTCTGTAGAAGCACCAAGTGATCCCCTGACATGCGGTGGAATTGAGGTGGCATGGCTGGGGGGTGGTATCGAAGGGGAGGGAGTAGCCCCTTCGGACAATGTCCAAGACCCACCTGTCCGAGGTGATGGGACGCCAGTGGTGAAGGTGATGGCGGACCCTGCCCCCTACTGGCGTACTGTGCACCTGAAAGGAGGGACTAGGAGGGCTTGGAGGCCGCGGACGGGTTGGAGGTGGTGGCCTGACCCGCACGCTGGTTGCCCGAACCGCCACGGCGGTATCCACGTCCTCGGCCACGCGAAGGCGCTTGCTGCGCGGGCCGTTGGCCGGGCTGTTGACGTGACTGGGCGCCCCTCCCGTGGCCACGAAAGGGGCGAAAAGCAGACGTGAGCGGAGGGCGCACAACAGCAAGGCCCAGGGACTTGGCAGTAGCCCGCGAGTCCTTGAAACGCTCCAGCGCATGGTCTGCCTTCGAACCAAAAAGACCGACTCCATCAAAGGGCATGTCCATGAGTGTATTCTGGACATCCCCTGAAAAACCAGTGGTTCTCAGCCAGGCGTGGCGACGCAGCGCCACCGTCGTTGCAAGCGATCTGCCCAGCGAGTCGGCGGTATCAAGGCCACAGAGTATGGTGTATTTAGCCGCATCACGCCCTTCCGCAATGGCGCGGTAAGCAGTGTCTGGACCTCCTCAGAACACTGCGGCAAAACAGTTGCCACCGAATCCCACAGGGAGTGGGTATATCGGCCCAAGAGGCAAGTGGTGTTGACAGACCGCAAGCCAGCACTGGAGGAAGAGAAAGCCTTCTTCCCAAAGTGGTCCAGGCGCTTGGATTCCCTATCCGGAGGGGCGATAGGGAAGGCGGTTTGGGAGGCAGAGGCTTGGACAACCAAGCTCTCAGGGGTGGGGTGTTGGGAGAGAAACAGGGGGTCGCCCGGAGCAGGGCGATGGCGTCGGGCCACGTTCCTATCCACAGGAGCCCCTGTGGTGGGCTTGGACCAGGCACCCAAAAGAACGTCAGTGAGTGCATCATTGAACGGCAACACAGTCTCCGAAGAGGAGGCCGCCAGCTGAAGCACTTCAGTCAGGAGGTTAGTCCTGACGGCCACAGTAGGCAACTGGAGATTCAAGGCTCCAGCAGCTCTACGCAACACCGTTGCAAAATTAGCCCCCTCCTCCGTAGCCACGGGAGGAGACAGCATGCCAGAGTCAGGGGAGGTGTCGAGACCACTGGCATCCCCAAGTTCCTCAACCCAGTCCGGGTCAAACTCGCACTGTTGTGTGAGAGGGTCCTCCGACCCCTCCCAGCTCTCCTGGTCCTCCTCAGGTTCATAATATGGAGGAGGAGGGACATTAGGGACCCAAGGTCTCAGCGGCGCCGGAACCGGCGTCGGGCGACGTCGGTCCGGCTCCATGTCCGGAGCCGGAGAGAGCCGGGGAACGACGCCGTCCGGGGCACCGGGGACATCGGCGTCAGCGGAGGCGTGGTTAGGTCAACCGGCGTCGATGGGGGTTGCTGCACCACCGGAGCCGGGATCGAGGCCGGAGCCGAGGCCGGGACGAAGGCTGGTGGGACAGGCGACGCCGGGACCGGAGTCGACGGCGACGCCAGAGCAACCCCATCAGGGCCCGCGGGGCCCGAAGGCGCACCGGAGGGACCTTGAGGCCCGAAGAGGCGGGCCATGGCCGACAGGAACTCCTGTACTTGGGCCGGAGTCGCCCCCGAACCCGGGAAGGACGGGTAATGCGGGGGTGACTCGACAGGCACGTCCGGGGCCGCGGGGGTGGGAACGGTGCCGACAGGGGCCTCAGCCGAGTCGCGAGACCGGCGAGGCGAAGTCTTAGAGCGATGACACCGCTTAGACTTCTTGTGCTTCGACTTACCGGAGCAGTGCGAAGACTTGGAATCCGACGAACGATGGGGGCTCCGCGACCGGCCCCTCGACCTCTCCCGTGACCGGGGCTTGGTGCGGCGCGGAGCCGACTGCCGGACCTCGAGCAGCTTTCGAGACCGCTCTCGCAAAGCCTTCGGATGAAGTTTCCGGCAGTCAGGGCACGACTTCGTGTTGTGGTCTCTGCCGAGACAAAAGAGACACTCGAGGTGCGGGTCCTTGATGGACATCATACGGGCACAGACCTCGCAGGGCTTAAAGCCGGGCATCCCTACGACACCTTAGGAGTCGTGAAGACTCGTAGAAGAAAACAGTGAAAAATTCACAACAAAAGGTAGTCAAAAAGTGACTAGGGCACTGCTCTTCCCGGATCTGCGCTTACTGGCGCGGAAAAAGAAGAACTGGCGTCAGCGCGCAGGGGCGGCGTCTAAGTACTGCCCGCGACGTCATCCCGGCGATCACGACGCCGACGACGGACGCGGAGCCGCACGACGCAGCCTACCGACGCGCAAGGGTACTGCTACGCAAAAAACTTTCCGGATCCAGCCTGACGCCTGGGGATATTCTAAGGTAAGGAATCTGTCACTAACGTGTCTCTTTCAGATTGCTTCGCTTACCCTACACCCACCTTACCGCCAACCCCTACTCCAACACTCACTGCCATCCTAGTGGCATCAATGAAGCCCTCGATATACATCACAGATCAAACTTTCTGGCCCCTGGGAAAATGTTTGAGAGTACCCATTGGCTAAGGATTATTTGATGCATTTCCTGAATGCTGCAATGACTTGGCCCACTGCCTAACTTAGCAGAATTAACCAGTCTATGATTGACTGTAGAGAAAACAGAAGATGAGATTGCTTCTGCGCCTGGAGGCTTAAAAATAACTTGAGCCTCACGTTCAAGCATCATGACATGAGGCGAGGTTTGATCAGGGAGTCTTTTTTTCTATTTGAAGATCACCCCTCAATAGAAGTCCTGTCGGATTGGTGTAAAAAAAAATAAGAGCTTTCTGCACGGGAGCAACCTCAGAAATAGCATTTAGAGGGAGATTCAACATTCAACGGTCAAGAGGAGCCTGTACCTTTTGGCTGAAATCCTCTGCTCCTTCTTTAGCCCTCTTGTCTGCCAGTTCGGCATCTTGCTCTCATGAAGAAAGTGGTGCTCGCTTTCCATACAGCAGGACTCCATTCGATGGGGCCGGTGAGGCAGGTTCTAGTTCATGAGAAGCTCAGGTTGATACAGCCTGCATCCTGCCTTGAACCGTGGAGCAAGCCCACGGAGACCACGAGGAGGCACGCAGAACAGGGTCTCGAACTGCTGTTTGGCCGCCCACATGGTCAGACATTTCACGTGGAACACTCCGGCAGGCAGCAGGAGATAGAGTACCGGGAATCAAGCCCAGCATGGCAGAGGAAGAAAAAGCCATGCTTCGAAGACGCAACAAGAGAGTGGGGACGCCACAGGCACAACCCAAGTCAAAGGCACACCAAACAAATACCTTTGGCGCCCCCGGCCCGGTGAGGCCAAGTCCAATCAAAGAATCTATACCAGTAATGGGTGAAACATTTTTCGTGAATTTTAGCATGCGCTGTACTGCTGCCAGTCACCAGAGTGTCCTGTCCCACAGCGTCTGCCTGCAGTCAGCCAAACACCGTCTTCTTACTCCTTCCTCTGTAGAGAAAGCAATTTCAACTTAATATGCACTGAGAAATTAGTCTTAATACTTTGGTGATATGTTAATTGCTCATAAGAGTTTAATGCAATCCAAATATGCTAATTTCCACAGATTTTTCTTGTTTTGCATATGCTAAAGGTTTTTTTCTTTACACATTTGTTAACTACTTTTTTAGGTTTCGCTTGCGTTGTGCTTGTGAAATCCATTGTTTTTAAACTTAAAAGGGGCATACATCCCGCCCCAGCTCTTGCCTGGCTTTTCACTGGTTCCTGTGCTTGCTACTCACTTTTTCTCCATTTCAATTGGCTATATCATATTTGGCTATCATTGGCTGCATCATATTTTACTGCATTTACCAATGCTTGTTCCTCGTCTGCTTCTCTTATCAGTTTCCCGTAGCCGAAATACTGTTAACCGCTTTGGTGGAACAATTTTTTCATAAAGTTTTGCCTCTTTCAGCTTTTTCCTCTTGTTCAAACTATATCCATTTTTTTCTGGCCACCCCAAGTATAATCTAGTTCCATAGATGGTAGGCAGTATGCCTTTAAACGATGGTTGGGAGGCACACTGCCCTAACCACGTGCACGTCACGTGTACACTAAATTTTCTATTTACATGCATTCAAGGCTTTGCACCTCTAAGCCTTGGATTCTTTCCGGCAGGGGCGCAAACTAGTTCTAGTGAGTAGAGAGATTACGGCTGAGACCTTACTGCAGTAATTTTGATTGTAATGTGGCACGCATTTTGCCTGTTTTTACGGACGACCGATCCAGATTCAGTCATAACGCTATGCCACTTTCTATTATAGGCAAAATTCCAGTCTCCCAAAACGGGCCGAGCTGTCACTTCCACAAGTGCACTGTTTGATGAGGTTAGCACTCCAGTACTCTCATAACTCTCCTTTGCACATGCGCGTCTTTGATTAATCAGCGGATGCCTTTTAACTTCGCCTCCTGGAATGGTGCTTGAGCAGGCGCCAGCGAGTCGAAATGCAGAACGGTCCACTATGGCAATTTACAGTAGGCAGACACGTCACTGGCTTGAAGTGAGTAATTGCACCACTTTTTGGCCATTATTGATTTCTTCATGCGCCTCGTTCCGTCTACATTTCATTTGTATGTAGTTTATTGGCTTGCAGCATATGCATTGTTAAACAAGCATTTGCAATGCAATAGGTCTCGCATTTACGCACGTTTGAGCTATTGGCATTGTAAATGACAATGCCTTTTATTTATGTTTTGGTTTTTAAAACATAAATAAAAGGCATTGTCATTTACAATGCCAATAGCTTCAACTCGCGTAAATGAGAGACCTATTGCATTGCAAATGCTTGTTTCATCCCAAATACTTGGCGCTGCCCTGCATGGGAATTCCTACCTGGAGAATGACAATGCTGTCCAGAACTGCCCATTCCTTCCTGACTTCAGTGACCTTGCATGGTCTCCACTTTTACTCTTCCTTTATCAGTACCACAGAATCAGTACTTCGAGGTTATTTTTTGCCCAAATATTCTTCTGGGGGACAGCTCCATGGATTTACAACACAGTCAGTAAATCAAGGCCATTAAACTACAAGTCTTTGCTCATAGGCAGGACCACTGGAATAACGCAATATTGTGGCCGCCGCGTTCTCGGAGTATTTACATATTTTCCACACTTGCCGCATGATTCAGATCTTCTGCATCAGTAGCAAACATTTATTCTAGCTCAGATGGATCAAAAGAGGCTTTAAAAAGCATCAGCTGTGGTCCCCCGGGGGGACAGACGCTTTGCAAAGATTAACTGTCACCATTTCGTTGCTGACGGCTGTATTCGGGTGTTAGAGTGCTGCTAATGAGGAGAAACGTTTGCCCAGACAGTACTACTGTGTTGTAAAATGAAAAAATAGCAAAATATTGCGACAGAATGTGCCATATTACGCTGCATCATTTCACCTCTTCGGTGTCTGATTATGTTTGTACCTCTCCAGTCCCTGCAGCACCTGTTCTGACCTGGGTCTCAGGCTCTACAACAGCTCTGCTGACCTGGTTCTCTGGCTCTACAGCAGCTCTGCTGACCTGGTTCTCTGGCTCTAGAGCGGCTCTGCTGACCTGGTTCTCTGGCTCTAGAGCGGCTCTGCTGACCCGGTTCTCTGGCTCTAGAGCGGCTCTGGTGACCCGGTTCTCTGGCTCTAGAGCGGCTCTGGTGACCCGGTTCTCTGGGTCTAGAGCGGCTCTGCTGGCCTGGTTCTATGGCTCTACAGCAGCTCTGCTGACCTGGCTCTCCGGCTCTACAGCGGCTCTGCTGACCTGGTTCTCTGGCTCTACAGCAGCTCTGCTGACCTGGTTCTCCGGCTCTACAGCAGCTCTGCTGATCTGGTTCTCTGGCTCTACAGCGGCTCTGCGGACCAGATTCTCTGGCTCTACAGCAGCTCTGCTGACTTGGTTCTCTAGCTCTACAGCAGCTCTACTGACCTGGTTCTCTGGCTCTACAGCAGCTTTGCTGACCTGGTTCTCTAGCTCTACAGCAGCTCTGCTGACCTGGTTCTCTTGCTCTAGAGCAGCTCTGGTGACCTGGTTCTCTGGCTCTACAACGGCTCTGCTGATCTAGTTCTCTGGCTCTAGAGCGGCTCTGCTGACCCGGTTCTCTGGCTCTAGAGCGTCTCTGCTGACCCGGTTCTCTGGCTCTACAGCAGCTCTGCTGACTGGTTCTCTGGCTCTACAGCAGCTCTGCTGACCTGGTTCTCTGCCTCTACAACGGCTCTGCTGACCTGGTTCTCTGCCTCTAGAGCG
The DNA here is from genome assembly GCA_963921515.1 of Calotriton arnoldi. Classification (NCBI taxonomy): domain Eukaryota; kingdom Metazoa; phylum Chordata; class Amphibia; order Caudata; family Salamandridae; genus Calotriton; species Calotriton arnoldi. Next base: position 758,691 of record CAWUFW010002420.1, read on the forward strand.
GCTCTGCTGACCTGGTTCTCTGGCTCCACACAGCTCTGCTGACCTGGTGCTCTGGCTCTATAGCGACTCTGCTGACCCAGTTCTCTGGCTCTAGAGCGTCTCTGCTGATCTGCTGACCCGGTTCTCTGGCTCTACAGCAGCTCTGCTGACTGGTTCTCTGGCTCAACAGCAGCTCTGCTGACTGGTTCTCTGGCTCAACAGCAGCTCTCATGACCGAGTTCTCTGGCTCTAGAGCGGCTCTGGTGACCTGGTTCTCTGGCTCTACAACGGCTCTGCTGACCTGGTTCTCTGGCTCTAGAGCGGCTCTGCTGACCTGGTTCTCTGGCTCCACAGCAGCTCTGCTGACCTGGTTCTCTGGCTCTAGAGCGGCCCTGCTGACCTGGTTTTCTGGCTCTAGAGCGGCTCTGCTGAGCTGGTTCTCTGGCTCTACAGCAGCTCTGCTGACCTGGTTTGCTGGCTCTAGAGTGGCTCTGCTGACCTGGTTCTCTGGCTCTACAGCGGCTCTGCTGACCTGGTTTGCTGGCTCTAGAGTGGCTCTGCTGACCTAGTTCTCCGGCTCTCTGCTGACCTGGTTCTCTGGCTCTACAGCAGCTCTGCTGACCTGGTTCTCTGGCTCTACAGCAGCTCTGCTGATCTGGTTCTCTGGCTCTACAGCAGCTCTGCTGACCTGGTTCTCTGGCTCTAGAGCAGCTCTGCTGAGCTGGTTCTCTGGCTCTAGAGCAGCTCTGCTGACCTGGTTCTCAGGAGTGCACCGCAGGGGCCGGGTGGCTCTCACAGGAAGTGTCCGCAGGAGGGCACCGCAGGACCATGGACGTGCAGAGCGGGCACTCGTGCAGCTTCGCTTCCTACAGTCTGTCCTTAGACAAGAAGGGGAGATGCGTGCGGGGCAGCAGGTACCCAGGGGGTGCGGGGCAGCAGGTACCCCGAGGGGGCTTCTGCTGTTCTTGTGCAAGTGTCCTCCTGTACCACCAGGGGGGCGCTTTATGGACCTCTTGACTCCTCGGGGAGGTGGCATCATTGGCATGGTAATGAGATGGGAGAGCGCGCAGGGCTGGGTGCTACTACAAACCAAACTTTGTTAGCCAATGTCATTTAGTTGGAAAAAAGTGACGTCATCTGCGCCGAAGGAACCAGTTCTGGTGTGACAGACCCACGTCATGGGAGCCCTGCTGCGTCATCCTTTGAAGCCCGGTGATCTGGTGCAAAGATCTGTGTGCGGCTGATAGGCGCGTGCTGCAGGTCTCCGTGAGGCGCCTAGAGGTCAGTTTCTGAGGTGGCGCCTTGCAGTATTGGAAGTTTAACTGCATCAATGATTTTAAATGTGAGAGGCAGGCAAGGTAGTCCGGTGTGATAATGCACAAGTCGTATATATCTGTGCACAGTTTGTGGTCGTCGGGTGCCAGTGCTGGCGGGGCCTAACCAGCCGTCCTTTCTTCCGAGGACAATAAATGAAAGGCATGGCAATTGAATACATGTTACCAGTAGCGCTATGAACCTACTTCACCACGGCATAGCGCTTTGAAAAACAAGTTGTCATTATTATTCCTATTGCTGTCGCGTGATGCTGGGCTGTGGTTCTAAACGTCGTCAAACTGAGGAGGGTTTTTTCTCAGCCTTTAATCAGAAAGCCCTACTTTCGACACCCAGGTTTTATGAGTCTGTATTCTGCGCTCTCGAACCATCTGGCTGCGGGTTGAGGCCACTGGCATCTGAGGCGCTACCCAGGGAGCTGTCACTCCTCATTTTGTCATCCGCGACTCCAGATGTGGGAAGAGCTGGCTCCTGTTAGGGCGCATTTGGCGCACCCAAGACGCTCAGGACAGAAAGCGCTTGGGACTGGGTCAAGGAACAGCTAAACATACGCAGGAAATGGCCCGGCTGGGTTCCCCGTCAGTCGGCAAGATGCAACAGACGAAACAGAGGCAGACACCACTCCGATAAACCCTCTCCCAAAGATGCGAAACAACGCCGATCCTCCCTTGGGGGTGTCTCAAAGGATGGTTTCACCACTGTGCCATAAACTTCTATGTTTGCACCCAAACGCACACCTGATTCATACCTTTGATGCTTGCATTTGTGATGTCTTGGAATGTGCTGTGGCTGAACGCACGGCAGTCTGTGTGCTCGATTCACTACACCTTAGGTCTACTCAGGGCACAAGTCCTAAAAAAAATAATCACATCTGTCCTCACCCAAAAACGTATCTAGCGGATTGGGCTAAAAAAATAACCAGCTTCTCTTTAAACAAGCTGTCACCATTGCGCAAAGGCGGCTGCGTGTTTATTTTTGCACCCCGCTTTCACTTTACAATAGCTGCCGCCCCACACAGCACTGGTGGGGGGGGCGGCAGCTATTGTTAAAGTGAAAGCGGGATGCAAAAATAAACATGCGGCCGCCTTTTCCAAAGGCGACTGACAAAACATAGTGCCTACCGACTTATGAAGGAGCCAGTGTAACGCCGCAGGTAAAACATCCAGTCCTGATGGGCGGGCACAAAAGGAGACAGGGCGGTAACAAGGAGGTACTAAGAAGCCTCATTATCAATCGGAGGCCAGCGTTTACCATGGACTGACGCCAGCCAATGAAAAATATGGGCGGGTCTTTCACTCCACTTCTAAAACCTACCCTACTACAATATGCCTCGCAGAGCAAGCAGCGCATGCGCGCTGCAACGCTAGGAGAGACCTAAAAAATGTCATGACTGATTTGGTTTGAGAAGTTTTCAGTGGTTTGAAGGTATGTGTCCCTTTTTTGCTCCACCCAAAATGCAAAACAAATTTAATTTTTCCACAACCAGTGTAAAAAAATTAGAGAGAACCACGAAATTCCAACTTGTGGATGGCAACAATGAAAACTGGACAAATATGTACCGCGTATGCAATTCACTAAAGGCAGATTTCTTGCACTTTACTTTCCTAAACTGTGTTGTCCTACTCTGGGCATTGGTACTGTCCTGTTATTTTCACTGTTCATTGAAACAGATTTGTTATTTGTCTATACTCATATGATGGTAATTTTCTGTCACGTCATAATCTCGTGAGCCATAGGATAGGATTGGGAATCTACATGAAAAAACCTTGGTGGAACAATTAAGCGTTAATATATATTATTATTTTGTTTTTTTAAAAGATAGACCTTGCGTATGTTATGTTATGTTAATTGGAGCTTATAAAGCGCATATCACCAACTGGTCTCTAAGCGCTGTGAGAGAAGGCACCATAGCAGCTCTACTGAGTAGTGCGCCCTAACTAGGCCAAGATTGTGCCCCAGGCTTCTATGAAAAGGATGGTTTTTAATTTTTTCCTAAAAGGGAGAAGTGCTGGTTCTTTGCGGAGGCCTTCCGGCAACTTATTCCAGAGCTGGGGAATCAATGTAGAGAAAGCTCTGCCCCCCTTGGAGGAGCTCAGGAAGCGAGCGCAGGATAGTAACCCAGCATCTGAAGACCGAAGGGAGCGCCCTGGTACATAAGTTACCAAGCGTTCTTTAATATATGCTGGGGCCTGTCCATGAATTGCTTTATGGGCTATACATAGCCCCTTGAATCTGGTTCTCTGCTTCACTGGAAGCCAGTGTAGCTGCTGTAGTAGCGCGGTAGCATGGGCCCTCCTAGGAAGCCTGAAAATCAGTCTGGCAGCGTCGTTCATGACTACCTGAAGTTTTGTTAGCTCCTTCTCTGGAAGGCCAACATACAGTGAATTCCCGTAGTCTAAACGAGAGATAATCAGTGCAGTCACTGCCATGCGAAGTGCGGTGAACGACAGAAGGGGGGCAAGTTTGCGTAACAATCTTAGCAGCCCCACACATGTTCCTACCACGGCAGAAACTTGGTGGGACATGGAGAGTTTGGCATCCAATTTTATCCCCAGACTCTTTACAACTGGGGCTGGCTTTGGAGTAGGGCCCAGCTCTTGAGGCCAGAATTGGTCACTCCAGGGATTAGTATCTGTGGCGACAGCCAAAACCTCAGTTTTATCGGGGTTAATTTTGAGGAAGTTGGCTGTCATCCAGTTTATTGTGAACTTCAGGATGTTCTGTATTCGAACATGGGCCGAGGGGGAGTTAGCAATCTGGATGATGATTTGGGTGTCATCTGCGTAGTTAAAGACTTGGCACTCCATACCAGATAAAGCCGCCACCAGGGGGTAGAGGTAGGCGTTAAAGAGGAGGGGAGACAGTGCCGATCCCTGAGGGACACCGCACGTCAGCCCACCAGAATCAGAAACCTGGTCAGCAAGTTGGATCCTTTGCGATCGGTCTGATAAGTAGGAAGTGAGCCATTGGAGTGCTACCCCCTGAACTCCTAGTTCCCCCATCCGCGACAAGAGTAGGCCATGGTTGACCGTATCAAATGCCGCGGACAGGTCTAGCAGAACCAAGGCACATGGTTTTTTAGTATCTGCCATCAGCCTGAGTTCATCCAGAACTGCCAACATCACTAGCTCTGTGCTGTGGTGAGCCCTAAAACCAGCCTGTTTTGTGTGAAGGAGCTGATTGCTCTCTAGGTGGTGAGTGAGGGTTTTCAGCACATGTTGCTCCAGCACCTTTGCCAGGAAAGGGAGCTGAGAGATAGGCCTAAAGTTTTTAAGATTTGCTGCATCAGCCCCAGGTTTTCTCAATAGAGGTCTAACTCTAGCCTCTTTAAAACTGGTTGGGACAAGGCCGGTTTTAAGAGATCGATTTAATAAATTGAGGACCTCATTTTCCACTGCGGGAAGTGCCATGCGAAACACCATAGGTGGACAAGGGTCCGCAGGTGAACCTGATTTGGTCCATGCCATGAGGGGGCGCAGAGAGTCGTGATCTAACTCAGGGAAAGATAAAAGGGGTGCATCATAGGCAGGAAGCGTAGGAGCCGCCACAGGAGGGATCTGGACAGCAGGGGTTTGGTGGATGACTGCCAGGAGGTCGTTAACTTTGTGCAGAAAATAAGTCTGAAATTTATTGCAGTCTGTAGGACAACCTAGGGGACTCTTTTCAGGTGACTGTCTTAGCTCTGTTATGATCCGAAAGGTCTCCTTCTGTTTATTCTCGGCGGCCAAGATCCTGGATTCATAGAATTCCGCCTTCCTGGCTATGATGGCTTTTTTATAGGTGGCAAACTTAGCTTTGTATTCGGCGAGAGCACCTGGGTCGTATGTTTTACGCCAGGCTCTCTCAAACCGACGTAGCGTTTGTTTTTCCTCTCTGAGTGCCACATTAAACCAGGGCGCCCCTTTACCCTTGTGCCTCACTCTCTCTCTACGAGCGGGAGCAACTTTGTCAATAGCATTCCTCATCCTAAATGCGAGGGACTCGCTTTCCTGGTCAAGGGTACCCTGCACTGAGTTTTTTGGAGCTGAGTTACGCAGGATTGTAACTAGAACATCTTCTTTTATTTTCTTCCACCCGCGTAAGACTTTCCATTCTGGGGGGGGAGAGGGAGTCCTACCTGCAAGGGGGATTACGCACCTGATCAGGAAGTGGTCGGACCAGGCGCAGGGACTGATATCTACTAGACTGATAGAGGGGTCGGTGGTCCAGACTAGATCGAGGGTGTGGCCTTTTTCATGGGTGGGGGCCTTAATAAGTTGTCTAAGTTCCAGGGTAGTCCGAGCCTCTTCCAGTTGTATGGCATGGGTATCTCTAGGTACAAGGTTCCAGTGTAGGTTGAAATCTCCTATTACCATGACATTTTGGTACCGGGAACGGAGGTCGCTCACTAACTCTGTAAAGCGCTCAAGGAATTTAGTAGAGGTTTGAGGGGGGCGATAGACCACCACTAGGACTAGGCAGGATGTCTTGAAAAGAATCTTAGCTCCCAAGATGTCTGCGCCCTCGATGTTGTCGGTGACTATTGTGTTTAACGCTAGTTGTTTGTTATATAACAAAGCAACCCCAGAAATCCGTATCCAGAAAATTAGTAACAGACCTCAGCAAATTCTGCACACGCGGCAGCCTGCATAACCCTGACACTACCTCAATACTGGGTTACTTTTACTACACATACCGCTCCTCCCATTAAGCCGCCTTCCTCAGTTGGCGGGCATGCCTCTGGGTTTCACGCAAGTTATATATACCACTTCTTGGGCTTACATTGAGGCTTCCACAGGATGTTGCGCCAACACTCGAACCGGGATCCTTAGCTTTTGAGTCAGCAGCTCTGGCCGCTGTGCCACACCCTCTCCACTCCCGTGATACTAGTCAGGGAGGTTTTTCCTCCGTCCCGGACGGTGATACATAAACATCGCAATATTCAATCACATAGGTGAAACAATTGCATTACCAATGCTTGTTGAAAGCTGCAAGCATGACTGGTAATTCCCACAGATCTGTACAGTTGAGATTAGTGATGGATTCAGATAGGTTTGCCATGAGATCTAGGATGATTCCTTCCCATATTTGATAACTCAGCATATGTCTTGGGCATCAATTTTTTTTTCAGATTTGTTTTTTTATAAGATCCTTACTGCACTAGTAGTTGTAACAACAAACCAGACTCCAATCGTATCTGTGCTTGGGATGTGTTGTGCTCGAGTTAAAATAACTGCCTGTTGGTGGATGCTTGTGCAATACCCAACATCTTTGCATCAGAGGGAATTTGTTTACTTTTCATGACTTTGAGAATGGGTTGTATGCCTTACTTCAAACTTGTGTTTGGTGCTCCCTATTAAGCCTAGGTGGAGTTTGCAGAGTAGGGACTAAAAAAAAACCTACACTACATGGAGCTCCGCAAGGGGCACAGTGTGTTACATTGCGCCATTCGCTCTGATTTTTTGTGGCGGGTGTTTGTCCCATGCTGTAAAATCAGCTCGAACTGCACCACGCGCAGCGCAAGAGGGCGCTGCTTCTTTCTGAAACTCGAGTAGATGGTCTACTCGAGCAGCAGCTTCCTCAACGCGAACGGAAGGTTTCTCAACGCTATCGGTGGCAACCATCCGCAGCGGCCCACGTTGAGAAATCTCGCTGGGAGGTGGTCTAGCATTTGATTTTCCGCAAGGAAAAAACTCTGCTATGCAGAGCAGAGTTTTTCAGAACTCTGCGTGCTCCACAGAGCATGGAAAACTCCACAAACAGAGCAGAGTTCACCACCCAGGTCTACTCACTACGGAAAGGAAATAAAACTCAAAAACTTTGCAATGATGTTGTCATCTTAGTCTCAAAGGAAGCATTAGCCACTGCGATAACTCACCCTGACTGATTCTTGAATGAAATTTAGTCACAGTATTTTCAGACTCCATTCAGACTTCAGAATATCACTTAATGTTGCACATATTTTGCTTTCTAGGTTTGACCATACTGTGCTATACATCAATAAAATATTAAGTGCCACCTGATCGCTAATTGAGTGAACACCTGATTCAGAACAACTCAGATTGCTGCAGAATTCCAAGGCTGTCTTTCTCAGCAAAATTCTCATAACTGAGAGTGGGTCGGAAACAGAATCTGTGTGTGCTTATCACTTCATGGGATTAATGCAGTTCTGGTTTCAACCCACTAAAATGACTTGGCATACACTAAATACGCGTGGACACAGATTAACTATTTAAATTCCTAAAATCAGACAACCTAGTGAATGTCTTTTTTTTTTAATTAACTTTTTTGGCATTTATGTATCATATACACATCATTTGCAAGCAGATGTTGAGATAACATATTCCCCCATTCCTCCCTGCCAATCATAGTACAGGAGTCGATCATATCATTTCCCATCATTCACGGTAATCTATCTGTACAAATCAAGGAGAACGAATAAGGGAGTCCAGTCCGTATTCCCATTTGCTTATTCTCCCATTGGTATCTCATGTACAACATGTACTTCTCATAATCTCTACATGAATCATGCCAATCCCAACTCCCAATGTACCCCTCCGCACTCTCTCCTCCCCCTTCCCGCTCCAAACAGTCACGGTTTCAGTATTATTTTGTGCATGGTTGTTATATACTATTCCTTAGCGCTTGCCGTGGGTCATGCCATTTCCCTACCCGAATTTCCCCTCCTTGATGCAACACCCATCTCATTTGTAGACTCCTGGGTTCATGCATTGTGTCCCCCTCTGAGGTCTACCAGTATTTGATACCATGCCTGGAGGTGTTAGTCTAATTTTTCATCCTTACAGAACAGCTTCATTCGCACCCTTTCTGCTGTTGTCTACTCACATACGTCTTTCATCCACTCCCCTACCTGCGGGGTCCCAGGTCGGAGTCATGCTACTATAATTAGCCTTTTTCCTAGCACCAACCCCAGAGAGAGAAAACGCCTACTTAATTTCTTGTGTTTGGGGTTAGGTAATAGGCCCAACAGTACTTGTCGGATCTCTTTAGAGACTACCCATCCCGTGGCTCTCTGAAGGTGTTTTATCACCGTATCACAGTAAGAGAATAGTGTAGGGCACATCCAAACCATATGAATAAACTCTGCTGCCTGTGACTTGCATCTCGTACATTCATCATTTCGGGTTGGGTAGATTATGTGTAATCTGCTCGGGGTGAGATACACTTGGTGGACTAGGTTGCATTGTAGGAGTTTCAAGTGTGCATTGGAGCCGACTGAGCGTATCCCCTCGTGTACACTCTCTGTCCGACAGCAGCTCCTCCAGTACAGCGTCCCACTTTTGCTTCACTGGCAGAGCCCCGCCTGGCAAGGCATCCCTTAGGGCTCTGTATAGGTGGGATATTAATCGTCTACCCTGCGACATGTATAGCATTACCTTCAGTATGTTGGTGCTGGAGGACTCTGCCGGAAACCCTGGCCATATCTCCCGGGTTACACTGGAGATTTCCCCATATTGTAGGAATTGTCCCGCACCCAGGTCAAAGATCTATGGCTTCCTCTCGTGTTATAAACCTACCCTCCGTATACAGATCTCCCAGTGTTTGGCACCCTCCTTCCTTCCACCTCCGTACAGACAGAATCCGCAATACGGACAAATGGCCGTAACGCCCATAAGGGCATATCCGGGGCATATGGAGCATGTTGAACCACCCTACGAACCACGCGTTCCCAAATCCTGGCCACGTGTGGTACGCTGTATGGGATTAGGGGGGGGGGGGCTCCTTTCCCAAGCATTAATAGTTCGGGTAGTGTGTATCTATCATGCGTGCCTGCCAGAAGATTTGTCTCCCAGTTGTTATCTGTATCTAGCCAGTGCACAGCATGCTGCCGCTGGGAAGCCATATAATACAGTTCCACGCATGGCACTTCCAGTCCCCCCCAGCCCCAAGTCCTCTGCAACGTCGTTAAGCGCACCCGTTTACGTTTATTGCCCCATAAGAGGTCTGTCAGAAGTTGGTCAAGTGTTCGAAAGTAGCATCTAGGAATGATGTAAAGCAAGTGTTGCAGTGTGTATAGACATCTAGGTAGAATGATCCTTTTAATTATTGCAACTTGACCCATGAGGGACAAAGGTAAATCCCGGCAGAACCTTATGGAGCCACGCAACCCCTCTATTACTCTGCCAATATTGAGGTTGAGGTATGCGGAAGGTGCATTTGCCAGCCGTACTCCCAAATATCTTACCCCTTCCCCCACCCATGGTAGCTCTTCTTTGGTGAGCTCAGACTGCGGTACACTCGCCAGTCTTCCGATGGGAATGAGTTTGGATTTTCCTGGATTTATCTGAAGTCCGGACACTTCCCCAAAGTTCCTCAACTCTGCCAGTAGCACAAGTTACTACTTGTGTAACGATATATCTGTAAGAGACATTAGTTAGTGATAGATTCCTTACCTTAGAATATCCCCAGGCGTCAGACTGGATCCGGAAAGTTTTTCGTTAGCAGTACCCCTGCGCATTAGTAGGTGGCGTCGTGAGGTTCCGCGTCCGTCGCCGGCGTCGTAAGCGCCGAGATGATGTCACGGAGACTACTTAGGCGCCACCCATGCGCGCTGATGTCAGTTCTGTACACGACTTTCCGCGCCAGGAACGCAGAGCCATGCAAGAAACTGACCATTGGTGCCATGAAACTAGGGCCCTGAAAGGGATTACCTTAACCCTAGAAATCAGTTCGCAGAACGGGGAGGATGGGTGGGGCGGTAAGGAATCTATCACTAACTAATGTCTCTTACAGCTATATCGTTACACAAGTAGTAACTTGTGCATCTGAAAGAGACACGTTAGTGATAGATTCCTTACATTAGAATAGATACCCCAGCAATACCAACCCCGGTGGTGGGTCTGCGAATAGATTACACCAGAAAGTCACGGAGAACAGAACGGCCAAAGAAGCCGTCTCTCCGGACTTGACTGTCAAGGCAGTAATGCTTGGTAAATGTGTGCAGCGAGGCCCACGTGGCTGCCTGACAAATATCCTGCAAGGGAACGCCGCGTCCCAAGGCAGTAGTGGCTGCTGTTGCCCTGGTAGAATGGGCACACAGCCCCACAGGAGGCTCCTTCTTAGCCAACGAGTAACATGCTTTGATGCACAAAACGACCCACCGAGAGATGGTGCGTTTGTGCACAGCCCGACCTTTTTTGGCGCCCACGTAGCCAACAAAGAGCTGGTCATCCACCCGGAACTGTTGTGCGTGCTTTAGATAGAACGAGAGCGCACGTTTTGGGTCCAGACGGTGGAGCCTCTCTTCCTCTTTTGAAGGATGCGGAGGCGGAAAGAAGGTGGGCAAAGTGATGGTCTGCCCGATGTGGAAGGGCGTGACAACCTTTGGCAAGAAAGAAGGACGGGTCCTTAAAACCACCTTGTCCGGATGAACAGAAAGGAAAGGAGGTTTAGAAGAAAGAGCCTGGAGCTCACTCACTCTTCTGGCAGAGGTGATAGCTACCAGGAAAGCAGTCTTGAGAGTAAGAAGACGTAAGGGACAGGTATCAAGAGGCTCAAAAGGAGCGCACATCAGATAGGTCAAGACAAGATTTAAGTCCCATTGAGGCATTATGAAAGGCACAGGAGGAAACGTGTGTGTAATGCCTTTGAGGAAACGGTTAACAATCGGGGACTTAAAGAGAGAATGCTGATCTGGAAGCCTGAGAAAGGCGGAGATGGCCGAAAGATAACCTTTGACAGTGCCCAAGGCAGAGCCCTGCTGGGCCAAGGAGAGTAGGAACAGAAGGACCTCAGAAAGAGGGGCAGAAAGGGGATCCACAGACTTAGCTGTGCACCATCCCACAAATCTGTTCCACCTGCAGGCGTATACCGATTTAGTGGAGGGACGCCTGGCTGCCAGAATGACATCACAGACTTCAGGAGGCAAGTCAAATGGAATCAGCTGTCGCTGCTCAATCTCCACGCATGGAGGTGGAGGCTGGACAGGTTCGGGTGGAGGACCGTCCCCTGTTGCTGCGACAGAAGATCCTCCCGAAGAGGCAGACGGATCGGGGGATCAATCGCCATGTTGAGTAGCTCGGGATACCAGTATCTTCGTGCCCAATCCGGAGCCACAAGGATGACTTGGGCCCGGTCGTGCCGAATCTTCTTCAGCACTCTGGGCAGAAGTGGTATAGGCGGAAAGGCGTACAACAGACCGCAGCTCCACTCGCGACGAAAAGCGTCGCCGAGCGAGTGCCGCCTTGGAAATTCCAACGCGCAGAACTGATGACACTGCGCGTTCTCTTCGGTGGCGAATAGATCTAACCAAGGCTCTCCCCACTGCAGAAAGAGACCTTGCGCCACGTCCGAGTTGAGACGCCATTCGTGATCCATCAAGCACCTGCGGCTGAGTTAGTCCGCCCTGGCGTTCAGAGAACCAGCCAGGTGTTGAACCACCAAGGTAATGCCTTGATGTTCCAGCCATGTCCAGAGGCGCAGAGCCTCCTGACATAGGGTCCAGGACCCCACCCCGCCCTGTTTGTTGCAATACCACATGGCGGTGGTGTTGTCCGTGAACACCTGCACCACACTTCCCCGGACAGAGGGAAGGAATGCCTTCAGTGAAAGCCGGATCGCCCGAAGCTCCAAAAGATTGATATGGAGCCGGGACTCTGCCGGAGACCAGAGGCCTCTGATCTCCGCCTATCCCAAGTGGCCACCCGATCCCAGGAGGGACGCATCCGTCACCACTGCGTGCTCCGGTTGGGGAAGGGAGAGGGATCTGCCATTGACCCAATCGCGATTCGTGAGCCACCACTGCAAATGTCGTGCAGTGCCCTCCGAGATCCGGACATGATCGGACAGGTTTCCCTGATGCTGTGCCCACTGGAACTTCAGGTCCCACTGCAGAGCCCGCATATGCCATCTGGCATGTTGCACCAGCAGGATGCAGGATGCAGGAGGCCATCAGGCCCAGGAGCCGGAGGGTCATCCTGACAAACCCAGGATAGAGGCTGAAAGATCGGAATCATAGCCTGAATATCCCAGACCCGCTGCTCGGGAGGATAAACCCGAAACAGCGTCGAATCCAGAACCGCTCCGATGAAGGGGAGATTCTGAGAGGGACTCAGGTGCGACTTCGGCACATTGATGGAGAACCCCAGCAAAAGCAGGAGGTCGGCCGTAGTCTGAAGGTGGGTGACAACTGCCTGGAGCGAGCCCGCCTTCAACAACCAGTCGTCGAGGTAGGGGAAGACTGACACCCCTGACCTGCACAGATGAGCTGCGACCACCGTCATCACCTTCGTGAAAACCCGAGGGGCGCTTGCAAGGCCGAAGGGGAGCACGGCAAACTGAAAATGCTCCTGGCCTACCGTGAACCGCAGGTAACGCCGGTGGGCCGGCAGGACGGGGATGTGAAAATAGGCGTCCTGCAAAGCCAACGCTACCATCCAGTCTCCAGGGTCGAGGGCAGCCAAGACCTGAGCCAGAGTCAACATCTTGAACTTCTCCTTCCGGAGGAAGCGATTGACGTTCCTGAGGTCCAAGATGGGGCGCAAGCCCCCCTTGTCCTTCTTGGGGACCAGAAAGTAGTGGGAATAACAACCACTCCCTACTTCTGGCCCAGGAACACACTCGATGGCCCCCTTGGCCAAGAGGGCCGTGACTTCCTGCAGGAGAAGTGCCAAGTGGTCCCCCGACATGCGGTGGAACTGAGGTGGCTTGGCTGGAGGGGTGGACTGAAAGGGAAGGGCGTAACCCTTGAGGATGATCTGCAACACCCACTTGTCCGATGTGATAGCGTGCCAGTGGGGGAGATGATGGCAGACCCTGCCACCCACTGGCGTGGGGTGCCCCACAAAGCTCGGATTAGGAAGGTTTGGAGGTAGAAGCGGCGGGGGCGGAGGTGGACTGACCCCCACGCTGATTCCCAGACCCGCCCCTGCGGAAACCGCGTCCGCGGCCCCGCTGAGGCTGGTTCTGCACAGGCTTGCTGAAGGAACATGCCTGGGCGCCCCTTCCGTGGCCACGAAAGGAACGAAAACCAGGAGTGGCTGGGCTTCTCGTGGAAAGACCTAAGGACTTGGCCGTGGCCCGCGAGTCCTTAAAACGCTCCAGCGCACTGTCTGCTTTATCGCCAAACAGGCGAGTGCCATCAAAGGGCATATCCATGAGTGAGCTTTGGACATCTGGCGAGAACCCATTAGATCTCAACCAGGCATGGCGACGAAGCAACACAGTCGTGGAAATTGCTCTACCTAGTGAGTCCGCGGTGTCCAAACCACACCGAATGGCGAACTTAGCCGCATCTTTACCCTTGGCAACAGCTTGGGACAGCACAGCTTGGGTCTCCTCAGGACACTGAGGCAACACCTGTGCAACTGTATCCCACACTGCGTGGGAATAGCCGCCCAATAGGCATGCGGTGTTCACCGACCGCAACCCCAAGCTGGCCGAAGAGAACAACCGCTTGCCGAACTGCTCCAGCTTCTTAGAGTCCTTATCCAGTGGAGCCGTGGGAAAGGCACTCTGGGACGTCGAAGCTTGGATGACCAGGCTCTCGGGCGTAGGATGAGTGGTCAGAAAGGCAGGGTCACCGGGCGCCGGGCGATGACGCCTGGCGACGTTCTTATCCACAGGGGCCCCTGTGGCGGGCCGCGACCAAGTGCCCAGCAAGACGTCAGTGAGGGCGTCATTAAATGGCAGCAGGGGCTCTGACGAAGTGGACGCCGTCTGGAGCACCTCAGTGAGGAGGTTAGTTTTGAGGGCCACCGTAGGGAGATCAAGGTTGAGAACCTCAGCTGCCCGACGGAGCACCAACGTGTAGGAGGCGCCCTCCTCCATGGTAGGCGGGGGAGAGGCAAACCCTGAGTCAGAGGAGACGTCTAGGTCGCCGGCATCCCCCAAATCGTCCGCCCAGTCCTGCTCAGAGTCACACTGACGAGCAAGAGGGTCCTCGGACCCCTCCCAGTCGTCCTCCACCTCCGCAGCATGCGGCACAGACCGTGGCGGCAGGGCAGGAGCCGGAGAAAGGACAAACGGCGTCGGGAACGGCGCCGTGTCCCAATGCGGATCCCAGGTAGGAGCAAAATGGTCCTGGAACCTGGGCAAGGGCGGGACAAATGGCACCCATTGCGGCGCCGGAGGCGGAGCCGAGGGTGGCGCTGGGGCCGGAGCCGACAGCGATGGACCATGTGGCGCCGTGGCCGGAGCCGACGGCGCAGGATCCTGTGGCGCCAAAGCTGGATCCGCCAGCAGCCCAACAGGATCCTGACACGGGACCGCGGGCCCGAGGGCGCAACGGCGGGAGCCCGAGGCCTAAAAAGGCGGTCCATGGTAGCAAGAAACTCTTGCACCTGTGCGGGAGTCGCCGACGGACCCGGGTAAGGTGGGTAGGCCACGGGACTCTCGAGCTCCGAAGGAGCCGCAGGGGCAAAGCCCCTGTCCCCCTTGTCCGCATCCGGGGACCGACGAGGGGACATCGGCGAGCGAACACGCTTCTTCGACTTCTTTTTGTGTCGTCTCTTACCCGAATCCGAGGGTGAAGACTTGGAGCCCGAGGAGCGATGACTGTGGCCCCGCGAGCGGTCCCTGGAACGGCCCCTGGACCGGGAACGGCGCTGGGACGAGTGCCGGACCTCCAGCAGCTTCCGGTGCCGCTCCCTCAAGGCCTTCGGGGCCATGGCCCGACAGTCCCGGGAGTCGTGGTCGGTCTCCAGGCAGTAGAGGCAGACATTGTGGGGGTCCGCCACCGACATATTGCGACGGCAGGCCCCACAAGATTTATATCCAGGCATCCCTACGTGCACCAAGGAAACCAAAGATGACAGGAGACAAAGTCTCAAAAAAGGTAGTCAAAAAGTGACTAAGGTACGTGCTCTAACCAGATCTGCGCTTACTGGCGCGGAAAAAGAAAGAACTGACGTCAGCACGCATGGGTGGCGCCTAAGTAGTCTCTGTGACGTCATCTCGGCGCTTACGACGCCAGCGACGGACGCGGAACCGCACGACGCCACCTACTGACGCGCAGGGGTACTGCTAACGAAAAACTTTCCGGATCCAGTCTGACGCCTGGGGATATTCTAAGGTAAGGAATCTATCACTAACGTGTCTCTTTCAGATACAGTGGTACTGAGTTTGTTGGTTGGCGTAAATAAACTAAGGTACCATCGGCATATAAGGATACCACGTGGTTGGTCTCACCCAGCCTGACACCCCCCCAATTCTCTGAGTCTGCCCCGCAGCCAGCGGTTCTATGGCTATCGCGAAGAGCAGTGGGGAGAGTGGGCATCCCTGTCGTGTGCCCCTGCATAGCTCAAACAGTCTGGACACCAAATTCCCTTTCTAAACCATGCCACGTTAGCTGTGTAAAGTAGTTTAACCCATTTAAGGAGCTCCCCTCCAGCCCCAACCCTCCGGAGGACCTGCCAAAAATGGGGCCACTCCACAGAGTCAAAGGCCTGTTCTATATCTAGCAATGCTAGGGCATAGTCATCGTCCATCAAGCACGGGGACTGCCAAATATGTGCCAATCTCCTCAGGTTATGGGTGGTCCTGGGCTTAGGTATGAATCCTGCCTCGTCCGAGTGAACAACATGGAGGATCCCAGGGAAAATTGGCGCAGCCATGACCCCACTAAGTATTTTTACATCTATATTTAGTAGTGATATCGGTCTGTAGGAATTGGTTACAGGGGATCCCTATCCGCTTTTGGTATCATGGCCACTAGAGCCTCCCTCATGGACAGCGGGAGCATGCCCCGTCCCAGCGCCTTGTTGTAGACCTCCACTAAGTGGTCAGCCAGCGTACCTTTGATGGAATTCTGCAGGTAGCCCATCGGCCCCCAGGCTTTTAGCGATATTTAGCCGTTGGATAGCCAGCATAACCTCCTCCTTTTGTATAGGGGATCCACCACTTCTGTGTCGAGCTGGGGGAGCTCAATCAAGTCTAGAAATTCTCGGATCCCCTCCCGTGGCACGGGGGTGGTTGTGCATATACTTTTTCAAGGTGTTCAGCCAGGATTGCCGCAATTGCAGTTTGTGAAAAAAACGTAGTGCTGTATTGGTCCTTAAGCTGTACAATAGGGTTAATATCTGATTCTCGTTTAATCAGGCGAGCTAGCAGAGCCCTGGCTTTATCTCCCTCCAGGTGTAATCTTTGTCGGTTCGTGGAGTGTACATGTTTTTCTAATCTATGCAAATCTGTCAATAGGGTCTCACGCGCCACCCGCCATTCCTCCATGCTGTGGGGGGGCCCCCAGGAGGGCTCTCTCTAGATCGCCCAGCATGGCCTCCTGCTTGGCTATGTCTGTTTCCAGCTGGCTGCATACCCCATATGAAGCTTTAATACATTCTCCTCTTATAACCACCTTCATCATGGCTTCCCATGCAAGAGCTTGTGTCGAGGCAGTCCCCCAGTTTACAGCAAAGTATCGTTCTAGGGCCGCCAATAGTGTGGCCGCAAATGGAGCATCTGATAGGGCTTCAGTCCTAAGCCTCCACAGGTGTATAGCAGAGCGGGCTCTTGTCCCACACAAACTTAGCAGTACAGGTGAGTGGTCTGACAGGTACCTAGGTAAATGTTATTCCTCCCACTTCAGGTCCTAAGTCAGTGGAGAGGAACCAACAGTCTAACCGACTAAAGGTTCCAGATGCAGGAGAGTAGCAGGAATACTGTTGAGCTGCCTGGTGCTGCTGGCGCCATACATCCATCAGATGCATGCAGTCTATAGTGTCCCGTAGCGTCTCCATCATCCGGGGTTTAGTTCGGGGACTTCAGGGCTCATGATCAATGGCGCCATCCAGGACACAATTAACGTCCCCTGTCAGCAGCACAGACGCTCCCAGATAGGGGGTTGCCACCCTCATCAGGTTAGGGAAAAAAGATAGATAGTCCTCATTGGGGGCGTACACATTAACAATGTACAATTCTTTGGCATCTAACTTGCCATACAGGATGACGTACCTCCCTTCCGGGTCCACAGGGTGATGTTGGAACGGGACCCACGGTGCCACCCATTTGAGGACCCCCCCTGGCAAACCCAGAGTACGAGGTGGCATATAATTGCCCCCTCCAACTTGTCTTCAGGCAGGGTAGGGAATTCCCCCCAGACGTCTTTCCTGCAAATATGCTATAGCCACTTTATAGCGGCTCAGATATTCAAATACCCTTCTGTGCTGGTGATGGAGCAGGGTAAATGAAAAAATTTTAACCTCCTAATATTTTCGTAAAATAATTAATAAACATGTTCGTTCAAGTAAATAACCAACAATGTATGTTACATGTTAAGGGTTAAAGGTAACACGCTATTCTGTGTGCAAATTAATTGACTTATAATTGTTTACGTGTCTAACATAACATAATATTTGCGTACTAATTAAATAATAAACGCATGATCTGTGCTTTTAAATAAAACGTGTGGTTGCAAAACAAAGCGATGGTAAGTAAGGGACAGCTTTATATGTTGCTTTTGCTAGGTAATACCTAATTGGGGTACGTAGAAAGACGGGAGGGAAACGAAAGGGTTTATATTTCTATGTTTTAACAATATTTTGTTTATCTTTGAAAATAGTGCGCTTAGGCCTGTCGAGCAGCAATATAAAATGGCCGCAAGTTGCTAGAGTACGCATGAGCGGGAGACCATGTGATAGAGGAGAGAGGCTGTGGAAAAAGGATGATCACGTGCTGATGCTGAGAGGCTAAGATGGAAGTATGGTTAAGGCTGTTGTGACCTTTCTGAGCAGATGTGTGCCAAGATGATCAGCAAGAAGCGTGAGAAGTCCAACTGAATCAATAGACGGAACTGTTTTAAACAAAATGTAACAGAAAAAGATACAATTTGGACTGATCAAAACGGATGAGCAATTGCATGAACTGTGGGAAACGATGCTTGCATGGACATTCCACACGGAACTGGTTAAGACCAGGAAGTTTGATTAAAATGTATATGGGCCTGAGTTTTGACCAATGAGAATGAATCACGCCATGAAGAAGAAACATTTTATGCTGTAAGCTAGAATTAGGGTATAAGAAGACCTACTCTTGGTGGGAGGGGTTAGAATGCTGCGGGGATGCTGCGGGAGATGCTGGAGAAGTTAGATGCTGTAGATGAGTGAAGTTGCGGTTGCTGATGCCGACGCTGCTGCGGTTATTTCCCTTTTCCAGTTGAGTATAAAGATGCTGCTTTAGGAGAGCTTTTCCTGATAGATTTTATTTTAGAACTATTAGATTTTCCCCAGATAGATAGATAGGTTGATCTTTAGAGTTCGTATCATGGTAACCCTATTTTTCCGTCTAATAAATATGCATTGCAATTTCAAATTATTCTTATATTGATGATAAATGTAATGATCTGAATAATAAGCTTAATCTCATTTCCTGCATTCAAAACTTTATATAAACTTTATTATTCTTTAAACAAATGACTCAATGATTCTTTAGCTCAATGATTAAAAATGAAATGTTAAAGAGTTTATTGTGATTGAGCTGGTCTTAATCACCATCAACTGATTCCTACTAGTTGGTCCATCGACCAATGAGCGGAATACCTTAAAAGCAAATGAGAAATATTATGTCATGATAAAAGAGGTATCCCGTCTCCTTCCAGCGAATCATTTTTCTCCTAGGTTCATGACGGAGGAAATCCAGGGAACAAATGAGTAAGTGAATGTATATGCGGTGTTATGGGCCCCACCGTCATATGGATATAGTGTGTGTGTGTTAGAGAAATAGTTGCACCTGGATGACCAAAGCATAATAGGAGAATTATTTTTATTGTTAGCGCTGGATCAGATTTCTTGGTAGCAGAGTTATGGTTACTATAGATTAGTTTGGTGATTATTGATTATTGATTTTGATTATTGATAAGTTCATGTCTAACACTTTTTGTTGAGTCGTGTTATGTTATATGTAAGTTTTCACGCTTCCGGGAAGTAGGAAGTGGAACACGTGTGGCAAGAGAAGTCACATGGAATTGTACACTGTCTGAGTTCATTTTTGGTAATAACACAGGTTGTTATAATAGGGACATTTTGCGTATAAAAGGTGTGTAAGTGAAATGGTGATCGGTTTTCTTGTGAAACTCTGGCCTTAATTCTCAGGAGCAGTATAGTCTCCACATGTGTTTTATCCCCAGAGAAACGGGTTTACCGCTTGCTTGAAAGAAGGGTAAGGTAGAGGGAAGTGCTACTTTATCGGCGAAACTGAAAATTCTGTGGTAGGGTAGAGGTAAGCGCTGCCTACTGGAAAATACAGAATTCTTGTGTAAATGGTCAAAGCTATCTTTTTGGTTTAGCAAATCAGACAATGGAAATGTGCTTTAAATGTTGTAACTAATGAAGAATTGTTGAAAAAGAAATTGCCGATAAATTTTGTAAAGGAGGGGTCAAGAGCAGAAGTGACGTAGACCAGAGTCGCGCTGGGATTGGACAATGCGATAGTCACATGAGAACAGGAGCAGAACTGACGTAGACAAAAGCCGCGCTGGGATTGGACAGTGCGCCGTAGACAGAAATCGCTCTGATTGGAGCTTTGGTGTGAGTCGCACAAGGATTGGTTGAATAGCCTAGTGACGTGGAAGTTTGTGATTGGAGTGTTGGTGTGAGTCGCGCTAGTATTGGTTGAAATAACGCATAGGGAACAGTGTTGAATTGCGGATCGTTTAAGGAGAAAAAGGTTGTGAATCATGTCGTACTATGAGTATGGTAAAGAGAAAACGTCATGGATGTCGAAAGTTAAGAACTTCTTTAAGAAAGACAAAAAGGTAGTGACTAGAGAGGGACAAATAATTCCTCCGCCGAAATCACCAGCTTCACATATGATGCTGAAATATGGATATCATACATGCATATGGTTAGAAAATTGGACAAAATACACCAAGAATGATGGAGCATTGGCTTTCCCGGAGAATGGTTCATTTAATGTAGCCGTACTACGGAACTTGAGAGAAAAGATGGTAATGTTAGAACCTAGACCGACACAGTTTGAAGCTTTAACGGAATGGGAAGATGAGATGTATGAGCGAGAGAGATTCAGAGGATTAAAGAATCATGAGTTTTTGCCTAGAAGGTTGTGGGGAGTAAATCATGAGGACAGAGTAAAGCGTTGGAGATATGCTAACATGACAGGAGGTTTGTTTCCAGCTTTTACAGTTGAGGAAGAAGCAAAGAGAAAGTGTACAGAGAAAAAGAAACATGTAGTGGTAGAAAAGTATGTGTATGGTGGTAGTGAAACAGATGACGAATTGCTGGAAGATATTTTAAACAGAAACCCACCTCCATACCAACAGACTTCTGCGGTGGTGACACCTAATGCACCGCCAATGGAAACTGGGAGGAATAAAAAACCCGAACGAAGAAATGAAACAAATAGGTCACAAGAACCATTTAAAACTTCACAAAATGAAGAGATAGAAAGTGACAATGCAACTGAATTAGCAAAAACGACAAAAGAATTGACTGAGAAAATAAGAGAATTGACAAAGAACATGGAAGCTGTAACTGTACCAGTAACGATCGGTCCAGTAATGAGAAATTTTTGAGAATCAGAAAATTAATGAACATTCCTTAGTGATTCCCATGAATTCACATTTGCAAAGAAAAAGAGAAGGGATGGAACTG
Source organism: Calotriton arnoldi (assembly GCA_963921515.1). Taxonomy (NCBI): domain Eukaryota; kingdom Metazoa; phylum Chordata; class Amphibia; order Caudata; family Salamandridae; genus Calotriton; species Calotriton arnoldi. The sequence continues at coordinate 779,543 of CAWUFW010002420.1, forward strand.
AATAATGAAGGTGCACACAATTTGGCTAGTACCTATAGACCAAGCCCACCTACAAATTTGACGATAAATGAAAATGAGATTAGGAGAATGCCTATGGTGACAGAGTCCGCATCAGGAACACCAGAAAGAAGCAGCAATTGGATAGAATTAAATAGTACGCCTGTAGGTCCGACTCCAGATGAGTTAAACAAATGGATAAAAGCGCTAAAAGCAAAAGAACCGGAAGAAAAACCATTAGATGTAATTAGGTTGAAAATAGACATGGAAGAATTGATTTTGGGAACAATTGGAACAGAAAAACTAAAAAATTATCAGGATGATGAGATTATGTTTTTGTGCAAGAGTCTTACTTGGAGAGCTAGAAATGTACATGACAAATTGGAAGAGACAGCAAATGAACAAGGAGTGGAATTTGTGAAAGTGAGAACGTTGCAGAAACCATACAGAGTAGATTTTTGTGAGAAAGACAGAGAATTTGAACACATCAGGAAGACTGACCCAAATAAAAGAGTTGATTGTTTTATTGAGAAAATGGGGTGATGTGGATAGATGGAGAAATAGATGGTCAAAGAGGAATGAGAAAACAACAGATAAAGCATCTTTGGCTTTTGCAGTGACAGATAGGGAACCAGTTGTTAGGGAGTACCCGATGAGAGAAACTCCAGGTGGTAGTTATGTGCATGTTCCATGGACCAGACAGGATATACTGTCATTCACAAATGACTTCCCAAAATTGAGAGAGAAACCAGTAGAATGGTACAGACAAGTGGAAAGATTTGTTAAGTGTCAAAAGTGCTGTGGATAGATCTGGATGGATTGTTTGATATAGTAGTGCCAGCTGATTTGTGGACAGAATGTAAGATTACTATTGATTGGCCAACTGTAGAATATCCAAGGGATGCTAAAACAGGAGCGCCAGGTCCAGAAGTGATGAGGAAGTACGACCAAGTAGTTACCTTTTTGAAGAATAAAATTCCACCAAAAGAAACAGATTGGGTAAAAATAGACAGAACAACGCAGGAAAGCAAAGAGTCAGTGCACGCCTACTATGAGAGATTGTTGTTGGTCTTCAAACAGTATAGTGGTTATGAGACACTGAATGAGAAGGATATGAGTCATTTTGTATATAGGTTTGTGTATGGATTAAAACCAGAGATAAGTGAAATGATTAAGCAGCACTTGATTGGTTGGCAGAATAGTACAGTGGATGAGGTTTTGAGATATGCGAAGTATTGCAGTGATGAAATTGAGAGTAGACAGCGTAAATTGAAAGAAAAGGCCATGTGGGCACAGGTAAAAGTTGCAGAGAAGCAGGAAGCTCAATTGAGTAATACTGTTAATGAAACCGGACAGGTTAAATCCCGACCTAATATAGGTAAAGGAAAAGGACAAATGAGCATAGATGAGGCAAAGAAAAAGTGGCCATGCCACAACTGCGGAAAGCTAGGACATTGGAGAAACGAGTGTAAATTTCCTCCAAAACCTAATGTGGAAAATCAATCATTAAATTCACAGGTGCAGAGTGAGGTAGTTACTCAACAAGGTCAGGTGCCACAACCACCACTTCCCAAGAGTGTTAACCAACAGAAATACAGTGTAGAAACAGGATTCTACGGAGGAGAACAGGTAACACAGTTGCCGCGTGCAGCTGCAATTTCTCAATATTGGTTACGACAGGATGAGGATGACACGGATGAAAGTTCCTGACGGTGCCTAGGAGAGGGGGAAGAGTGCGTGCTTGGCGCAACTCTAGAGGTAGATCAGTCTGGTCCATTTGTGGATGGAGAAGTGAATGGTGCAAATGTAACATTCCTTGTTGACACTGGAGCTACCCGTTCTACTGTTAGGTCAGTGGAAATTCCAAACCTTCCTCTCTCAGGTGAACATATCCAAGTAGTTGGAGTTTCGAATCAGCAAATTAAAACGCCTCTTACTAAATTAGTGAAGGTAAGAATTGGTCCATTTAGCGAAATGCACCGATTTGTGGTATGCGATTGTAGTCCCGTGAACCTTTTAGGACGCGATTTATTGTGCAAGATGAACTGCACTATCTATTGTACCCCAGACGGAATTGCATTTCAGACTCCAGATGAGGATGTGCTGTATAAAATGACAATGGTGAATTTAGAACCAGAAGTAAATGGTTTGTTTCCTGTATTTGATGCAGAGAAAATCCCAATTGAGTTGAAAAGGACAGTGAAAGAAGAAGTGTGGGACTTTACAGGAGAAGATGTAGGATTAATGAAAGGAGTAGATCCCGTTAAAATAACAGTGAAAGAGGGAACGAGTTACCCAAATACGCCCCAGTATAAATTGACTCCAGAAATAATTGAAGGAATAACGCCACTAATAAATAAAATGATTGAACAAGGGATTCTAAAAGAAATCATGAGCAGTCCATGTAATTCGCCAATAATGGGACTGAAAAAGCCAAACGGAACATATAGAATTGTACAGGATTTGAGGAAGGTAAACAAAATTGTTGTGCCTTGTTGCCCAATAGTACGTGAAGCAGAATGGTACACAGTAATTGATTTATGTCATGCATTTTTCTCTATTCCATTGCATCCAGATAGCCAGCCATTATTTGCGTTTAGGTTTGGAGAGCGTATTTTGGCATGGTGCCGAATTCCTCAAGGGTACACAGAAAGTCCCTCAATCTTTAATCAGATCCTAAAGAAATCATTGGAAGATCTAAGAATGCCAGAAAAGTCAGTAATGATTCAGTATATTGATGACCTACTGGTGGCATCAAAAACGAAAGAAGCATGTGTCAATGATACAATTGCTTTGCTGAATCATTTAGCAAAAAGAGGACATAAAGTGTCCCCTTCAAAATTGCAGTTTTGTCAACAAGAAGTCCAGTATTTAGGGCATAAAATTGAGAAAGGAGTGCGAAAGGTAACGACGGAAAGAATAAAAATGATTCAAGGAATGAGAGCTCCAATGACACAAAGAGAGGTAAGAATGTTTTTGGGAATGGTTGGATATTGTCGACAATGGATAAGCGGTTTTTCACTGATTGCTAAACCATTGCAGAAACTGACAAAGAAGGATGTTAAAGATCCTTTTGAAATGAATGATGAAGAAATGAAAGCATTCAGAGAGCTGAAAAAGAAATTATGTGAGGCTCCAGCATTGGGAATGCCTGACTATGAGAAACATTTTGAGCTGTATTGCAGTGAAAGAGATGGATGTGCATTTTCAGTTTTGGTACAGAGACATGGAACTATGAAAAGACCAATTGCATATTTTTCAGCTGTTTTAGACCCTGTAGCGAAAGCATTGCCTGGATGTTTGAAAGCAGTTGCTGCTACTTGTGTGAGTCTGGAACAGAGTGAAGGCATAGTGATGGGGTATCCATTGAGAGAGTATGTTCCCCATTCTGTGGAAATTCTTTTGACAAGAACGAAAACCCAATACATGACACATAGTCGGCTGACTAGGTATGAAAAGGTAATTTTGAGTGCAGATAATGTGACCATTGACAGATGTATGAATGTGAATCCTTCAACATCATTGCCAGATGAAGAGAGTGTGATTGAAATGGATGAAGTAGATCACGATTGTCTGAATGTGCTCGAATACTGTACAAAACCAAGATCTGACATACGAGATGAGCCTTTGAAAGAATCAGATTATATTCTGTTTGTGGATGGCTCATGTTTGAGAACGAGTGATGGAGTTCTAAGTGCAGCATACGCAGTTTGCACAGTAGCAACTGTAATGGAAGCATCTTGTCTGAAAGGTGTACGGTCTGCCCAAGTCGCAGAATTAGTAGCTCTGATTCAAGCATGTAAGTTGGGAAGAAATGTACAGGTTACGATTGTGACAGATAGCCAGTACGGTTTTGGGGTTGTGCATGATTTTGGTCAGATTTGGTCACAAAGGGGTTTCTTGACGTCTGCAGGAACGCCCATTAGAAATGGAGATTTTGTGAAAAAACTGCTTGAGGCGATACAGCTGCCTAGACAGATCGCTGTAGTGAAGTGCAATGCACATAAAAATGGGGAAGACTACATAACTGTTGGTAATAAATATGCTGACGAAATGGCACAGTACTGTGCAAAGAATGTGGTTTCTTTGAACAAATGTCGTGAAAGAGAGCATATTTCTTGTCCTTTGCTTTTACTAACTCTATTGAAACATGGGATGAGGTGAGACAGTTACAAGAAGCTGCAGAGGATGAGGAAAAAGATACCTGGATAAAAGCAGGATGTAGAAAACATGAAGAAACGGATTTTTGGGTTTACAGGGATGAGAGACCAGTTATGCCTGATAGCATGATTTCTGACATGGCACGGATGTACCATGGACAAGCCCATATTGGGAGAGATTCAATGTTCAGACTTTTTAGACAAACATGGTATAATCCAAAATTCAGAGCCATAGCTGAGAGTCTTTGTCAGAGATGTCTTATTTGTCAACAGTTAAATCCAGGAAGGAAGACAGTAGTGAGTCTAGGAACAATAGGACGAGAAGGGGGTCCTTTCACTAGAATGCAAATGGATTTTATTGAAATGCCACCTTGCAACAGACTATGGTATGTCCTAGTGGTCGTCTGTTTGTTTTCCCGTTGGGTGGAGGTATACCCAACAAGAAGGAATGATAGTATTACGGTAGCAAAACTTATGCTGCGAGAATTCATTCCGAGGTATGGTTTTCCAGTCACGATTGAAACAGATAGAGGAACACACTTCCAAAATGAATTAGTTAAACTGATTTGTGAAGCACTTAGTATTAAACAGAAACTGCATTGTGCATACAGACCAGAGGCTTCTGGAATTGTAGAGCAAGTAAATGGAACAATCAAGAACAGGTTAGGAAAAATGTGTCAAGCTACAGGACTCAAATGGCCAGATGCTTTGCCATTAGTTCTGATGACAATCAGAAGTATACCAGAAAGGAAAACTGGACTCAGTCCCCATGAAATAATTATGGGACGAGCCATGAGACAAGTACAAGTACCGGTCAACAAACTACTGACTAACTGATGATCTAGTGCTGGATTATTGCAAAGGATTGGCTGATGTGGTGCGTTCTGTGTTTCATCAGGTTGGACCGGATGCGACAACTCTTGAAAGAAAACCAGCTCACGACTTGAATCCAGGAGATTGGGTTCGCATAAAAGACCACCGGAGAAGAAACTGTTTGGTTCCTCGCTGGGACGAACCACGACAAGTGATCCTGGTGACGACCTCTGCAGTCAAGTGTGCAGGAGTGAAACACTAGGTACATGCCAGTCACACCATCAGAGTTCCAGAACCTAAAGATCGACATGTGAGTCGACATCTGGAAGTATTGGATAACAGTTCAGCATCAGAAAGAGAAGAAGAAACAAACAGGGTGCCAGAACCTGAAGATCGACCTGTAAGTCGACATCTGGAAGACCCAACTACAAGTGCAACGATAGAAGAAGAAGAGGAAATAGAAGAAATAGCTGAAGTTCCAGAAATTGAAGATCGACCTGTAAGTCGACATCTGGAAATATCAGACACCAGTTCAGAATCGGAACCAGAGCATTCGGATTGTGAAGAAATTCTAAAAAGAAATTGGAATTTTGAAAGCATAAGAGAAGAAACGGAGCCAGAAGATAGTGACAGTGAGCAACCAAGTACAAGTTGTGGTAAAAATCCTTCGGAGATAATATTCATAGATGAAGAAGGGAGAGTTTCAAACAAAAAGCTAGAAAAATCGGAAAATCCCCGAGGAGCAGTAAGGACAGATAGTCAAACACAAGAACAGGGAAATTTAGAAGCAGATAGAGAAACTGACACAAATTCGGAAGAACCTCGAGGAGGGACAGAAATAGGTGAACGAAGGAAGATAAGAAAAGAACCACAAGTAGAAGAAAATGAAATTATAAGTTTCAAAATAAGAGGAAATAACGAAAGAATTGAAACAGAGTCTGAAGAAAGTGGAGAAGAAAGAAATCAAAAACTAGAGACAAGAAAAAGAAATTGGAAAACAGAAAGAGAGGAAAAAGGAAGTGAAGCAAAAAGCCAAGAAAAGGAGACAATTGGCCCAACGAAGTAAGAAAATTAAGATACAGAATCATAAGGTTGGATGGGAAAAGTGCTGAACAAGTGAATGAAATAACAAGTCAAAGAGAGCAAGAAAAACAAGGTGGAAAACACTTGCAGAAAACGAAAAGAATAAAGAAGGTAAATCAGAAGTATAGATCGCCTGAATGGTTGTATCGTGCTTTGACTAGTCACAAAGAAGAAAAGAACACTCACGAAAACCCAGAACAAAGAAACCTGATGGGAGAAAGTGAAGTGCAACAAACCTGAAGAAGTTTAGATAGTTTCTACCGGATTTGACAAAACACTGATCCGACGAATTTACCGGATGTGACAGAGAGAATTCTGAAAAAGAATTAAAAGAAAGTACCAAGCAAAGACAAAAAATTGGAAGTACAGAGTGGCAAACAAGTCATTTCTGAGGTGTAGTGACACAATTTTCTGGAAAACAAATAAATAAGGTTATAAAACAAAATGGAGAATACTAGAGATAGAAAATGTAAATGTGAGTTTTTAAGTAGATGGTGCAAGATGTGCTGTTTTTGTACAGGATTATTAATAACAGTATGGGTGGTTTTAGCAATCATGACAAGAAAAAGACAAATGCAGCTATGACTCTGGATTGGCCCCAACAGGGAAGGTTGTGCATTAGAAGAAATAAGACAAGATATGACAAGATATGACAATTATTTTGTGGGTTCCAGTAATTGCCATGACAATTACCAAATTTTAGGTGGATGGGGATTCAAAGGGGGAAAAGATCCAATATTTCCAGGGATTTATTATGTTTGCGGAAATAGGGCTTATTATAGGTTGCCGGACCATTGGTATGGGTCATGTTACTTAGGCCTGGTCTTTCCAAAGATTTTTCATATGGATAGAAAAGAAAAAGGAACACACAAAATGATAAATACCTTTACACGTAGAAAAAGGGAAAGTTTTTCAGAAATAGTAGGTGACATTTTTGGAGCATTGATACCAGCAGTGGGAGTATCTTTGAATGCATTTAGAATTCAGAAATTATCCACAGTGGTAGATCGTTTATCTACAGATACTGCTGGAGGGTTCTGGATGGTAAATACCGAGATGGTTGCCATGAGAGCTATGGTGATGCAAAATCGACTTGCCCTTGACATTCTTTTGGCAAAAGAGGGCGGAGTCTGTGGAATGCTGAAAGTCCAACATTGTTGCACTTACATTCCAGATAAAAGCGAAAATATACAGAAGTATATAACAAATATTACAAATTTGCACAAAGAACTTGTTCCACTGGAGGTTGAAAGTGCTTGGGGAAAACTTGGTAAAGGGTTTTCTTCTGTAATAAATTGGTTAACAAGAATGAGTGGATTAATAATAGGGAAAGTTATAATAATAACAACCGTGATAATAATAATAATATTAGTACTGAAGCTTGCAATAACATGTATAAAGAGAAGAAGGCAGAATAAGATAGAAAAAGAAAACATGATAAACAAGGAAAGAGAGAGAGAAATGGGTGAAATAGAGTTAGAAGAAATAAAAGAGAACATGTACAAGAAAACGAAGAAACAAGTTGAAAGGGATACAGTTGTGTAAACTAAAAAGCAAACGGATAAAGGATATATGCTGTCTGAAAAAATTGTATAACTTGGGTTTTGTGGTGATATTAAAAATCACCAAAGGGGGAGTTGATGGAGCAGGGTAAATGAAAAAATTTTAACCTCCTAATATTTTCGTAAAATAATTAATAAACATGTTCGTTCAAGTAAATAACCAACAATGTATGTTACATGTTAAGGGTTAAAGGTAACACGCTATTCTGTGTGCAAATTAATTGACTTATAATTGTTTACGTGTCTAACATAACATAATATTTGCGTACTAATTAAATAATAAACGCATGATCTGTGCTTTTAAATAAAACGTGTGGTTGCAAAACAAAGCGATGGTAAGTAAGGGACAGCTTTATATGTTGCTTTTGCTAGGTAATACCTAATTGGGGTACGTAGAAAGACGGGAGGGAAACGAAAGGGTTTATATTTCTTTGTTTTAACAATATTTTGTTTATCTTTGAAAATAGTGCGCTTAGGCCTGTCGAGCAGCAATATAAAATGGCCGCAAGTTGCTAGAGTACGCATGAGCGGGAGACCATGTGATAGAGGAGAGAGGCTGTGGAAAAAGGATGATCACGTGCTGATGCTGAGAGGCTAAGATGGAAGTATGGTCAAGGCTGTTGTGACCTTTCTGAGCAGATGTGTGCCAAGATGATCAGCAAGAAGCGTGAGAAGTCCGACTGAATCAATAGACGGAACTGTTTTAAACAAAATGTAACAGAAAAAGATACAATTTGGACTGATCGAAACGGATGAGCAATTGCATGAACTGTGGGAAACGATGTTTGCATGGACATTCCACACGGAACTGGTTAAGACCAGGAAGTTTGATTAAAATGTATATGGGCCTGAGTTTTGACCAATGAGAATGAATCACGCCATGAAGAAGAAACATTTTATGCTGTAAGCTAGAATTAGGGTATAAGAAGACCTACTCTTGGTGGGAGGGGTTAGAATGCTGCGGGGATGCTGCGGGAGATGCTGGAGAAGTTAGATGCTGTAGATGAGTGAAGTTGCGGTTGCTGATGCTGACGAGCTGCTGCTGTTATTTCCCTTTTCCAGTTGAGTATAAAGATGCTGCTTTAGGAGAGCTTTTCCTGATAGATTTTATTTTAGAACTATTAGATTTTCCCCAGATATATAGATAGATAGGTTGATCTTTAGAGTTCGTATCATGGTAACCCTATTTTTCCGTCTAATAAATATGCATTGCAATTTCAAATTATTCTTATATTGATGATAAATGTAATGATCTGAATAATAAGCTTAATCTCATTTCCTGCATTCAAAACTTTATATAAACTTTATTATTCTTTAAACAAATGACTCAGTGATTCTTTAGCTCAATGATTAAAAATGAAATGTTAAAGAGTTTATTGTGATTGAGCTGGTCTTAATCACCATCAACTGATTACTACTAGTTGGTCCATCGACCAATGTGCGGAATACCTTAAAAGCAAATGAGAAATATTATGTCATGATAAAAGAGGTATCCCGTCTCCTTCCAGCGAATCATTTTTCTCCTAGGTTCATGACGGAGGAAATCCAGGGAACAAATGAGTAAGTGAATGTATATGCGGTGTTATGGGCCCCACCGTCATATGGATATAGTGTGTGTGTTAGAGAAATAGTTGCACCTGGATGACCAAAGCATAATAGGAGAATTATTTTTATTGTTAGCGCTGGATCACTGGGCAAGGGCGGCTATTACACATACGTTCCATGTGATCAGCTTTTTCACGGGGCTGCCATATCAAGTATGTTCCTTTTCCACCCCTGTTTCGCAACCATGCATTACCATATTTTGCTTGTCGCACTTGATATTGTGGCGTCATGTCATATACAGTGACTCCGTGAGAAGCCGGGAAAAGTAACCCAACCAAACCCCAACAACAGTAAACACTCCCCACCCCTTGGGCAGTTTTGCACCCCCCACCCCCCCCCCCAACCCCAGCCGCAAAAAAGACAAGGTGAAATAGTGCTTTTGCCGCCCCATTCCCCCCACCCCCAACATAAAGCATATATAAACAATGCAACTGTAATATGCCATCTGGATCTTAACTTTCCAAGTGCCTATACTCCCTGTATTAGGCAAGTAAAACTTTCCAACATTCTTCTGCAATGCTAGTGGTAGACTCACTAGCAGGGTGTGAGGACACGCCTCCAGCCCCCCACCTCTTGGGGGTTAGGCTCCCGCGTCGGTCGCTAGTATCCGGAGTCAAGATTGTTCATTTCCCTGTACCAATAACATCATAAGTACTATAACCCCCCCTCCCCCTTCATATGCTAGGAGAGAGTCTGTCATTCCCATCAATAGACAGCCATATACTTATCTAGACCAATCGTCTATCCGGTGTCTTAGTTGTGTGGAAATGAGTTACTTACCTGTAACTGCAGTTATCCAGTATTGGTATCTTTCATAGATTCACATGCCTGAATCATTCCCCGTCGTAGAGATGGGAGTCCCCGGTACATTAGTAAAGTAATGTCCCATTAGACATAGAAAGTAATAGGCCTAAGGCCTCTCATTAGTAACATATCCAGGTCCTTTTGTGATAAGGACCAAACTCTAGAGAACAACCAATCAGCTGTCACCACCTATTGGAACCTTCGTGGAAGGGGCTCTAGTCCCTCAGATTTTCATAAGCACAGTGCTATATAGAGGTACAACAGAGTACTAGGTGAGCCCTTCCAAGGGAGGCAGGTGGGTTGCATGTGAATCTATGAAAGATACCAATACTGGATAACTGCAGTTACAGGTAAGTAATTTCTTATCCAGTATTAGGGTATCTTTCATGGATTCACATGCCTGAATCAGAATAGAAAGCAATAATGAGCACATTTCCTTTTGTACATAAGCCATAAATGCACCAGTTGATAGAAAACTATTTTCCTCGGAAGGAAGGTAATAATATACATATACGCCCAGTAAATAAACATATCAGTATTAAAGTGCAGAGCAATAAGTAGCAACTGTGGCAAAAGTTATAGAAGTAACAGAGAAATGTGCGGTTAGAAAGAGGGAGTGAGAGGTTGGTGGGAAGGAAGGAAGGCTCACCTTTATTGAAATAGATGACGTAACACCGCCTGTCCCACCGCAGCATCCTTCATTAGCTCCGAATCCAAGCAGTAATGCTTGGTAAATGTATGCGGCGTCTTCCATGTTGCCGCTCTGCAAATGTCTGTGATAGGCACGCCCGCAAACAATGCCATAGAAGTAGAAACTGCCCTAGTGGAATGGGCACGAATTACTGATTGTAAAGGTTGACTAGCTTGTTGGTGACAGAAGACAATAGCAACAGAGATCCACCTAGAGATACTTTGTTTTGTAAGGGGAAAACCTTTCCTAGGTAAACTGTAGGCCACGAAAAGTTGGTTGGACTTGCGGAATGCTTTTGTCCTGTCAAGGTAGAATTTAAGGCAGCGTTTCAAATCCAACGAATGTAGAGCTCTTTCCGCTGCTGTTTGAGTATTTGGAAAGAAGGTCTTTAAGACAATGGGTTCGTTAAGATGGAAGTCCGACGGGACTTTAGGTATAAATTTCGGGTTAGTACGAAGAATCACCCTATCATTTTTGAATTGCAGAAATGGATCTTGTATTGTAAAGGCGTGAAGGTCACTGACTCGTCTTGCGGATGCAAGGGCCAGAAGAAGCGCAGTCTTCCAAGAGGGGAATTTGAGGTCAGCTCTGTGTATCGGCTCAAAAGGATGCCTCATAAGTTGAGTAAGGACTGTGTTGAGCTGCCATGTTGGAGGAGGAGACTTTACAGGAGGGAAAGTTCGGAATAGACCTTTGAGAAATTGTTTTATCAGTCTATTTGACCAAAGAGAAGGTCCTGTAGAAGATCTCATAAAACGGGAGATTGCTGCCAGGTGAACTTTGATGGAAGCGTGAGCGAGGCCTGAAGTTGCTAGATGGAGAAGGTATGGTAAGATTTCTTCCGGAGAGGATGTGAGGGGATGCACCTTAGCAGATCTACACCAGATACAGAACCTTTTCCATTTGAAAGAATAAGTCCTGTTGCACAAGTTACTAACTTGTGTAACGATATATCTGTAAGAGACAGTAGTTAGTGACAGATTCCTTACCTTAGAATATCCCCAGGCGTCAGGCTGGATCCGGAAAGTTTTTGCGTAGCAGTACCCTTGCGCATCGGTAGGCGGCGTCGTGCGGCTCCGCGTCCGTCGTCTGCGTCGTGATCGCCGGGATGACGTCGCGGGCAGTACTTAGACGCCGCCCCTGCGCGCTGACGTCAGTTCTGTACACGACTTTCCGCGCCAGGAACGCAGAGCCATGCAAGAAGCGGACATAGGTGTCTGAAAAATACTAGGGCCCTGAAAGGGATGTCCTTAACCCTAGAAATCAGTTTGCAGAACGGGGAGGATGGGTGGGGCGGTAAGGAATCTGTCACTAACTACTGTCTCTTACAGATATATCGTTACACAAGTTAGTAACTTGTGCATCTGAAAGAGACACGTTAGTGACAGATTCCTTACCTTAGAATAGATACCCCAGCAATACCAACCCCGGCGGTGGGTCTGCGAACAAAGATCAGACAAGGAAGTCCCGGAGGACAGAACGGCCAAAGAAGCCGTCCCTCCGGACCGGACTGTCAAGGCAGTAATGCTTTGTAAACGTGTGCAGCGAGGCCCACGTAGCTGCCTGACAGATATCCTGCAGCGGAACACCGCGGCCCAAAGCCGTGGTAGCAGCCGTTGCCCTGGTGGAATGGGCACGCAGCCCAACAGGAGGCTCCTTCTTAGCCAAAGAATAGCAGGCCTTGATGCACAAGGTAACCCAGCGGGAGATGGTTCGTTTGTGCACCGCCCGACCTTTTTGGCGCCCACGTAGCCAACAAAGAGCTGGTCATCCACCCGGAAGTGTTTTGTGCGGTCGATATAGAAGGAGAGCGCACGTTTTGGGTCCAGACGGTGGAGCCTCTCTTCCTCTCTGGAAGGATGCGGAGGCGGAAAGAAGGTAGGCAAAGTGATGGTCTGCCCAATGTGGAAGGCAGTAACCACCTTTGGCAAGAAGGACGGACGCGTCCTAAGAACAACCTTGTCTGGATGCACAGACAGAAAGGGAGGTTTGCATGATAGAGCCTGGAGCTCACTCACCCGCCGAGCGGAGGTGATGGCCAAAAGAAAGGCTGTCTTCAGAGTCAGAAGACGAAGAGGACAGTTATGGAGAGGCTCAAAGGGAGCGCACATTAAAAAGGTAAGAACCAAGTTCAAGTCCCACTGAGGCATCACAAATGGAACAGGAGGGAAGAGGTGTGTAATGCCTTTTAAGAACCTGTTAACAACAGGGGACTTGAAAAGGGAGGGCTGATCAGGGAGCCTGAGGAAGGCCGAGATAGCACAGAGATAACCCTTGATGGTACCCAGGGCAGAACCCTGTTGGGCCAGAGAAAGAAGGAACAGAAGGACCTCAGAAAGAGGGGCAGAAAGGGGGTTCACAGCCTTTGCTGTGCACCATGCCACAAATTTGTTCCACCTGCAGGCGTATACCACCTTAGTGGAGGGACGCCTGGCTGCCAGAATCACATCACAAACTTCGGGAGGCAAGTCGAAAGGAATCAACTGCCGCCACTCAATCTCCACGCAAGCAGGTGGAGGCTGGACAGGTTCGGGTGGAGGACCGTCCCCTGCTGCTGCGACAGAAGATCCTCCCGAAGAGGCAGACGGATCGGGGATCTACGCTCATACTGAGTAGCTCGGGATACCAAACTCTTCGAGCCCAGTCCGGAGCCACAAGGATGACTTGGGCCCGGTCGTGCCGAATCTTCTTCAACACTCTGGGTAGAAGTGGTATAGGCGGAAAGGCGTACAACAGACCGCAACTCCACTCGCGACGAAAAGCGTCGCCGAGCGAGTGCCGCCTTGGAAATTCCAACGCGCAGAACTGATGACATTGCGCGTTCTCTTCGGTGGCGAATAGATCTAACCAAGGCTCTCCCCATTGAAGAAAGAGTCCTTGCGCCACTTCCGAGTGAAGACGCCATTCGTGATCCATCATGCACCTGCGGCTGAGTTCGTCCGCCCTGGCGTTCAGGGAACCTGCCAGGTGTTGAACCATCAGGAACATGCCCTGATGTTCCAGCCATGTCCAGAGGCGCAGAGCCTCCTGACAAAGGGTCCACGACCCCACCCCGCCTTGTTTGTTGCAGTACCACATGGCGGTGGTGTTGTCTGTGAACACCTGCACTACCTTCCCTTTAACAGAGGGAAGGAATGCCTTGAGTGCAAGCCGGATCGCCCGGAGCTCCAGAAGGTTGATATGGAGCCGGGACTCCGCCGGAGACCAGAGGCCTCTGATCTCCGCCTCTCCCATGTGACCGCCCCATCCCAGAAGGGACGCGTCCGTCACAACTGTGTGCTCTGGCCGGGGAAGGGAGAGGGATCTGCCCATGACCCAATGCCGGTCCGTGAGCCACCACTGCAACTGTGTTGCAGCCCCCTCCGAGATCTGGACGTGATCGGACAGGTTGCCCCGGTGCTGCGCCCACTGGAACTTCAGATCCCACTGCAGAGCCCGCATATGCCATCTGGCATGATTGACCAGCAGGATGCAGGAGGCCATGAGGCCCAGCAGCCTCAGGGTCATCCGTACCGAAACCCAGGATAAAGGCTGAAAGATCTGAATCATAGCCTGAATATCCCGGACTCGCCGTTCGGGAGGATAGGCCCGAAACTGCGTCGTGTCCAGAACTGCTCCGATGAAAAGGAGCTGTGGAGAAGGAATCAGATGCGACTTCGGCACATTGATAGAGAACCCCAGCGAGTGCAGGAGTTCGGCCGTAGTCTGGAGGTGGGAGACGACTGCCTGGGACGAGCCCGCCTTCAGCAGCCAGTCGTCGAGGTAGGGGAAGACTGGAACCCCTGCCCGGCGCAGATGAGCTGCGACCACCGCCATCACTTTCGTGAACACCCGAGGGGCACTGGTAAGGCCAAAGGGGAGCACGGTGAACTGAAAATGCTCGAGGCCTACCGTGAACCGTAGGTAACGCCGGTGGGCCGGCAGGACGGGGATGTGGAAATAAGCGTCCTGCAAGTCCAACGCTACCAACCAGTCTCCAGGGCAGTCAAGACCTGAGCTAGGGTGAGCATCTTGAACTTCTCCTTCCGGAGGAAGCGATTGACGTTCCGGAGGTCCAAGATAGGACGCATGTCCTCCTTGTCCTTTTTGGGCACCAGAAAGTAGTGGGAGTAGCAACCACGTCCTACTTCTGGGGTCGGAACATGCTCGATGGCCCTCTTGGCCAAGAGGGCCGTGACTTCCTTCTGCAGAAGCACCAAGTGATCCCCTGACATGCGGTGGAATTGAGGTGGCATGGCTGGGGGGTGGTCTCGAAGGGGAGGGAGTAGCCCCTTCGGACAATGTCCAAGACCCACCTGTCCGAGGTGATGGGACGCCAGTGGTGAAGGTGATGGCGGACCCTGCCCCCTACTGGCGTGCTGTGCACCTGAAAGGAAGGACTAGGAGGGCTTGGAGGCCGCGGACGGGTTGGAGGTGGTGGCCTGACCTGCACGCTGGTTGCCTGAACCACCACGGCGGTATCCACGTCCTCGGCCACGCGAAGGCGCTTGCTGCGCGGGCCGTTGGCCGGGCTGCTGACGTGACTGGGCGCCCCTTCCGTGGCCACGAAAGGGGCGAAAAGCAGATGAGAGCGGAGGGCGCACAACAGCAAGGCCCAGGGACTTGGCAGTAGCCCGCGAGTCCTTGAAACGCTCCAGCGCATGGTCTGCTTTTGAACCAAAAAGACCGACTCCATCAAAGGGCATGTCCATGAGTGTATTCTGGACATCACCCGAAAAACCAGTGGTCCTCAGCCAGGCGTGGCGACGCAGCGCCACCGTCGTTGCAAGCGATCTGCCCAGCGAGTCGGCGGTATCAAGGCCACAACGTATGGTGTATTTAGCTGCATCTCGCCCTTCCGCAATGGCGTGGGTAAGCAGTGTCTGGACCTCCTCAGAACACTGCGGCAAAACAGTCGCCACCGAATCCCACAGAGAGTGGGTATATCGGCCCAAGAAGCAAGCGGTGTTGACGGACCGCAAGCCAGCACTGGAGGAAGAGAAAGCCTTCTTCCCAAAGTGGTCCAGGCGCTTGGATTCCCTATCCGGAGGGGCGGTAGGGAAGGCGGTTTGGGAGGCAGAGGCTTGGACAACCAAGCTCTCAGGGGTGGGGTGTTGGGAGAGAAACAGGGGGTCGCCCGGAGCAGGGCGATGGCGTCGGGCCACGTTCCTATCCACAGGAGCCCCTGTGGTGGGCTTGGACCAGGCACCCAAAAGAACGTCAGTGAGTGCATCATTGAACGGCAGCACAGTCTCCGAAGAGGAGGCCGCCGGCTGAAGCACTTCTGTCAGGAGGTTAGTCCTGACGGCCACAGTAGGCAACTGGAGATTCAAGGCTCCAGCAGCTCTACGCAACACCGTTGCAAAATTAGCCCCTCCTCCGTAGCCACAGGAGGAGACAGCATGCCAGAGTCAGGGGAGGTGTCCAGACCACTGGCATCCCCAAGTTCCTCAACCCAGTCCGGGTCAAACTCGCACTGTTGTGTGAGAGGGTCCTCAGACCCCTCCCAGCTCTCCTGGTCCTCCTCAGGTCATAATATGGAGGAGGAGGGACATTAGGGACCCAAGGTCTCATCGGCGCCGGAACCGGCGTCGGGCGACGTCGGTCCGGCTCCATGTCCGGAGCCGGAGAGAACCGGGGAACGACGCCGTCCGGAGCCCCGGACGGCGTCAGGAACGGCACCGGGGACATCGGCATCGGCGGAGGCGTGGTTAGGTCAACCGGCGTCGATGGGGGTTGCGGCACCACCGGAGCCGGGATCGAGACCGGAGCCGGGATCGAGGCCGAGGCCGGGATGAAGGCTGGTGGGACAGGCGACGCCGGGACCGGAGCCGACGGCGACGCCGGAGCAACCCCCATCAGGGCCCGCGGGGCCCGAAGGCGCATTGGAGGGACCTTGAGGCCCGAAGAGGCGGGCCATGGCCGACAGGAACTCCTGTACTTGGGCCAGAGTCGCCCCCGAACCCGGGAAGGACGGGTAATGCGGGGGTGACTCGACAGGCACGTCCGGGGCGGCGGGGACGGTGCCGATAGGGGGCCTCAGCCGAGTCGCGAGACCGGCGAGGCGAAGTCTTAGAGCGATGACGCCGCTTAGACTTCTTGTGCTTCGACTTAACGGAGGAGCGCGAAGACTTGGATTCCGATGAACGATGGGGACTCCGCGACCGCCCCCTCGACCTCTCCCGTGACCGGGGCTTGGTGCGGCGCGGAGCCGACTGCCGGACCTCGAGCAGCTTTCGAGACCGCTCTCGCAAAGCCTTCGGATGAAGTTTCCGGCAGTCGGGGCACGACTTCGTGTCGTGGTCTCGGCCGAGACAGAAGAGACACTCGAGATGCGGGTCCGTGATGGACATCATGCGGGCACAGACCTCGCAGGGCTTAAAGCCGGGCATCCCTACGACACCGTAGGAGTCGTGAAGACTCGTAGAAGAAAACAGTGAAAAAATTGACAAAAAAGTAGTCAAAAAGTGACTAGGGCACTGCTCTTCCCGGATCTGCGCTTACTGGCGCGGAAAAAGAAGAACTGACGTCAGCGCGCAGGGGCGGCGTCTAAGTACTGCCCGCGACGTCATCCCGGCGATCACGACGCCGACGACTGACGCGGAGCCGCACGACGCCGCCTACCGACGCGCAAGGGTACTGCTACGCAAAAACTTTCCGGATCCAGCCTGACGCCTGGGGATATTCTAAGGTAAGGAATCTGTCACTAACGTGTCTCTTTCAGATTGTACTATCTGCTCTTGCGCGAGACAGAACCGCCCTGCAGTCTGGAGGAATGTTTAGGCCTTGAAATTCGTGGAACTCAGGAGCCAGGCCGATAATTTGAGAGAGGCTGGATCCGGGTGTTGGACTTGTCCCTGGTCCATCGTGAGGAGAGATGGAAACGGTGTCAACGGAATTGGAGGTTGCAGGGAGAGGAGATGGAGTTCCGTGAACCAATGTTGGCGAGGCCATGCTGGGGCTATTAGAATTAGTGTGCAGGGCTCTGCCTTCATCTTTGTTAGGACCCTGGGAAGCAGGGGAATTGGTGGAAAGGCGTAGGCAAATACGCCGAACCATGCTATTGAAAATGCATTCCCCAGAGATCCCTGTTGGGGATGCCAGCTTGTGAAGTGTTGGCATTTGGCGTTGTGCTGTGTAGCAAACAGATCCAACGTTGGTTCGCCCCACGGAGAGAAGATGCTGTCGAGAGTATCTTGGTTCAACTCCCACTCGTGGCAGGTTGTCTGTAATCTGCTTAGCGAATCTGCCAATGTATTGTTTTTTCCTGGAACATATTCCGCCATCAGAGAAATTCCGTGCTGAAGTGACCAGTTCCAAATTTTTTGAGATTCTTGAGAGAGTGATAGAGAACAAGTTCCTCCCTGTTCGTTTAGGTAGTGCATCGTCGTAGTGTTGTCTGTTCTGACGAGCACTAGTGAACCTTTTATCCTGGGAAGGAAAGCCAGGAGGGCTAGATAAACTGCTCTCAGCTCTAGGAGGTTTATGTGCAGACTCCGCTCGGAAGATGACCACTTCCCGCTGATCTGAAGCTCCCGAAGGAAGGCTCCCCAACCTTCCAGAGACGCATCCGTGGCTATCACTTGAGGAGAGGCTTGAGTTAGAAAAAGTAGGCCTCGAGAGAGATTTCGTGGATGAGTCCACCAGTTTAGAGAGGCGACCATCTGAGGAGTCACCTGTATGTCGTCGAAGGATCCGTTTACTTGAATCCACTGAGTGGTGAGAGCCTCTTGGAGAGGACACATGCGGAGGCGACAATAGGGAACTAGAAGAATGCAGGAGGATATCATTCCAAGGAGGGATTTGAATAGGCGCACTGAAAGACTTTCTTTTCTGTATACGTTCTGCTAATTTCAGGAGTTTTTGTTGTCGTTCCTGCGTTGGGTAAGCCTGTTTCAGGACCGTATCCAGGACAGCTCCCAGAAATGTTATCCGCTGAGAAGGTTGTAGGACCGATTTGTCTGGATTGAGGGTGAGACCCCATTTTTTGAAAAGCCGTAGACAAGCTCTGGAAGACTTTCTCGCGCTTTCGAGAGAGGGTGCCTTGACGAGCCAGTCGTCGAGATAAGGAAACATTTGGTGATGCTGCTGCCTGAGGTATGCAGCGACTGGGGAAAGACATTTTGTAAAACTGCACGGGGCTGACTTGAGCCCGAAAGGCAGAACTCGGAACTGGTAGTGCCTGCCGGCCGCAGCGAACCTTAGACATTTTTTGTGTTTCCTGTGGATAGGTATATGAAAATAGGCATCTTGGAGGTCCAACGATACCATGTAGTCGTTCGCATTGAGAAGCTGTAAGACTTCTTGAATTGTGACCATGCGAAACGATTGTTTCTTCAGGAATTTGTTTAGATTCCGCAGATCTAGAATTGGCCTCCATTTCTTTCCCTTCTTGCGTACCAGGAAGAATCGGGAGTAAAAACCTTTTCCTCTTTGATGAACAGGAACCCGCTCTATAGCTCCTTTCTGGATCATTGATGATATTTCCATGTGTAAGAGGTGTAAATGTTTGTGAGCCATAGGTTGAGGAGGCGTCGGTGGAGGAGTTTGTACAAATTCTAGAGAATGTCCAAACTGTACTAGTTGGAGAACCCAACGATCTGTGGTGATTTGATTCCAATTTTGAAGGTAGTGGGATATTTTCCCTCCTATTTTGGAGGGTGGAGGTGAAACGAAGATCGGCGGCCGAGAAAAGTCATTGGCGTCGGGCGGATTCCTTCTGTCGTCCAGCCTTTCCACGAAAGGAAGGCTTGTTGTAGGAAGTTTGTGTCTGTTGCCTCTGTTGAAATTGTGGTCTGTATTGCTGGTTAGAGGAGGAATAGGAAGGATACCTATACTGTCGGTAGCCTCCTCTGTAGGAAGATTGCCCTCTACCGCGTGAGCCACGAAAAGAGGTGCTTTTATATTGGAGGGTACCCAAAGCTCTAGCTGTATCCGTATCTTTTTTGATCCCTTGAAGGGCTTCATCAATATGTGTTCCAAAAAGATATTGTCCATCATAGGGCATGTCAAGGATTTTAGTTTGTATCTCAGGCCGGAATGTTGTCGCTTTAAGCCATCCTTGGCGCCTTAGGACCGCCGCCCCAGCCAGTTGGCGGATACCAGTGGATGCGATGTCCATCGCACAGACGATTATTTCAGAAGCCGATCTTTCGCCCTCCAGCAACAGCTTCTTTGCTTCCTCTTCAGTGTCTTGTGGGAGGGCCTCTAGGTAAGGTGCAATGTCGGACCACATTTGCCTGTTGTAGCGTCCCAATAACGCTAATGAATTAGACGCTCTTACAGTCAACGCCGACATGGAGGAAAAACGCTTTCCAATGTTGTCCAACCGCCTGCCCTCTTTATCCGGGGGTGCCGATAGTGGAGCAGATGGGTTTTTTGATCTGCGTTGAGCTGCTTGAGTAATTACTGAATCAGGCTTGGGATGGCCTATAAGGCAGGCCGGAGCGTCGTCCGGGGCTCTATATTTTTTTATCCAATCTTGGCAGGACTGGAGGAACTGTAGAAGGGTTTTTCATTATTTTGATGCCTTGGTCCCAGATATAATCTATGATAGGCATAGATCTAACAGATTTTTTGAAGGGTTCCTTGAAGTCGTAAAGGAAACAGTCCTGTTGGTGAGAAGGCATTGGAAGTTGAAAGCGTTTTGCCGCTCTTTCCAGGAGATTATGGAAACCTCCGATATCTTCTGGAGGTGAGTCTACCTGAGGAGGAGACGGCGACGCTGGAAGAGGGATAACATAGTCGTCCCATTCATCATGATGTGATTGAGTATCCTGAATTTCCCCTTCTTCTTGTGGCTCATCCTCCTGTAGTCCGTAGAGGGGGGAGGCGGCACAGGCACTTCAGTGGTAGGAAGCGGTGGAGGTGGAACTTGCACCATCTGAGGCGGAGAGAGGACTGGAGCAGGAGACGGAGCAGAGGTAGGGAACCTCTTTTTGTAGTCTGAAATCATAAATTGTAGGTCAGAGACCAGGGCTGAAGGAAGACAAACCATTTGTGGTTGTTGGTGATGTCTTTGTTCTTGATAGTATGCCTGGTCATCAAGATCTTGATCCTCATACTCAGAGTCCTCCTGGTATTTAACGTTGAGTTGAGAAGGACTTCTTGCAGCTCGAAACATACTGTCCTCGTCAGAATCATCATCTTCGTCCAAAAGATGAGAGGGTAGTAAAGGCTGGACCCTACTGGGTGATGTCAGAGAAGGCGTCAGCCTTCGTTTGCTGAATTTCTGCTGAAAACATGTGTTTTCCGCCTTTGACTTTGGCGTCGTCGACGAGGTCGTCGTCGGTATATTCGTCGTCGACAAAGAATCGTCGACGGTCAAAAGTAAGGACGTTCCAGATGGCACTGTCGTCGATGATGCAACCCTCGTCGACGAAGTCGACGACGACGAAGCCGCTGTTGATGGGAGGGTCGTCGACGGTACACTCCTCGTCGACGTGTGTATCATTGTCGACGGAACACTCGTCGTCGTGCTCGTCGTCAGGCGAGCCGACGCTATCTTAGACGATGACGAAGTCTTCCTGATCTTTATCGTCGACGACAAAGGGGTTTGTGCCGTCGACGAAGACGTCGTCGTCAACGAAAGAGATGCCGACGAGACTGAAATTGTGGAGACAGTCGTCGTCGACGAAGTTACTCCGGTAGCTGTGTGAGGAGATGTTGTCGTCGTCACCACCGTCGACGAGATGGTCGCGACTGGGCTGAGGAAGGCTTTTTAAAAGTGTGTTTCACCCTCGGCGGAGGAGTAGGAGGGTCTGAAGCTGGAGGCAAATCCTTGTTTTTGAAGCCTCTGAAGACTTTTTGTGCATCTTCTTTGGAGGTTGCTGCGAAGAAGGACCTGGAGAGACAACTCTGGGCCTTTTTTGAGGAGTTTTAGAGGAGGATCTTGATGAGCTTACACTCTCCTCAGAGGACAAGGGGTCATCTTTGTCCTTAAGCCTCTGCAGCCAAGTCAAAAGCCTTCCCTCACGGTCTTTTAAAGTCTTAGTCGAAAAGGTACGACATACCTTGCAGTCCTTAGGCGTGTGGTCCGGATAAAGACAGTAGAGGCAGTCCTTATGGGGGTCGTTGACGTGTAACCTCTTTTTTCTGCAGGTACCACAGGGCCTAAAAAGGCCTTTTTTAGGAGTGTCCGACATGAAGACAATGGAGGACTTCACTCAGACAATGACAATCTTGAAGAGAAATACCTTGAATCCAAGAAATAGCTGAATACAAGGAGAAATAAGGAAAATCTGAGCAGAGCTCAGTGGAGACTCCCTTAGCACGACGTGCGGTAGAAAATCTGAGGGACTAGAGATCCTTCCAGGAAGGTTCCAGAGGGTGGTGACAGCTGATTGGTTGTTCTCTAGAGTTTGGTCCTTATCACAAAAGGACCTGGATATGTTACTAATAAGAGGCCTTAGGCCCATTACTTTCTATGTCTAATGGGACATTACTTTACTAATGTACCGGGGACTCCCATCTCGACGACGGGGAATGATTCAGGCATGTGAATCTATGAAAGATACCCTAATACTGGTTAAGATGGGATGTCCTTTCCTAGTTATCGTCCTCTTCGTGAAGATCAGTATTCAGCAGCTGTGCTTGGGAGGAATCCCCCGAGTCAGGGACGGTGTCCGATATCTGTAGTGTGTCATCCTGACATACCCAGATTCTTCCTTGGATACGCATTCTGGCTCTGGGTTGTTGTGTGTTCTTTTGTCTCTTGGTGGGTATCGTGAACTGACCGCCCGGGATGAGTTTGTTGAGAGAGCTACATCCTTCCCTGGGTGTCCCCGGGAATCCAACCATTCACTGGCCTCCGCCGCTGAAAAGAAAAACAGCGCTTTCCCGTTGCTCTCAAATCCAAGTTTAAATGGAAAGAGGAGGCTGTATTTGAGATTTAAATCCCTGAGGTGTTGTTTTACCACCATAAAGGATTTCCTTTGATCCTGCACCCGTTGTGTGTAGTCTGGGTATATTGAAATTTGATGTCCTTCAAACATCAATGGGCCACGAGTACGTGTCATTTGCAGGATAGCGTCATGGTCCCTAAAATTGAAGAGTCTCGCAATAATGGCTCTTGGTGGTGCACCCGGCTTGGGCGGGGGTACAAGTGCCCTGTGTGCCCTCTCCACAGTGAAGAACTTAGACAACTTTTTGGGAGCCACTGTGGAGGTGATCCAGTCCTCCAGAAAGAGTTCGGCCGATGGTCCCTTCGCTTTTTCAGGAAATCCTATAAAACTTAATTTATTCCTTCTTGACCTTCCCCCTGAGTCCTCTGCCCGCTCATCCAGACGGACCACTTTTTTTGAAGATCAATGACCGTATCCCTCAAGGTGTGCACCTCCGTCTGCAGGGTATGCACCGCTTGTTCGTTAGTGGTGACTCTGTCCGTGACTTTGCGGAGGTCACAGTGGAGTAGGTTGACCTCGATGGCGACAGTGTGTATTTTATGTACCGTTTCCTCGTGCGTGGTATGTACAGCCTCCAACACATCCACTATAAAAGGGGCCGCATTCTACAGATCCTGCATGTTCTCTTGTTGTTCTGTTAGGGTCGACTCTTGTGCTCCATGAGCTGATGGGAGAGGGTGTGCATACTTTGAGATTTTGTTAGTTTGAGGTGCACGGTTTCCCTTGTCCTTGACCATGCCGTCGGAGTTCGCAAGTCTTTGCGGTCCTGAGGATTTGTGTGCCAGTATTTGGCTCACCTTAGTGCACACTGCTCCAGGGCGGCCAGAAGAGCAGACTGGGACGTCAGAGCCACTACGCAACACTTTGGTGACCACCCTGAGGGTATCGTCCCGCTCAGATTCCCCTCAGAGTAAGCATTTGTTCCCTTATTTCAGTGGGATCTGGATGCAGGTTCGTTGATGCCAGCCACTGTTGGTGACAACCTTGAGGTTAGCGTTTCGCTCAGCTTCCCTTCACAGCAAGTTTGTGTTCCCCTATGTCAGTGAGGTCTGGATTCAGATTTGCTAATGCCAGCCACAATTCTGTTCTGTCTGTTCTATTGCAGTATTATTGGAGCGCCACGTGTGCCACGATCCTTATCTGCCAGCCCAACATCCTATGTGTGCCTTCATTCTCCCTGGGCCACCCCGCAGGGGATCCGAGATTCTGTGGGTGCAACTCACCCTTCCTATCTGATACCCGGGTGCCATAGGCAGCTGCTCAACACCCCCCCTGCTCCACGCGACCACTCCGGCATTATGCACCGTATGCCCTCCGTGGGAGCCAGGGGCTCATCCAATGCACCACGGCCCCGACTACCGGGTTGTCGCCTGTGGGTTCTTCCGCTGCCCGCGCCGATGCCACCTTCGGGCAGACACGCAGCTGGGGCCCCCTCTAGTGTCTCCCTGAGACCGCCCGCAACTTCAGACGTCCTCTGGTCACACCCAGGATTTGTAGACCGCTTACTTGTTCAGACTTGGTTCCCGGGCTTTAGATTCCGGCCGCCCGACCTCTGGGGTGCTTCACAAAATTCGTCCGCGGCTCGCAGATTCACCCCGGCCTCCAGGCTCGCAGCAACACCACACAGTCGGCCTCTGCCCGATCTCCCGGGTTCGCCTCTGTGGGCCACTTACTTGCAGGGAGGGTGCATGCTTTCCATCGGGTGGGCAGTCATTACGTCATCTCCAGAGACTTTATCCGGCGCGGGTCACTCTCCTCCCAGAGCAGCTACACAGCCTTCATCCCGGGCCTCTTACGTAAAATGGTGGTCAGCCCCCGTCCGTTTCTTTATCATCGCTGTACTCTGCAACGATTCGCACATCGAGTCGGCAGGTGAGTGCTGGGATCAAAGATAAACGTTTCCTATGGACCAGAAGGGAGGTAATCACTCAGGACAATCAGGATTGTGTCGGATTAGTTATGGGCCAACGGGAGAGCCGAGAGAAACGTCTACTCGGCCATCTTGCCAGGCCAGGCCCTCCCCAGTGAATATGTCTTACTGTAGATCTGCATTGCTGGAAATGGACAAAGGTTCATCTGCTTCCTTCTTGAATGTTTAACAAGCTTCCACCTTAAAATCTTAATTCAGTTTCAATGCGGTGCAGGACAAACTTCCCTGTATGTTTTAATCTTAAAACATGGCAGCCTGTCAGCCTCTTTTATTCGAGGCACTTTTCCTTTTCACAAGTTCTGCGCTATACCTGTACGGGTATGAGAAGTAATATTGCCCAGGCTGCACTATGACTGGGTTATAGCCTAGCAAAGGACAAAAATGAGGTATAAAGAAACAGAATAGCCCGGGAAGAGACGGAAACATGATGCATTTTTTTTACATCAAACACTTACCACAATATGGTTTGAACTGAACCAGCTTCGTATGAAAAGGGAACTTCATCATCATGCAAAAGATTCTCCGTTTTTGGTTTTGATGCACAGGCGTTTCAACTGGGCACCAACATCCCCGAACTAAATATCCAGGTCTTTTTTATAATGGTTTTCTGTGTTGTTCCCCTCTCATACTCTGCTACTTGACATTTGGTCACGTTTTGCATATGGAACATAACTGATTTAACTCCTACATCAGTGAAAGTCCAGATAACCTTCTGTACTGCAAGCAGGACAACAGTAGCTCCTGCTCGCTTCACAAATTAGTGTTCAATGCCCTCAGCCATTTTGTTTTATTGTAGACTCTTCTCTGGCTTCTATAAGGTGATCTTCAACAGAGCTACAATGAATAAGACGTCAGCAGAAATGCATTAATTTTAGAAGCACTGCCACTTATAGAGTACCCTAAAACCCATCCAAGCCAGGCTTTGAGGAGGGCAGCTTCTTATATTTGATTTGGTAAGCCAGTGTTTTATCTTGCTAAGATTTAGTATATGTATATTGGAGCAATCCCCATTGTGTAAAAATACTAAATCAAACATGCTTTGGAGGATATATGAGTTTCTTCTGTCCATCTGGGATCATAATATCAGTTTGTCACTTTAAGCGTATTTGCTTTGTGTGTGAGTAGAAGAAACAACTTTTAAGGTGTACTTCGACAGTCGAAAAAACTATTGTAAAGTGTCTAATAAAATTGTAGAAAAAAAGGACTTTATCCATGATTGGAGTAGCTGCAAAAGGGAAAGTTAGTATAAAAACACTCAATTATGATCCTAGAAATCGGCCATTCAACGTGTTAAATTAATTCACACCATAAACCGGTTCTCCTAACCGAGACAACCAAGTCTACCTTATTGCTTAAGTGTAGCCAGATAGTTAAGAAACTTGAAATGAAAAAAATATTACTAGTTATTTTTCATGAGGTTCCAACTCTAAGAATTCTGCATGATTGTAACAGGGGCAGACATTTACGATGCTCTTGCACCAGAAAGGACAAAATTGGCAGATAGTGCAAATTCCTAGTAGACAACGGAAAAAATTCCAGGACATTCAATGGGTCCTGCTCATTGCATTTTACAGAGCATTTTTACAATTCCAACACACTTCGATTTACATTGTGCGCCCAAATACTTAACGTTTATATTGAAAGGATTTCTGATTTAACACCCAACCAAATTGAGAACCATGTGTAGGAATCAACATTTACAATCATATCTTAATGTAGACAGGTTAATAAATTATCTGTTTGAATTATATTTCAGAAAGTAATCTAAAGTGTTCCATCAATAACGTTAGTCAACAATGGAATATCTTGTATTGTTTCACAAGCAAGTAACTCCATTAGTGGACACCATGGTCTCCTTTCTGGAGCAAAGGCATCCTACATGTTACAATCCATACGAGAAAAATGCTTTCCAACCACCATGCTTATAACACAGATGTTCTGTGTCTTCGTATGGCCTGCCACGTAGCATGCCAATTTTATTACCACTGCACACACCTTCTCCCAACTGCCATTGGCCACTTCAATAAACTTAGACTCTTTTTGAGGTACTCACATCCAGGCCAAAAGTTTA
Organism: Calotriton arnoldi; assembly: GCA_963921515.1. Classification (NCBI taxonomy): domain Eukaryota; kingdom Metazoa; phylum Chordata; class Amphibia; order Caudata; family Salamandridae; genus Calotriton; species Calotriton arnoldi. The sequence continues at coordinate 806,141 of CAWUFW010002420.1, forward strand.
AACTACAGGGTAGTGGAAAAGGCTAGTTAAGTCTGACTGCTAGAGGAACATACACTTCAGAGAATGGGCCTTAGAATAGAAGAACATTAGGCCGTGCAAATCAGAAACTACTGACCAAATATAAAGCCTATACTAAATTGTGAAGATATACCTGCTCAGTTAGCTTCCACTTCTGTTCCAAGGCATCAAACATAACCCTACAGAGTTCCTGAACATCATGCTGTTGCCAAGCTGTAAGACAAAAGATAAGCAGTCACGAATCTTAACAGGTTTACCATGTACTATAGTAAATATTTTTATGATCATTAATGCTTTCCATATATTGGTCTATAAACAGTTTACTGTAAGCTTACCAACCACAGTTTTGTAATAATTTACAAAGAACAGTCATTCAATAAAACAATTTTACAGGAATGCAAGTCAAAACCCATCTCTTCCAAAAAAGGTTCATGAAGTATAGAATGAGGCGAATTGGGAAGAACTGCTTGAAACTTAAAGAGAGAGATGAGGTACAAAACGCGCAGGTTCAGCAACAGAGAAAACAAGTTACTACGTCGGGAAAAGAAATACTTGCTAACACGGGTTGAGGAAGAAATGCAGCGTGGAGATGAAAGCTGTAATGCATTATAGGAACTCAAAGGTTTTTGGAACACTTTCAAATCACAAAAAACTCACAAGATCGTACGGGAGTAAACTATCAAGTGGCAAGGTCGAAATCTAAAAACATAGACCAGTCTTGAATTTGTTTTTAAAATTTGATTAGCAGTGATTGATAATTTATTTGACATGGGGATGTTCATTTCTTTAAATAACAATACAGGTTACTTAATTAGAGTCAGAGCAGAACTTATATAGCTCAATGCTAGGTAAACGGCATCAAAGCACTCTACAGGTTGAAAGGCAAAATACAGTCAACAAGAGATTAGAGAGGTAGCTAGATTCTCTAAGCCGAAGTGGCTTACATTTTTATTCAAGTCAAACAATGAAAAGTCATACAATTAATAGTCCCACACACATGGGATGCCTAAACACCTTTAAATTGAGAATCTCTTTTTTTAATAAAAAACAAAAATCAATTTAAAACGGTTATACTTAGTCTATGGAGATGCTATACTAACCAAATATTACATGCTTTTTTAGTTTGAAAATAAAAATGAAATAGAAATTACTACTACTGTCCTACAAGTAGACAGAAAATAGTCTTCCTAAAACAGATTTTAAAAGAAGAATGTATGTGGAATTGATGGGAAATTGAGCTATGAACACTGCAGCTCTGAAAAACTGAAAACTACGGCATTGTGCCTTTAAGCGAGCCATCATAACGAGTATCATATTATGCGCTGTACTGGCAGTTCCTCAGTTCTTTTCAAGAAACCTTGTGAAAAGCCTACTTTCTTCAGCACACGAGCCCAGTCGGCCTGCAACTGCCGTGGACAGATTATGGCTGGTCAGCCACCACAGCAGATCAGGGGCCACCTCCACCAAGACGTTGATAATGTCGCAAAGGCGACCTTGATGCCTGGCCCACTGAGACTTCATGTTGCACTGCAGGGCTCGCATGTGCCACTTGGCCTATTTTACAATGAAAATGCATGATGCTAAGAGGCCTAAAACCTCTGGATCACTTTCACCTGGATCCTAGGTGTGAGCCTCTGAGGGATCACAGCCTAATATCCCCGACTCGTTGAGGTGGAGTAAAAGCCTTGAACCACACCTTGTCCAGAACTGCCCCAACAAGTTACTTACCTTCAGTAACAGCTTATCTGGTAGAGACTATCTAGCCACAGATTCATTACCTTAGAATTATCCCCAGGAATCAGAATGGATCTGAAACTTTTTCGTGAGCAGCATCCATGCACTAGTAGGTGTAGTCGTTCGGCTCCATATGGCATAGTCTGTGCAGAATGCGACATGCATGATGCCTATATAGGCGTCACTCCATCGACTGTTTTTCTGCGACTTTCCATGCCAGGAGGGTGGATCCATTAAGACCTGACTACCCAGGCAATAGTGCTTGGTGAGCGTGTGCAGCTGAGCCCACGTTGAAGCCTGACAGATGTCCAGGACCGGGATTCCACGTGCTAATGCAGTGCCGCGGCATTTGCTCTAGTGTAATGAGCATGCAAGCCCTTCGGGGTTTGATTCTTAGCCAATGTGTAGCAGGTCTTTATGCAGAGCACAATGTTTCGGGAGATAGTTTGTTTCTGCACTGCCTTTCCTTTCTTGCTTCGACATACCCAATGAAGAGTTGATCGACCAACTGGAACAGTTGTGTGCAATCAAGGTAGAGTGACAATGCTCTTTCTGGGTCCAACCGGTGGAGTCTATCCTCTTCCTTAGAAGGACGAGACAGAGCGCAAATGGTAGGCAAGGTGATGGACTGGCCTACGTGGAACAAGGTGACTATCTTCGGCGAGCAGGAAGCTGGAGTCCAAAAGACCAGTTTGTCTGAGTAAAGACAGATGTACAGAGGCTGAGATGACAGTGCCTGCAGTTCACTGACCCTGCGGGCAGATGTAATTGCCACCAGGAATGCCGTCTTGATAGTGAGGAGCCTAGGAGAGCAGTTATGAAGCATCTCAAAGGGAGAACACATTAGAAAAGTAAGAACCAAATTGAGGTCCAACTGAGAAATAACAAAGGGAGCTGGAGGAGACATGTGCTGAAGGCCTTTAAGGAAGTGATTTACAATAGGGCACTTAAAAAGTTATGGTTGATCTGGCAGCTGCAGAAAGGCAACAAGAGCCGATAAATAACCCTTCATTTTTTTGTTTAAATATCTTTATTGGCATTTTCATAATTTGACATAACTGTCATCATTTTTATTCAACAATGCTTAGGTGTTCATGACAATAGAAGCGATTACATGTGTGGGATAACTATACTTCTAACATTAGCCTCTGAGTCAATCCAACATGTCATTCTTCATTATAGTTTAAGTCACCATATATGTATAAATGTTTCGTTAATACTGCGTGCTATTTCCAACAGGATTACTACCTCTTGTTTGGTCAATTGACATCGCTTCCGTCACTTTCACACCCGTGGTACCCCCTCCCCCTTGCCCGGTTCATTAGATCATAAATGCATGCTTCACAGGTGTGGTGGTCTGCGTATTCCGGACCCACCCAGCCAACTGCCTCGTGGTAGGGGGAAGTCTGAAGTATGGAGTAGTATATTGCTGCTATTTAATCATTGTTGAGTACCAATAAGATCCGTTTTCTAAAATATACAACTCAAACCTGAGCTTAAAACCTAAAAGAAAGAAAAAGAACATCTGCCTTTCTTTACAACACAGCGATACCAAAGGGGATGATGGACGGAGCGTTAGAGCAAATCAAACACTCACCCCCAGTCAACTGATCTGGGTTTAATCCATCATCATTCTTTAGCTCACTCCACCACCCCAGTTCAGACATGGCCATATGCAAATCAGTCTGACCCTGTGCCTCATGGGAACAGTCCAGCCCGAACTGCCAAGCCATGTCTTCCCTGGACCAGAAACAAGCATCCTGGGACCGGTTTCGGGTTCAAAACCCTCATCAGCCAGGCTATCTTGAATCCAGTGGCAAAGTGAGCAAGGGACCCACGTCTGGGCATACCCTGCCACCTTAGGGTGAACAAAGCGATACCAAAGGGGATGATGGACGGAGCGTTAGAGCAAATCAAACACTCACCCCCAGTCAACTGATCTGGGTTTAATCCATCATCATTCTTTAGCTCACTCCACCACCCCAGTTCAGACATGGCCATATGCAAATCAGTCTGACCCTGTGCCTCATGGGAACAGTCCAGCCCGAACTGCCAAGCCATGTCTTCCCTGGACCAGAAACAAGCATCCTGGGACCGGTTTCGGGTTCAAAACCCTCATCAGCCAGGCTATCTTGAATCCAGTGGCAAAGTGAGCAAGGGACCCACGTCTGGGCATACCCTGCCAACTTAGGGCGAACAAAGCGATAACAAAGGGGATGATGGACGGAGCATTAGAGCAAATCAAACACTCACCCCCAGTCTACTGATCTGGGTTTAATCCATCATCATTCTTTAGCTCACTCCACCACCCCAGTTCAGACATGGCCATATGCAAATCAGTCTGACCCTGTGCCTCATGGGAACAGTCCAGCCCGAACTGCCAAGCCATGTCTTCCCTGGACCAGAAACAAGCATCCTGGGACCGGTTTCGGGTTCAAAACCCTCATCAGCCAGGCTATCTTGAATCCAGTGGCAAAGTGAGCATTGCATTTGCATTTGTCACCCCGAGTGGGACGGGTATGCCCAGACGTGGGTCCCGTGCTCTCCATGCCACTGGAATCAAGCTATCCTGGCTGAAGAGGGGTGAAACCCCGAAACTGGTCCTAGGATGCTTGTTTCCAGTCCAGGGAGGACCTGGCTTGGCAGTTCGGGCTGGACTGTTCCCATGTGGCACAGGGTCAAGACTGATTTGCATATGGCTGCGTTCAAACTGGAATGGCATGGTGAGCAAAAAAACGATGGATTTAGGCCCAGATCTCTGTACTGGGGTGAATGTATGACATTGTTCTGCATTCTGTCCATCAACTTTTGTTTTTGCATTTGTCACCCGAGTGGGACGGGTATGCCCAGACGTGGGTCCCGTGCTCTCCATGCCACTGGAATCAAGCTATCCTGGCTGAAGAGGGGTGAAACCCCGAAACCGGTCCTAGGATGCTTGTTTCCAGTCCAGGGAGGACCTGGCTTGGCAGTTCGGGCTGGACTGTTCCCATGTGGCACAGGGTCAAGACTGATTTGCATATGGCTGGGTTCAAACTGGAATGGCATGGTGAGCAAATAAACGATGGATTTAGGCCCAGATCTCTGTACTGGGGTGAATGTATGACATTGTTCTGCATTCTGTCCATCAACTGTTGTTTTTGCATTTGTCACCCCAAGTGGGACGGGTATGCCCAGACGTGGGTCCCGTGCTCTCCATGCCACTGGAATCAAGCTATCCTGGCTGAAGAGGGGTGAAACCCGAAACCGGTCCTAGGATGCTTGTTTCCAGTCCAGGGAGGACCTGGCTTGGCAGTTCGGGCTGGACTGTTCCCATGTGGCACAGGGTCAAGACTGATTTGCATATGGCTGGGTTCAAACTGGAATGGCATGGTGAGCAAAAAAACGATGGATTTAGGCCCAGATCTCTGTACTGGGGTGAATGTATGACATTGTTCTGCATTCTGTCCATCAACTGTTGTTTTTGCATTTGTCACCCAGAGTGGGACGGGTATGCCCAGACGTGGGTCCCGTGCTCTCCATGCCACTGGAATCAAGCTATCCTGGCTTAAGAGGGGTGAAACCCCGAAACCGGTCCTAGGATGCTTGTTTCCAGTCCAGGGAGGACCTGGCTTGCAGTTCGGGCTGGACTGTTCCCATGTGGCACAGGGTCAAGACTGATTTGCATATGGCTGGGTTCAAACTGGAATGGTGAGCAAAAAAACGATGGATTTAGGCCCAGATCTCTGTACTGGGGTGAATGTATGGCATTGTTCTGCATTCTGTCCATCAACTGTTGTTTTTGCATTTCTTTACAACACAGTCAGTGACTATCTTACACAACTGAATATTAAGGTGTCACGCCAAGTTATTTCTACACTTCCAAATATCGAATGAGTCACTGGGCATCACGCACAGCCAGATAGGGCCTCTTCATATACAATCGGGGTGGGGGCGCGGACATCTGTGCGATGGAATCTAAGGGAGGTATAACTTGCGCCGCCTCCACGTGCGCTAAGGCACATCCACTCCCTGTGGCTTGGTGGGGGGGAGGGAGAAGGCTGGCAGGCTCACTCGACAGCTGCCAGGGCAGCATCTACATCAGCTAGGGGGTTGGTTTGGAATGTTGTTAGTAGCGAATCCCAGGCCTGTGCTATGGGGAATTTACGGAGTCCCGCTGTCTCCTCCCTGTGTAGTGCCGTACTTTCCGCTTGAGCCCACACCGTAAGTGAGCGTTTCCAGCTAAGCGTCTCTGGAGGATATGCGCTTTTCCATTTTTTAGTAATTAAGCGCTTTGCGGTGATTAACCCAAAGTCCCGAAACCTTGAGGCGACTTTGGCCGTTTTGGGCCTAGCATATAGACCCAGCAAACAGACTTCCCACGACCACGGCGGCGGCGCAGTTGTGCACGGCGCCAGGGCTGTTACTACCTCCCGCCAATAACGTTGTAGAGTCGCACACGCCCACATCATGTGTAGCAGGTCTGCGTCAAGGCACTTGCAGCGAGGACACGTAGAAGTGGTGATACTAAAATATCTGTTTATCTTGCATGGTGTGAGATATGCCCGATGTATGATATATGTCTGAATAAGTTTGAACCTAGAGTTCCGTGGTATGTTCCTGGCACCCGCTAATATTACATCCCACTCCTTATCTGTCCAGGGCCGGCCTCTGTCTGTCTCCCACCCCACCCGAAGGTGCTGCATCGGCTGCAGGGTATGCGTGAGGAGCGCTTCCACGAGCCAATGGACCACATGTGACCCCTCGCCCATTATATGCAAATATTGTATCAGCAAATGTGTCGGCGGCTCGGTCGCTAAATCCCCCCAGGCGGCCGTCAAGGCCCTCAAGAGGGAAGAGTGCAGGAGAAACTGACCTGCTGGCAATCCTGTGTCTTCGACTATTGACTCAAATAGTAACAGCCCCCCATCCCTGTATAGATCTCCTAATGTATCAAGTTCTGCCGCTCGCCAGGTCGCCAGGGCTACCTCCGTAGTGCCCAGCCTGCCCCTTGGCGTCCCCAGCAATGGCAGAATCGGAGCATAGGGGAGCGTCTGTCAGGTGAGATACAAGCTTCTTTTGTAGCATTTATATGCCAGTTCTAGATGCAGTTGCGTTGGCCGCGGGGGTTTAGCTATGGGGTGAAACAGGTGACAGATTCGGGAGTGGGTCCAGGGCTGGTGCGCGGTTGCAGTGTCCTCCAGGCACCTACCATCTAACCACTTTGTCACCCATTGAAGTTGGGCGGCTAAATAATGGAGTTCCAAATTGGGGACTGACAGTCATCCCTGGCCAGTGGGTGCATACAGCTTCCATAAAGCAACGCGCGGTCTCCCTTTGTTCCATATGAAGTCCCGGAACAGTCGTTCCAGTTCCCTGAACGTCCCAGGTCGCACATAAAGCGGAAGATTAGCAAAGTAGTATAATAGCTTAGGGAGTACAATCATTTTCAACAGTGTAATACGACTCATTACATTGAGCGGAAGCGTCTTCCAAAATTGCATTTGGGCCCGTATAGCTGAGATTGCTCTAGTTAAATTGCCTCCCAATAAATCAGCGGGCGCTCGATATATGAAGCCTCCTAGGTATCGAAATGTGGTCAGATACCATGTGAGGGGCACGCCGTTTAAGGCCACTTCCATCTCTTCGATGTCAGCGCTGAATGAGTATATCCCTGACTTGGCCCAATTGACTCGAAGCCCCGATTTCTCCTCGAAGAGTTTCAGTGTATCCGCAATGGATGCCGGGATTGCAGTGACATCCCGAAGATACAATATCAAATCGTCCGCGTACAGAGAGATGGCGTGTAATCCATCTCCCAGTCTTATTCCCCACTCCTCACCATCTCGTCGGAGCAGCATTGCTAAGGGTTCCATTGCCAGGGAGAACAATAGCAGTGATAAAGGGCAGCCCTGGCGCGTCCCCCGACGTACTCTGACACAGTCAGAGATTAGCTTACCCGTTCGGACTCGGACGGTGGGCCGTTGGTATAATAGGCGGATCATATCCAAATAACCTTCCCCCAGTCCGTATTTCCCTAGCACAGCCGCCAGGTAAGGCCATTCCAGCGAGTCGAATGCCTTTTCCAGCTCAAGTACCAAGCAGCCTGATCGGGGCCAGATCTGTGGGGCGTACTGTTGTATTCTAAAAAATCTACGTATGTTCAATGAGGTACAACGCGTAGGGACAAAGCCATTCTGATCAGGATGCACTAACAGTTTTACAAGAGGGGAAAGTCGCCTGGCTAGCAGTGACGCAAATATTTTATAGTCTGTGTTAAGGAGTGCAAGTGGACAATAGGAGCCCAGAAGGTCAGGGTTTTTATCCGGTTTGAGGAGGGATACCAACAGGGCCTCATGCGGCAAGGGAGGAGTCATCCAGCGCCGCCTCATATACTTTCAATAACTGCGGCACTAAAATATACGCATATGCTTTGTAAAATTCGGTCGGTAGACCGTCTGGTCCTGGTGACTTCCCATTGGACAGGGAGAAGATACTATCACGCAGTTCCTCTATTTGTATCGGAGCGTTCAGCTCCGCATTTCTTGCACTCGTGGGTCGTGGCAGATCTATGTCGTCTAAGTATGCCTGCAGTTCTAACGATGTTACTCGTGTTCGTGATTTATACAGGTCTCGGTAGTGCGCTACAAACGCATCATGTATGGCCCGCTGTGTGTATGCAGTTGCTCCAGTTACCGTTTTACCGATACTATGGGTGTGGACGGCTCATTCTGGCGAATAAGCCACGTAAGCAGCCTGCCTGCCTTATCACCCATATGGTGTGTTCTTGCCGAATGAGCCGCATAATTGAGGCACTTCAGCCGCTCGAGCAGCCGCGCGTGCTCCCCCCTCAGGCTGCCCAGTCTCCCTTGTATATTATCTGGGTCTGCTTGCTCCTCATCTGCTAACGCCCGCTCCAAGTAGGTAAGCTCTCTCTCCAGTTGTTGACGTATGCCCGCTTGAGTCCCTAAACAATGCCCCCTGACCACCACCTTTAGGGCGTCCCAGTCCACCAATGGCGATGTGGCCGTGCCTGCATTTTCCTCGAAATATTGCTCCACTGCAGTGGCCAGCAGATCTCGAAAGGGGGCGTCCAGAAGTATATCTGGTTGAAGGCGCCAGATCGGGATCGGCGGCAACTCCGTCTCCCATCGCAGCTCTAGGACATGCGGGTTGTGATCAGAATGTGTGCGACCCATGTAAGTAGAGTCTACAATACTTGGAAGGAGGTCATCGGACATCATGAAACGGTCCAGGCGTACATGTAGTCTGTGAGCACCGGAATAGTAGGAGTATACCCCGTCTAGTGGGTTCCTGTGCCTCCAAGCATCAGTGAAGCGCCAGTGCTGTGCCCAGTTACCTAGCGCCTTTGCCGCTGCATGCGTGGCGGTACCGGGCAGGGGAGGGAATGATCGGTCTAGGGAGACATCCAGCACACAATTGTAATCTCCGCCCAGGATCATGGGTACATCATGCCACACGGATAATTCTTGTGACAAAAGATCTAGGAATGTGGCCTGCTCAGTGTTAGGCGCATAGAGTGATGCCACTATCACCGGCTTCCCATCGAGAGCCCCCTTGACTAGAACATATCTGCCTTCCCTGTCTATTAATGTGTCCGTCACCTTAAAGGGAGTGCCTGGCCTTACCCAAACTAGTAACCCCCTTGCACACGCTGAATAGCCTGTTGCATATAGCTGCCCTCTCCAGCGTCTATGCAGGCTCGCGATCTCCTCCTGAGCAATATGCGTTTCCTGTAGGAGCGCTATTTGTATGTGGTGCCGTTTCAGATAGGAGTAAATGTGATAACGGCGCTCTGGACTGTGGATGCCACGCACGTTCCACGTGCCTATTTTGATGGATGCCATGTCATGTGAGTGTCAGCGTCACATCCAGACCCCTCCCACCGGGGATCTACAACAAATGACATCAGGCGCATTGAGACCCCACTGGCGTGCGTGCCCCCGTGTGTCCCGACTGTATAGCGAATATTTCCATGTCGAAAGATGATGGCAGTGTGAGAAGAAAAATAATATTCAACCAATAATACCATGAGAGCAATTTCGCAACAGGCGATTGCCCAAACTTATAACACAATAGCACACAGCTAACTTCTGGGGGGAGCTATCATGCACAGCAGACTACAAATCAGAAGGGGTCCAAAAAGGGAATCGTCGAGCGCGGCGATCCCTACCCCCAGCCAGTCCCATGTCAAGCATAACTATTTACCTACGCAGTATGTATGACATTCCCATCTTTACGGGGTCTGCGGGAGAAGTACAACAACAGCACCGCTACCCATCCAATAAAAACAATCATTGCAGACATAACGAACATTCACATTATGATATGATGGAGTCCACAGAGTCGAGTATACTTGCGTAGCCTGTAAGGCCGTATTTCTCTCAGGGGCTTCAGAAAAGGGGGGCAGGCGGCAGGTGGCAAACCTCGGCAGGATCAAACAATGGCGTCTGAGGTCTGCGGGGTGACATGCGGCAGGACACCTGATTCCTGCGATAGCGAAAAGGCATCTGACAGTTCCTCGTCACTCTGTGGCCCCCGCTGGACGGATTCAGCATTCGAGTCCCCTTCCGGAGATCCACTAATACTTGCCACTGCCTGCACTGCCTCCAATTGACCGCTCAACACCAACTCCGGTGCTGGGCCAGACACCAGAGGGGCCGAAGATTGCAATCGCCTCCGCCTCTTTCTGCGTCGCCGCTGTGTGGTCTCAGGCAGGAGCTCTCTTTCTCCTTTCTGTGATGGGTGGTAAGAGTCCAGCCATTCCCCTGCCTCCTCTGGCGTGGCGAAGAAGTGGGTCTTACCATGGGCGACTACTCTCAGTTTCGCAGGAAATAACAATGAGTATTTGAGTTCGTGCTGTCGCAGGCGTCGTTTCACCGCTAAATAAGAGTGTCGCTGTTTCTGGACTTGAAAGGTATAGTCCGGGAATATCATCACCTTGTGATTGTCCACTTGTATATCCTGCAATTTTCTGGTCTCTTGAAGTATAGTGTCCCTGTCCCTGTAGTTTAAGAGACGGATTAAGAAGGGTCTTGGGTTCGAGCCCGGAGGCGGCGGTCTGGCGGGCACCCTGTGCGCGCTTTCAACAACGAAATGGGGCGACAGGGCCTCATCTGGCAGCAGCGTCCGGAGCCAGTCCTCCGCGTAGTTTACTGCCGTCTTCCCCTCCACTCCCTCCGGCAGGCCAACGACGCGTATATTATTGCGGCGTGCTCGTCCTTCAGCATCCTCAGCTCTGTCTTCAAGGAATTCCACCCGGTTTAGCAACTCTTGGATGTTCTTCTCAGCCGTGGTCACTCGTGGTGTGACTTCCGATATCTCCCCCTCCACTGTGGCTGCACGATCTGCGAGCTTCCGGTGGTCAGCATGTAGCAACGTGAGATCGAGCGCCACTTTATCGATTTTGCCTTCCAATGAGGTGCGCACCTGGTTCATCGTCTCCCCAAGCTTTTCGCCCGCCGCCAGCACCGCATCTAAACTTGTTTGCCATGGGGTCCGCCATCTTAGCCTCCGCTACTCTGTCTGTGTGCGCCCGGGTCTGTGGGTGAGGGCCTGTCGCACCACCGGTGCCAGTCTTCGGTCTGCCCCCTCGTTACATGTGGCGGTGAGCAGCAATTGCTGAGGTGGATGAGTCTCCCCGCGGTCACCCGCTCGGTAACACCCAAAGGTCACTTCCACCCTCCGTCGCAGTCCAAGCTCCGGGTCAGTCCGCTGAGGCAAACTCGGGACTGCGCCTGTTGACCGGGTGCAGGAGCCTCTGTACCAGGCACGTCTTCTACTGGTCCGGCCTCCCAGCGTCTGGTGGGAAGTACGTGGCGTTCGCAAAAGTCGGCTCCACACGCCTGGACGCCAAAGCACCTCTACAGTGTTAGGTCAATCATCCGGCTTCGGGCCTTGCCTGGGAGTTGAGCATCCAGTGCGCCAACTGTCGTCGTGAAGGGCTTCGACCAATGGGGGGACGTCGCGCCCCCTGGGGTGTCCCCTCTGATCTTGCTTGTGGCTAGGGGGATGGGGGCGTAATGTTCACCACTCCGTCAATGCAGGCCGCGGGCGGCGATGCGCGTTACTCACGTGCTGGCGCAGTATTCATTCACTCGTTCGTTGCCTCCAATCTGCGAAGAACATTCGCTGTGGGGGCCCCTTGGTGCAGTTGTCCTGGTCCGGGGGCAGGGCCGCTTCCAGTCTGCGGCAGGTCGTGGGGCGCCTATGAGGCGCCAGGTCCCACATGCGCTCCCAGTTGGCAGCACTCTCACTGTCTATCCCTGCGCCAGCACCTTTTCAACGAGCCCGCATCCCACGTCCTGCGCGGCAGGCCGTGATCTCCGCTCAATGCAGCTCCGCCTCACCTGGCAGTCCCAGCATCCGGGATCTCGCCTCTGGTCCGTGGCACGGCTCCGGGGTCAGTCACGCCACCCGGTCCGCCGCCTCAGGGACACCACAATTCCAGGCTATATGATTGTTGCACCGCCTCAGTGCCCGTCCAGCCAGCTCCCGCCTGTTCACCCACACCGGCCGTTGGGAGGGCGCTTCAGGGCCGCTGTGCATACCGGGGCCTCTCATCCTTTCTTCGGCCCAGTGCACCCACCGGGACCTTTCCCTGCGTCACACCTCTCCTGCGCCCGTTCCTCCGATCAGCGGAGCCCCAGGGCCATCACCGGAGTGCCTCTAACTGGCGGTGGCGTAGATCTGGCGGTGGCGTAGATCCGGCGCCGGGCGAAGCGGCGCCCGCCTCGTCGCCGCAGGCGCAGCCGGTGGCAGTACGGAGCCAGGCAAAGCCTCCGCGGCGTCGTCGTCACAGCACCGCCTGGTCCACTCCCGCCTGTCCTCCCTGACAGGCTGTGCGGAAGCAATTGCTGGGCTGCTGCGTGTGTCGGGGCCTAGGGGGTGGAGTCAGCTTCCGGCCTCCGTTTGCGGAGTGATCCCGGCTGCACGGTACTGTACCCCGGCTCGGCACACAGGCAGGAACTCGGCTCCGCAACTCCCCTCCTCCGCTCGCTTCTCCGCTCGTCAAGGCTCCAGGGCCATCTCGGGAACGACCTGTTCTGGCAGTGGCCCCTTTGGCTCGGTTATGAACAGGATAAATGTGGCTGGGGAAGGGAGCCGTAGACGGAGCTACTCAGCTACACGTCCGTCTCCATTACCGGCAAAAGCCATGCCCGCCGATAAATAACCCTTCATGTGCCCAATGCAGAGCGCTACTGGGCCAGGGTAAGGATAAACAAAATAACTTGGGAAAGGGGTGCATATAAAGGGTAAATCTGTTTTGCCTGTACACCATGCCACAAACTTCCCCCAAACACCGGCGTGTACCATCTTGGTGGAGGGACGCCGAGCTGCCAAAATAACTCTACAGACTTTGGGCGGAAGGTCAAAAGCTGTGAACTGTGAAGCTCGTGCAACTTAAAATATTGCATAGAACATATTATACCAGGACCACACTTTATAAAATAGGGAGGGCTGATTCACCGCTTTGTCTTGGAGGGTGCGGAGTGGCGGGCTCCTTTTATCATACACTATGGGACTGTCCCCACATTACTTCATATTGGAGGGCGGTCATGGATACGATCACTCGAGTGAGTGGCTTTGAGGTTTCCCCAGATCCAAGGAGGTGTCTACTCAATGTGTGGGAGCCGACGGACCTTAACCATGCGGAGCAGAGCTGGGCGACCATGGGTATTGCACTACAAAACGAACATTGCTCAACATTGGGGGGCACAGACGGTCCCCTCCCATCATCAGTGGTGTCGTGACCTAGACAGCGCAATGATAGCGGAGAAAACGGTGTTCATTCATAGGGGGTGCCCACGAAAATGGACGAGGGTATGGGGCAGATGAACACTTATCGAGGGAACTTGTGCGCCCCTCCTCAAGGAATCAGATCTGGAACTGAGCGAATGACAAATGCAATGGATGTACTACTGGGGACGATTATACGTACTTTATTGTTCATGGGGAGGGGAATTACGGAGGAACGATTATGTACATATGTAATGTTCTGTGTGGCAGAGGTGTGGATAACGTTAGATCTGATGAGACATAAGTTACAATTGATTGTAATCGGCTGTGATTTAATGCAAATGTTAATAAACAGTTCCAAAAAAAAAAAAAAAGCTGTGAACTGTTGCTGCTCAATCTCCACGCCTGAAGGCGGAGTTTCGACGGGTTCGGGTGGAGAACCCTCCCCTGCTCCTGTGACAGGAGATCCTCCCAAAGGGGCAGATTGATCAGAAGACCAATGGCCTTGCTCAACAGCTCAGGATACCAGACTCTCCACGTCCAGTCCGGAGCCACAAGAATGACTTGGTCCTGGTTGTTCCTGATCTTCTTGAGAACTTCGGGCAGGAGTGGTATTGGCGGAAAGGCATACAGGAGGCCTGAGCTCCACCCGAGACTAAAAGCATCTGAGCGAGAGCTGCATTGGAAACTCCAGCACACAGAACTGCCGGCAGAGGCAAAAAGATTTAACCAAGGCTCTCCCCACTGCTGAAAGAGACCTTGCACCACATCCGGTTGAAGATGCCACTCATGATCTGATAGGCATCTAAGGCTGAGTTAGTCCGCTCTGGCGGTCAGAGTCCGCCAGGGGTTGGACCACCAGGGAAATGCCCATACGTTTTAGCCATGTACAGAGACAGGGCTTCTTGACATAGGGTCCATAACCTCAACCCAGATATTTTGTTACAGTACCACATGGCGGTGGTGTTGTCCGTGAACACCTGCACTAACATTCCATTGATCGAGGGTAGAAAGGCTTTCAATGCTAACCGGATCCTTCGGAGCTCCAACAGGTTGATGGGGAGTATGGATTCCGCCGGAGACAAGAGTCCTCTCCCAGGTGGCTGCCCAAACCCAAGAGTGACAAGTCTGTCACTACCGTCAGCTCTGGTTGAGGAAGGGTGAGGGGTCTGCCGCTGACCCAATTGCGGTTCGTTAGTCACCACTGCAGATCTTTTGCAGTGCCCTCCAAGATGTGGACCATGACGGTGATATTTCCCTGATGCTACGCCCACTGGAATGTCAGGTCTCACTGCAGAGACTACATATGCCAACAGGCATGCTTCACTAGCAGGATGCAGGAGGCCATGAGACCCAGCGGCCTCAAAGTCAGTGTCACTGAAATCCAGGATAGAGGCTGAAACACCAGCATCATAGCCTGAATATCCTGGACTCACTGCTCAGAAGAATAAGCCCAAAACTGCACTGTGTCCAGAACTACTCTGATGAATTGGAGCGTCTGACAAGGGATCAGGTGTGGCTTCGGCACGTTGATAGTGAACCCCAGCGAGTGCAGGAGGCCTGCGGTAGTCTGGAGAAGGGAGACAACTGCATGGGGCGAGCCCGCTATCAACAGCCAGTTGTCGAGATGGGGGAAAACAGGCACCCCTGATCTCCGCAAATTAGCTGCACCCACCTCCATCACCTTGGTGAACACCTGAAAGTGCTGGTAATGCCAAAAGGGAGCACAGCAAAGTGAAAGTGGTTGTGGCCCACCGCAAACTGCAGGCAACGTCTGTGGGCAGGCAGGACGGAATGTTGAGGTAAGCGTCCTGGAAGTACAATGCTACCATCCAGTCTCCCAGGTCCAGGGCAGACAGGACGTAAGCGATTGTGAGCATTTTGAATTTCTCCTTTTTCAGGAAGAAATTGAGAGGACGCCGGTCTACGCTAGGACGAAGGCCTCTAGCCTTCTTGGGCACCAGAAAGTACTGGCAATAACAACCACAACCTATTTCTGACGGCAGCACCCTCTCTATGGCTCCCTGGCCGAGAGAGCCCCACTTCCTGGTGGAGTAATGAGATGTGGTCCTCCATCAGCCTGTTGCAAGTGGGTGGCATGGTTGGAGGGGTAGTCACAAAGGGGAGAGAGTAGCAACTTTGGACAATCTAGAGAAATCAGTGGTCGGATGTTATCGACTTCCAGTGGTGCAGGTGATGACGTATCCTCCTCTCACTGGATGGTCATGATGGTCGGAGGCTTCGAGGCTGCAGCGGCCTGGGGTGGAGGGGCAGGTGAACTTACCTCACCTCTGGCTACCTGACCCACGAGGTCTGTGGGAACAGCATCCTTGGCCATGCAAGGGCTGGGAATGCTGCGGGCCATGGTGGGTGGGTGGGCAGGTAGAGACGCAGCTGGAAGCCCAGTCAATGGCCACGAAAGGAGCAAAAGGCAGACTGGGGTTAGAGAGGGGAATTGTAAAGGCTCAAGCACCGGGCCGTAGCCTTGCGGTCCTTGAAGCATTCTAGTGCTGAGTACACCTGGTCTCAGAAAAGATAAGGGCTATCAAAGGCCTGTCCATGAGCGAGGAACCCGAAAACCAGTGTTCTCCACCAGACGTGGCATCTAAGGGCCATCGACGATGAAACTGCTCGGCCTTGCTAGTCGGTCGTACAGAGCGTTTGGCAAACTTAGCTTCATTTCTCCTGTCATCAATAGCTTGGCAGATCATGGCTCGGGAGTGTTCCTAGACCTAGGCAGCACCTGCGCAACAGAGTCCTAGAGTGAGTGTGAGCATCAGCCCAAAAAGGCATGTGGTGTTCACCAACCGCAGTGTCAGGCTGGCGGAAGAAAACATCTTTTCCAAAGTATCCAACCTCTTGGTTTCCCTGTCCGGGGGAGTAGTAGGAAATTTGCCAGTATTTACTCTGGAAGTAGAGGCTTGGACACCAACATCTCCAGGGTGGGGTCTTAGGTGAGGAAGTTGGCGTCCCCCTGGGGAGGGGCGATGGCAGTGGGCAACTGACCTATCCACAGGCGCCCCTGTGCAGGGCTTGGACCAGGCCTAAAGTAGGACGTCTGTGAGGGCTTCATTAAACAGGAGAAGCGGTTTGAATGGGGTGACTTTCGGCTGAAGCCCCTTTGTTGAAAAGGTAGTCTTGAAACCCACAGAGGGCAGCTGAACGTCCCTCCTCCACAGTAGGAAGAGAGACCAAGCCAGTACATGGGGAGGTGTCCAGGCCACCTGCATCCGCAGTCGTACGGCTTGTACTTTCTCAATTAAAACTGTGGATTTGTTGGACAACATAAATGTTCGAGTGGTGCGGGGCTGATTCTGAGAACCCCTCAGGATATGTTTGCATATAGTCCTGCTTGCTCACAGTGCACCATCTGTACCCCTTACCTTACAGGGTAACAAACGGGTGTGCAACCTCAGAATATGACAGCCCTGATCCCCCAAGGAAATTGTGGTAACGGATCTAGAACCCTTTCGCTCCACCACTTATGCATACCCAAATAGATACACATGAAATACACAGAAGCGTTTCAATATTTAGAGACAGAGCGGGGGTATTGTTAAGCACAGGGTATATGGTGGCGCTAACCCAATAACGTGAGTATCACAGATGATAATATTCAGTGCGGTGCAACAGGTTGAGGGAAAACCCCTAAGCCCTCAATAATGGACAAAAGTCCGTATTACACAAATGACAGCAAGTCCTGTGCACACGCAAATAAGTATTAACAACACGAAAAATATTCGTTGTTTAACATAAGACAACAATAGATTCTTTTCTTCAAGTGTTGGTTTAATGTTATGTTGCTTCACAGGCCAGCCAACACGTGTTTCGTCACTGGGTGTATAACCCTAGACTTCTTCAGGGCTGGAATTAAGTAAAAATCGGCTTGTGTCACAGTACATTAAAGAAATTGTTACAAAATATATGTCTCATAAGAGTACGACATATAGATCAGAAGTGGTGATTCATGTTAAACCAATTACAGTCCAAGTGGGAATAGTGGCCAGAGAAGAGGGTTCGCCATTGATAAAAGGATGTACCAGTCATAGTTGTAGCCATCTACAACAGGAACTATGCATGGAGTGTAGTCCAAAGCATATACTCGAATGGTTGCATGCCGACTGCTCGGTGTACAAGTGTGCATGTCTATCAAGTTTAGACCTAGGTACATGGTCAAAAGTGAGTGATGGTGAAATGTGTCCATGATAGCTGCTATTTTATGGTGTAGGAAGGGGAGGAACAGAAGTGTTGCATGGTCAGTGTGTGTTCCTCATTGTACTTTCACCTGGCACACGTGCCTAGTACCTGTGAGTTGTGAACAAGTCTAACCCTCGATTGTGCATCGTATTAAGATTGTGCATACCTTACGTCTATGGTAGTCACATATCAGACCTGTAACACAATAACGAGTAATCAAATCAGATTATGTCATAGTTAACTCCATATCTGCATGACGTATAACTAGTAATACCACATATAAAACTCAAATTTGAGGCTCACCTTACAGCTGGTGATAATTCCGACCCAGCGGGTCCTAAAAAGCCACTTCTATATTAGCACGTCCTAGTCACGGATCTGTGTAATAATAAATCCCATCAGCATGGTATCCTTGAGTATTCACAAGATCAATAAGGTTAACTTACTGAGGCATTCAAAGAATGTCTTTCAGTTAAGTGCTAAATCAGCATACGTATTCTTACCTGTTGTAACTGGTAAGTTCAAGCCAAAACAACGTATTCTCAGTTAAATCAGGCTTTATATGCCAAGGCAAGGATATATCCAAGGTGTCTATATTTATGTCCCAGTATTTCCAAGAAGAAAACGCGGCTCCATTCACCGCAGACCAGCTGAAATTAAAGTCACAATGGATACGTTCAAACAGACGTTTTAACTCCCTTCCAGACGCTAGTTAACGTCCATGTGAAATGTCTATCTTCCTAGCTCTCAAGCATTAAGCTTACCATAAGGCGAGTGCGCCCCGTGGCTCCTCTCTCCGGCACCGTGTGAACCGGAGTAGACAGCGTGCTCTTACCCGGAAGTGTTTATCACTCACCACGTTCTAAAAAAAGCTAGAGCGCAAACCTCGTTTCTTAACGTGCTCGTTACCTAGCGTGCACACGTTATCAATTACGTATTCAAAGCCGGAGACATGCAATCAGTGTAGTTCAATTAGTAAAATTAGAAGCGCCTAAGTTGTGAGGCGAGAACACTAAAGTACAAAATGGCTTCAATGGTGACACCATGTTAATAGTGATCCATAGAGCAAAGGATTAGAGAAAGGAAAGAGTGGAAGGGGGGCCAGGGGTGGCCCCATGGGGGTATTTTTATGGTGATAGTATTGAGTCATTCCCATTGCCAAGTACAATTACAAAAGGCATTAGTCAGTTGCTTACACTTGAAATGCGTGACACAAACATCAAACCCAGGGGGTTTTTTTTTTGGTATCCTTCTGTTATGGGGAGAGTATTCATGATGTGTGACATATTTACACACAAAGGCATTAAACGAATCGAGACAGAATTTTCACGTCACATGATGCAATACATTTAAGAAAAGGACATCAATCTATTAAGAGATAATCCACATACCGGTTCAAACTGTCATTACACGGCAAATGCATTATATGACCAGAATGTGTGGTATGGTGCCATTGGGCACCGGTTACGTGAGGGGCTTTCCATAACCCAATCAGAAGAGACATGTTAAAACAGAACTGTATAGATTAAAAAGGGAGAAACTCCTCTATTCGTAATACATACTAAAATCAAAACAAAATTAACAGTAAATACAAAGAATGGCTTAACAGGATACACACATATTGTTTATATTGCAATCTACAGTTCCTAATCGCCCAAAAAATAGTGCATTTCCCGATCACTATTGAAACCCTGTTCAAAGGATTTAAGACGCATAATCCAAAGGGCTTCAGAGCGTCTCAGTCGTAGCTCTCCGTTACCTCCCCTAGGACTAGGTGTGGTGATGTCAATCCCATAGAAAAGGAACCTTTTGTGTACACCTTGAGAGGGACACTCCCATATGTGTGTGGCCATGGGGTATCTGGAGTCTTGCTGTTTCAGGGCCCTGGCGTGTTCACCAATCCTGTCTTTGAGCGCCCTAATTGTGCTCCCCACATATTTCCCGCCACAGGAGCATTCGAGTACATACACCACATATTTTGAGTGACAGTTGATGTTATGTCGGATTTCATATGTTCTGTCAGGGCCGCTAAAACTTGTCTTCCCATCAGAGGCCCACCTGCATATACCACATGAGTTACACTTGTAAAAGCCTAGAGTACGTGCAGTAATCCACGATTCTTTAGGGGTCGTTCTCGGATAGCTTGGACTCAGTCTAGTCCTTAACGTTCTACCCCTTCTGTAGGTAATTTGTGGATTTCTACCAATATGTTCCACTAAAGCTGAATCGTTAGTCAGCAAATTCCAGTGTTTGTTCAAGCTCTTGGATAATGCCCCGCTAAAATCGTTAAATTCGGTGATCAATCTCAATGTGTTTGCGTTCGTATTGCGACTCTTGTCACATATAGTTTCCTCTCGTTGTATGTGTCTAATTCTGGTTTCAGCTTTGATCAGGTTCTCATGTGTGTAACATCTATGTTTAAATCTGGTTGTCATGGTCGAGAGGCAGCTCTCGAATTCCTGGTCTGTGCTACAGTTCCTTCTGGCTCTGGTGAATTCACCATAGGGAATGGCACGAATCTGGTGTGGGGGATGGGCGCTATGGGCATGAAGAATCGAATTGCATGCAGTGTCTTTGCGAAAGAGACGGGTCTGTAGGTTATGTCTAATAAAAATTTCAATATCCAAAAAAGTGATGCTAGAGTTGCTCTTGTGATGTGTAAAGCGCATGTCATATGTGTTTGTGTTCAGATAAGTACAGAAGTTGTCTAGTTTATCCTGAGATCCTGACCATATAAGGAGGCAGTCGTCAATATATCGACCCCAAAAGATAATTGAGTCATTAAAGCAAACGCCCTTCTGACCCCAAATCCAATACTCTTCCAAACGACCCATAAAAAGGTTTGCAAAACTTGGTGAAAATTTAGAACCCATAGCTACACCTCTCTTCTGCTTGTACCAGTCCCTCTCAAATAGAAAAAAGTTGTTGTAAAGAATCAGATTCATCATAGCTAAAAGCATATTGGTGTGATGCCATTGAGAGGCAGGTCTTTTGTTCAGAAAGTGTGATACTGCTTGCATGCCCAGGTCTGGTTTAATACTTGTATAGAGCGAAACCACATCTAGGGTCACAAGGGTCATGTTATCCTCCCATGTGAAGTCAGCCAACATGTTGAGTACATGCTTAGTGTCTCTTATATAGGATGGAAGATTCCGGACCAGTGGTCCTAGAAAAAGATCCACATATTCTGCCAAACGTTCAGTAGGACCCCCTATTCCTGAGACAATTGGTCTTCCAGGGGGGAAAGGTACATGTTTATGGACTTTTTGAAGTGTGTATAAGCACGGGTAGGAAGGTCAGTACACTTTCATGTATGTATGCTCATTTTCATCAATAAGCCCTGCGCTGTGCCATTCACTCAGATTCTTGTTGATCTCTATAGATAAGGGGCCAATTGGATTAGATGTGAGACGTTCATAACACTCTGTGTCATGTAGTTGTGTGAGTATCTCATGATTATAATCTACTCTGTTCATCACAACCACGTTGCCCCCTTTATCAGCCTCTCTAATAATTATGTCGTTCTCACTAGATAATTTTTTAAGAGCTGTCCTCTCGCCTGGACAAAGATTATCAATGTGTCTCGTCTTGTTCCTGGTTCTTTTGTCATGAAATTTGTCCAGATCTCCCAGAACCAAATTGTAAAATATGTCTATAGTGTTTCCACTAATCATTGTTGGTGTCCATCTAGATTTAGTTTTTAAACCACTGGTAATCGTATAGTCTGTCTGAATATCAAGTTCTTGTAGTAAGGTGTCCATACGTAGTGGTGTATCTTCGGTTTCAGTCAGTGATAAAAGTAAATGAGTATCGTGCACATCCTGTATACTTAAAACATCAGATAGTGAGCCAGTTGGAATATTCAAAATGTTTTTATTCAAAGATGATAAGTTAATGACTTCTACCCCTTCCTTAGTGGTACACGTCAGTTCTTGCTGTTCCCTGTACACTTGACCACGATATGGTCTCTCTTCTTAAGAAAGGATTAAGCTTCAATCCAAAAGATGAGGGGATATTTGCAACACCAAGGTTGACCTCTTTAAATTTGTACGGAATTTAAAATTAAAAAAACATTTCAGCACCACCTCTATACCGAATAAAAACATTTTGAATATTCCAACTGGCTCACTATCTGATGTTTTAAGTATACAGGATGTGCACGATACTCATTTACTTTTATCACTGACTGAAACCGAAGATACACCACTACGTATGGACACCTTACTACAAGAACTTGATATTCAGACAGACTATACGATTACCAGTGGTTTAAAAACTAAATCTAGATGGACACCAACAATGATTAGTGGAAACACTATAGACATATTTTACAATTTGGTTCTGGGAGATCTGGACAAATTTCATGACAAAAGAACCAGGAACAAGACGAGACACATTGATAATCTTTGTCCAGGCGAGAGGACAGCTCTTAAAAAATTATCTAGTGAGAACGACATAATTATTAGAGAGGCTGATAAAGGGGGCAATGTGGTTGTGATGAACAGAGTAGATTATAATCATGAGATACTCACACAACTACATGACAGAGTGTTATGAACGTCTCACATCTAATCCAATTGGCCCCTTATCTATAGAGATCAACAAGAATCTGAGTGAATGGCACAGCGCAGGGCTTATTGATGAAAATGAGCATACATACATGAAAGTGTACCGACCTTCCTACCCGTGCTTATACACACTTCCAAAAGTCCATAAACATTTACCTTTCCCCCCTGGAAGACCAATTGTCTCAGGAATAGGGGGTCCTACTGAACGTTTGGCAGAATATGTGGATCTTTTTCTAGGACCACTGGTCCGGAATCTTCCATCCTATATAAGAGACACTAAGCATGTACTCAACATGTTGGCTGACTTCACATGGGAGGATAACATGACCCTCGTGACCCTAGATGTGGTTTCGCTCTATACAAGTATTAAACCAGATCTGGGCATGCAAGCAGTATCACACTTTCTGAACAAAAGACCTGCCCTCTCAATGGCAGCACACCAATATGCTTTTAGCTATGATGAATCTGATTCTTTACAACAACTTTTTCTATTTGAGAGGGACTGGTACAAGCAGAAGAGAGGTGTAGCTATGGGTTCTAAATTTTCACCAAGTTTTGCAAACCTTTTATGGGTCGTTTGGAAGAGGATTGGATTTGGGGTCAGAAGGGCGTTTGCTTTAATGACTCAATTATCTTTTGGGGTCGATATATTGACGACTGCCTCCTTATATGGTCAGGATCTCAGGATAAACTAGACAACTTCTGTACTTATCTGAACACAAACACATATGACATGCGCTTTACACATCACAAGAGCAACTCTAGCATCACTTTTTGGATATTGAAATTTTTATTAGACATAACAACCTACAGACCCGTCTCTTTCGCAAAGACACTGCATGCAATTCGATTCTTCATGCCCATAGCGCCCATCCCCACACCAGATTCGTGCCATTCCCTATGGTGAATTCACCAGAGCCAGAAGGAACTGTAGCACAGACCAGGAATTCGAGAGCTGCCTCTCGACCATGACAACCAGATTTAAACATAGATGTTACACACATGAGAACCTGATCAAAGCTGAAACCAGAATTAGACACATACAACGAGAGGAAACGATACGTGACAAGAGTCGCAATACTGAACGCAAACACATTGAGATTGATCACCGAATTTAACGATTTTAGCGGGGCATTATCCAAGAGCTTGAACAAACACTGGAATTTGCTGACTAACGATTCAGCTTTAGTGGAACATATTGGTAGAAATCCACAAATTACCTACAGAAGGGGTAGAACGTTAAGGACTAGACTGAGTCCAAGCTATCCGAGAACGACCCCTAAAGAATCGTGGATTACTGCACGTACTCTAGGCTTTTACAAGTGTAACTCATGTGGTATATGCAGGTGGGCCTCTGATGGGAAGACAAGTTTTAGCGGCCCTGACAGAACATATGAAATCCGACATAACATCAACTGTCACTCAAAATATGTGGTGTATGTACTCGAATGCTCCTGTGGCGGGAAATATGTGGGGAGCACAATTAGGGCGCTCAAAGACAGGATTGGTGAACACGCCAGGGCCCTGAAACAGCAAGACTCCAGATACCCCATGGCCACACACATATGGGAGTGTCCCTCTCAAGGTGTACACAAAAGGTTCCTTTTCTATGGGATTGACATCACCACACCTAGTCCTAGGGAGGTAACAGAGAGCTACGACTGAGACGCTCTGAAGCCCTTTGGATTATGCGTCTTAAATCCTTTGAACAGGGTTTCAATAGTGATCGGGAAATGCACTATTTTTGGGCGATTAGGAACTGTAGATTGCAATATAAACAATATGTGTGTATCCTGTTAAGCCATTCTTTGTATTTACTGTTAATTTTGTTTTGATTTTAGTATGTATTACGAATAGAGGAGTTTCTCCCTTTTTTAATCTATACAGTTCTGTTTTAACATGTCTCTTCTGATTGGGTTATGGAAAGCCCCTCACGTAACCGGTGCCCAATGGCACCATACCACACATTCTGGTCATATAATGCATTTGCCGTGTAATGACAGTTTGAACCGGTATGTGGATTATCTCTTAATAGATTGATGTCCTTTTCTTAAATGTATTGCATCATGTGACGTGAAAATTCTGTCTCGATTCGTTTAATGCCTTTGTGTGTAAATATGTCACACATCATGAATACTCTCCCCATAACAGAAGGATACCAAAAAAAAACCCCTGGGTTTGATGTTTATGTGTCACGCATTTCAAGTGTAAGCAACTGACTAATGCCTTTTGTAATTGTACTTGGCAATGGGAATGACTCAATACTATCACCATAAAAATACCCCCATGGGGCCACCCTGGCCCCCCTTCCACTCTTTCCTTTCTCTAATCCTTTGCTCTATGGATCACTATTAACATGGTGTCACCATTGAAGCCATTTTGTACTTTAGTGTTCTCGCCTCACAACTTAGGCGCTTCTAATTTTACTAATTGAACTACACTGATTGCATGTCTCCGGCTTTGAATACGTAATTGATAACGTGTGCACGCTAGGTAACGAGCACGTTAAGAAACGAGGTTTGCGCTCTAGCTTTTTTTAGAACGTGGTGAGTGATAAACACTTTCAGGTAAGAGCACGCTGTCTACTCCGGTTCACACGGTGCCGGAGAGAGGAGCCACGGGGCGCACTCGCCTTATGGTAAGCTTAATGCTTGAGAGCTAGGAAGATAGACATTTCACATGGACGTTAACTAGCGTCTGGAAGGGAGTTAAAACGTCTGTTTGAACGTATCCATTGTGACTTTAATTTCAGCTGGTCTGCGGTGAATGGAGCCGCGTTTTCTTCTTGGAAATACTGGGACATAAATATAGACACCTTGGATATATCCTTGCCTTGGCATATAAAGCCTGATTTAACTGAGAATACGTTGTTTTGGCTTGAACTTACCAGTTACAACAGGTAAGAATACGTATGCTGATTTAGCAATTAACTGAAAGACATTCTTTGAATGCCTCAGTAAGTTAACCTTATTGATCTTGTGAATACTCAAGGATACCATGCTGATGGGATTTATTATTACACAGATCCGTGACTAGGACGTGCTAATATAGAAGTGGAATTTTAGGACCCGCTGTGTCGGAATTATCACCAGCTGTAAGGTGAGCCTCAAATTTGAGTTTTATATGTGGTATTACTAGTTATACGTCATGCGGATATGGAGTTAACTATGACATAATCTGATTTGATTACTCGTTATTGTGTTACAGGTCTGATATGTGACTACCATAGACGTAAGGTATGCACAATCTTAATACGATGCACAATCGAGGGTTAGACTTGTTCACAACTCACAGGTACTAGGCACGTGTGCCAGGTGAAAGTACAATGAGGAACACACACTGACCATGCAACACTTCTGTTCCTCCCCTTCCTACACCATAAAATAGCAGCTATCATGGACACATTTCACCATCACTCACTTTTGACCATGTACCTAGGTCTAAACTTGATAGACATACACACTTGTACACCGAGCGGTCGGCATGCAACCATTCGAGTATATGCTTTGGACTACACTCCATGCATAGTTCCTGTTGTAGATGGCTACAACTATGACTGGTACATCCTTTTATCAATGGCGAACCCTCTTCTCTGGCCACTATTCCCACCTGGACTGTAATTGGTTTAACATGAATCACCACTTCTGATCTATATGTCGTACTCTTATGAGACATATATTTTGTAACAATTTCTTTAATGTACTGTGACACAAGCCGATTTTACTTAATTCCAGCCCTGAAGAAGTCTAGGGTTATACACCCAGTGACGAAACACGTGTTGGCTGGCCTGTGAAGCAACATAACATTAAACCAACACTTGAAGAAAAGAATCTATTGTTGTCTTATGTTAAACAACGAATATTTTTCGTGTTGTTAATACTTATTTGCGTGTGCACAGGACTTGCTGTCATTAGCGTTTCAATATTTATTGAACAACTGATTCTAGAGTAAATTACTTGCGCTGAAATGATTAATAAAAGGAAACAGAATAAAGTGATTAGCATTACGAGAATGGTGCTAAAGATGAACAATTCAACCATTTTCCTGAAAACTATATGCTTACATACAACTACTGTAATATAGTGTACTCCTACCTAGCGCATTCTACCCTATTGTGTCTAAGGTTAGTGGATCTGCCAAATCCCTGTCAGGTGGTCTAACTCCCCATTACCTCTGGGTAAGTGTCAGCAAGCTGCCCGTCTTGGTGAAGAGTTGGACAGCATCCCTCGCATGAGGTGACAGGAATCAGCTCAGCTGAAATTCCAGCATGGGCTGACCTCTCAGTGCCAGCGAAATGCTCCTCTGAATAAACAAAGGCTTGATGTGATATACATAATAACATCCTCCATGTTACCATGCCAAACCCCCAGTCAGGACGCTATTGTTATTCTATTGTGAGAGCTCTGTCACAGAGCGGCCAAAAACAGATAACATATTGCATGCTAAACGTTGCCCTTGTACAAAGTGTTCAAGGTTTTCTGATGGAGTGCCTACAAAGTGGTATTGTAAGCAAACTAAGTTCAAGGCATGTTATCCTGTGTGTGTGCGCACAAACAAATGTGTGTCAAATATCATCGTGTTTAAGGGAAGGGAAGGCATGTAAAGATGGCGGTTCTTAACTGGGCCCAATACCTCCACGTGACACCACCAGATCATGACACCAGGTGTCCTCGGTGACATACACGGGCTGTTATTCATCGGGTCCAATGACCCCTCCCAATCATCCCCAAGTCCTAGCCCAAAAGAGTAGGTCACAGGCTCTGACCTGGGTGGAATACCTCCAGCAGGCACAGGAGCCGTGGTTGGATGATGCCCCTGCAGCTCAGTGTTGGAGTCGAGGAGGAGTATGGGAACTGCGTCGCCAGTGGATGCCGGCACCGCCAGGGACGTTAGCAATGGAGCCGACGAAGGTCGAGATGACTTGACCGGCGCTGCTCCGGATTCATCCACGGATCTAAGGGGCCAATTGGTGCCGACGGCGTACTGGCCAGTGGAAGACTACTAGGGGCACCTCCCGAACCCGCGGGGGCCAGAGGGCTGACCAGGACAGGCCACTCAAATATGAGGTTGATGGCCTTATAAAATTCAGGGAGTTCGGCGGTGTGCACTCCTGCTCCAGGAAACTCTGGGAGGCACAGAGATGGCCCTGGTGCAGTATGAACCACAGAGGCAGGCCTCGAATATCGACATTCCTTCATCTTGACAGATGACGTCAACTTTTTATTCTTCTTTTGTTTGTGGGACTTACCCGAACACCAAGACGACTTCGATGACAAGTGACTGAAGTGTCTCTCCGACCGATCCCGGGACTTCCTCTCGACTGGGATCAATACAGTCTCACATAGAGCAGCAAGGAGCTTGACGGGCCGCTCCCTCAAGCCATGGGGTGCATGAAGCAACAATTGGCGCAGGTCTTGGTGTTGTGGTGATACTCGAGGCACAAGAGACAGAAAATGTGTGGGTCTGTCACTGCATCTGCCAATGACAGGCGGCACAGGGCTTGATCCCAGCCTTCCTTGTGGACATCCCTGCCACACCACAAAACAGTCTCAAAACTCTTCAACACAAGGTCGAAATGAGGTCAGTCAAAATGTGACAGGGGCAGCTGTTCTCAAGATCTGCACTTACTGGTACAAAAAGAAAAGAATGGACATCAGCTTGCTGGGGTGGCACCAATATAGGCACTGTGCACGTCACTTCCTGTACGGACAATGCCACGCGGAGCCAAACTATGCCATCTACCGACACGCAAGGGTAGTGCTCACGAAAGACTTCCAAATCCAGTCTGGCACCTGGAGACAATTCTAAGATAAGGAATCTGCGGCTAGAAGTCTATCAGATAAATGGAAGCATCTGTGTTTGAATCACATGGACTTGACTTGTTTATGGTGAATCCCAGGGATGGTAAGAGTTCTGCCGCTGTCTGAAGGTTGTCCACAACTAACTGTGGCTATCCAGCCTTCATCCGCCAGTGCCAAGGTTAGAGAATTCAGGAATTCATGATTTCAAAGAGGAGCAGCGGCCACCGCTATCACTTTTGTGAACACCTGAGGGGCACTGGTGAGTATGAAGGGGAGCACAGCAAACTGGAATTTTTTCTGGCACACCCTGACTTATAGGCAAAGACTGTGGGACTTAAAGAAAGTTATAAGAAATCAATGCACGTCTATAGAGACAAACCAGTTTCCCGGATATAAAACTGAAAGGATCTGGTTCAATGTGAGCATTTTTAATTTATATTTCTGCAGCAAGTCATTCAGGGTGTCTGCAGTCCAAGATAGGCCTGAGTCCCCTGTCCTTTTTTAGGATGAGGAAGTATGGAGAATAGTATCCTCGGCTTTCTCGGAGTACGCTACTCTCTCCATACCGCCTTTGGACAATAACAGGCATTCCTATTGTAGTCAGATGGCCAGATATTCTTCTGAAACTCATTCTGATGTTGAAGGACTACTGGAAAGGGAGGAGAGAAAAAGTAGGACATCGCCTTTTTGAAAAATTTGACCCTCTGTCGGACGTGATGGATCGCCAAGCCTGGAGAAGTGCTGGATCCTGGCTCCCACTGGTTGGGCATGCACTGGACAAATTAAAGCAGTTTGCAGGCTGTTGTAGAAGAAGAAAAGGAGTTACAGGACTGCAGTATCTGCCAGTTCTACGGTCGCAGCAGGACTGTGTTCTCTGCTGCATCACTGTCAGGGTAGGTTGTGTTTGGCTATACGCCACACCCCTGGAACAGAACCTAAATTTTCAGAACTGGTACGGAAATTGTTTGGAATGGGTCAACAGCCCCAAGGAATACACTGCACCTCTGCTATCTTTAAAGTGTTCCAAAGTGCAGTTCATCTTCTTTCCGACAAAGTGAGACCCACCTAAGGACATATATATATCAACTGCCCTGCCAATACAGTCACTGGTATGCAAACTGGTGTGGACCACAGACTTGGCCGCATCCTGACCATCATGGATCATCCGAGCCAGCGAGGCTCTAAGATCCTCTTATTTGAGGAGAAAGATGCAATAATGACTGTGGCACAGGGCAATCTGACCTGATGTTATGCGGCATGATGATCCACCTATTTCAAGACCTAGCACTCACTACGCTACTGAAGCGGAGAGACTTGCGCCTTCATCATGACAGTTTTGAAAGAATACAATATCAGATATCAATAGGGCTACCCCTTCAGTCTCATTTTCCAGTGGAATGGCCGACATAAGGTGGCTAGATCGCTTTGGGAGTCCACCAAATTATTGGGGCTACCCTAAGAACAAGTGACTGAATCTCCCGAAACAAAGCCAACAGCCTGCTGGACCGGAATGGCACACCTCCACCAGCAAACATCAACTACATCACAAAAGACAAGACACCTCCAACAAAGCTGTTATCTCACACCAGCTCGGGAAGAAATAGGACTCTACTTCTCGAGAGCATCTATCCTGGGGTTCCTCTCTCCGAGGTAGGTCTAAAGACCCATGATACACTGGAACTTCCACTTTCAATGCACTACAGGGCCGTAGGGAGACCTCAAGAGCGTAAACTCTGAGACCTCCTTCCCCCCACTCAATTACCAACGCAAGAGGCTGCTATGATCCCATGGTGGGTTTGACATTCCTACCCACAATCTGGACAAAGACGCTATTAGTTGGGCCCTGTTGGCCACCCAGTTTCTGAAGTGTTTCCCATCTTTCTCTCTCCCTCTTTCTTCTTTTTCTTTGGAGGTGGGATCTGCTGGGAAGGTGGGAATGTTACACGCTGTGGTCCTGGATCCCCTTTCCACATGGAAATCTCCAAACACACACGCCTAGCGCCCCACAACCCAGGGTAGTCATGGAGAGCACAACTACATTCAAGTTATTGTCTCTACATATGAGGCCTCAATTCCCCCAATAAATGCTGCTAAGAATGGCGATACTTGGCCCAACAAAATCCAGATGTCTTTCTCCAAGAGACGCATTTACTGTGAGAGGATCAGTGGCAAATGCACCATAGGCACTACGCCTTCCGATATTGGGCATCATTCACGGCTAAAAAGGTGGGGCTGGCTATACTGTACAAATCACAAGTTGGGGGCACACATGTCTACATGACATGGGACCCTGAGGGCAGGTTCCTTAAAATGATCATTTGACTTGCACACAACATTGCTAAACATCTACTCCCCCCACCTACTCCAAAAACTCATTCCTCCACACAACACTAAAACAACAGGTGTGAGACTCCTCGGGGAATATTACACTAAAACAATAGCTGTGAGACTCCTCAGGGAACATTAAAGTAGGGGGAGATTTCAAACTGGCTTGGGACTCCGACCGAATAGAAGCACTAAGTAATTTCTGGGCATGGGGGCAATGTCGGTCCTGCTGAAGGAGACTACTGAACTGGGTCTTCTAGATGCATGGCGCTATCTTCACCCTGACTCCAAAGATTATTTGTTTTGCTCTCACGTTCTGTCCACATATTCATGCATTGACTATGTCTTAATTACAGACTCACATTTCCCCACCTTAGTAACTGCGACTATATCTGGCATCTTGATTTTAGACCATCTTTACATAAAACTTACATGGCAATGTGATCCTCGCGCCCTCGCCAGAGCCCCCCCAAACCCTACATAATCGGGGACCAGAGAAAAAAAAGATCAGACATACAGGTAGCCATACCCGCTTAATTTGAGCATAATTCCACCCCCGAAATTTCAGCCCACACACGTTGGGATGCCATCAAGGCTACTATTCGGGGCACCATCATAGGCATCGAGAGGGGAAGGGCTCAAGAGGACAACTGGTCGAGAATTCCTAAACACTTGAGATGAAAGAACTAGAGACCCAAGACAAAACAAATGCTTCAAGACTCCTAAAACTAGACTGGCAATGCTGTGCGGCCAACTGAAACTTTACAGGACTAACTTCGCCAAACGCACCCTCCTAGCAGTAGGTCAAACCTTTTACAATCAGGGAGAAAAAGTAGGTAACCTCCTAGCCCGCAAATTTAGAGTACAACGTGCTAGGGTCCACATCCCAAGGGTTAAAACGGAGTCGGTTGACTGGGTATTGACGGAGGAGGATAAACAAAATGCTTTCCGTGCATTTTACCATAAGCTTTATATGCAAGATGCAGTGCAGACTGAACTAATTTGAAGCTTCCTAGATCAGTGAGACCGGCCTCCTATATCTGCCCAATATAAAGATCTTCTTGAAGCCGTTATAGATTCCAATGAGATCTGACAAGTGATCAAAGCAATGCCAACAGGCAAAACTCCAGACCTGGTTCGCCTCCCCCTTGAATTCTACAAGACTTTGACACCCCTATAAGATCATCTGCTTGCTCTCTGCAACTTTTTCTCCACCAGTACTGGTCTGACCCCCACCATGCGGAAGGAGGAAATAGCCCTGATCCCCAAACCGGGTAAAGACCCGACTAAATGCGCATCCTATAGACCATAGCATTTCTAAAAGTTGATGCATAAATCTACACAAAAATATCAGTGATGCAAATGGACTACTTCCCTCCCCGGACTGATAGGACCGGACCAAGTAGGGGTCCTCCGCAACCGGCAGGGAGCTTACCATATTGGCTGGCACACAAGCAAAATATCCCAACCCTGAGCCTATCCCTAGATGAGGGGAAAGCCTTTGACCGTACCAGCTGCATCTTCCTTTCGAAAGTACTCCACAAACTAAACCTGGGACACGGCATGATTGAGAAAACCCTGGCGGCCTACACTGATCCCATGGCAGTACTCATGGTAACAGGATAACACACAGAACAAATCACACTGGTCAGGGGAACATGGTAGAGCTGTCCCTTGTCGCATTTCTTTTTGCCCATACAGTAGAATACCAGTAGACCCCAACAAGACCAGGGAATAAGGGGTATCCAGTTTGGGGCTGGATACATAAACGTAATCTCTTTGAGGATATAGTCATTCTCACACTGATCAACTTAGCTCGGTCCTTAGCATCCCTCTAATTTGTACTGGTGTCGGCTTTCACGGGTAACTTTACGAGGTCCCACATACTCAAAATTACAGTATCAGAGGAGGACATTGCATCTCTGGTTGCGTCCCTATGAAGACTCGCAAATCTTTTAAAACAGTTCGAGCGTCAGCCGAGCGCTGAGGCCATACCCATAGGAATCTAGAGCATGAATCCACTGCCACCAAGATATATTTGTAAGCCCCATCCGAATGAAGGTGGCCGCAGTGGTCCAAATATACACAAGTGAGTGGTCTGTCTGATATTAGTAAAGGGGTCTGCGCTGGATGCGCCACGGTGGAACCCTTCAGCTGCTGGCAGATGTTGCAATTTAGGACAAAATTCTTTGTTTAGTTAACCCAGGCCACCAATAGCGTTGTTTCAATAAAGAAACTGTCGCGGTAATCCCTGCGTGTGCAGAACATAGACCCTCGTGTGCAGCTAGAATTAAACCTAATCTGCGATCCATGTTCGGTATTACTCTATCCCCCACTCCTGGAATTTGAGCATACGGAATGCTATTTGCATCTAACTAGTAGGAGTACTGGAGTGGAAAGCCTTTAGGTAAGGCTGGGCTGTTTTTGCGTGAAGCAATGACAGCTACCATTATCTGTCCGCCTATTCTCGTTTTGGAACGAGTGATTGCAGCTACTGCAGCACTACGCACTGCCCCCTTCACGGCTTCATCAGCCAATGAATTCCCTTCAACGTGAACGCCATCACGTTGATGACTCAGCATGTGTATCACGTGAGCTCTTGGTAGTTCGTTTTTCAACTCAGCTACCAGTTCCCATAGCATTTTATGCTCAATTGTGCCACCTTTTGAGTCTTTAAACCCATTCTGACCCCAGCAGTGGAGATATTCGTTGTATGACTGGACACAATAAAAAGAATCGCACACAATCAGTGTGGGGAATTCTAGATCCCTATTTATTAGTGCCAGTAATAGGGCTTTTAGTTATGCTAGCTGTGTTGTACAGTCTCCTAGAGACGGTCTTCGTACTGCTGGGATGGAACTTACCATCCAGCATGCAACACTTCACAACAGCGCACACGGCACTGTATTGTTGTTTACTCCCTATGGCAGGCTGAGCTGATCCGTCAGTGTAAATGATATATCATACTGATCTAGAGGCATCATTTCATTTGGGAGAGGATATTCTTGTTCATATTGCAGGAATGCTTGTGTTTTTAGACTAGGGTCATACCTGTATTCTACATCCGTTGCAGTGAGAGAATTTGCCCATTGTATCCATCATGGATGTAAGGCTTTAGCATTTGGAACTCTTGCCTTTGTAGCAGCCTCTAAGGCTGGTACCAGAGTTACGACAATTATTTGTTACCCCTGAGCTAGTGCTCTTTCTCTTACTAGAGCGGTCTGTACTGCTGTCAGTATTTTTTCTGTAGAAGCAAAACGCATTTCAGCGTTTGTGTACAAGTGTGATTTGTATGCTATGGCTACTGTTTCGCCTTCATTGAAGGTTAGGTAAGCGTACCCAGATTGACCCGCTATAACACGGATCACCAGGTTGCGGACATTTACGTGTGTCTGCAAGTGTTTTGAAGCTATCATGTCAGCCTGTAGGGAACGAAGGACATCTGTGTGTTCCTGTGTCCAATGCCTAACTGAAAAATCAGGTCTGATTAAGTCGTAGAAAGGTTTTACTTTTTCTGCATAATCTAAAATGTATGTTCTGCCAAAATTTAAAAATCCCAATATGGATTGTAAGTTTTTCAGCGATTTTGTAAGTTGGAGCAGCGCACATTTTTCTAAAAAGTTAGCTGCCAGGCTTTTTCCTTCACTTGCAAACACAAAAAGGCTGCCCCTCACGTGGGTTCCTACAATTTCCTACAGACTACTGTTGAGATGCAACATCAGTGGGGGCATCTCATAAAAGTTTCGGACTGGCCTCACACACCGCCCGGTGTCATGCTTCATCATAGGCTGTCCTCGCCCTCTAAAAACTTCGTTTGATAGAGGGCGGGCATACACCTGGAGACAGGGATGCACTTCTACAACTAAGTGATGGCCGTGTGAAAGTGAAAGGTGATTTAAAAACCATCACACCTGTCACTCACGGTGAAGGGAGAATAATGTCCCAGATCACCGTATAACTATTTTTAATACCATACATCTGTTCCCTGAATAAAACACTGTTGAGTGACAGGTGTGATGGTTTTTAAATCACCTTTCACTTTCACACGGCCATCACTTAGTTGTAGAAGTGCATCCCTGTCTCCAGGTGTATGCCCGCCCTCTATCAAGCGAAGTTTTTAGAGGGCGAGGACAGCCTATGATGAAGCATGACACCGGGCGGTGTGTGAGGCCAGTCCGAAACTTTTATGAGATGCCCCCACTGATGTTGCATCTCAACAGTAGTCTGTAGGAAATTGTAGGAACCCACGTGAGGGCAGCCTTTTGTGTTTGCATATAAGATTGGAGGCTGGCTTGCCCTTTGGCCCCGTGCCTCTAGTTCCCATCCTCAGCCCAGTCTGAGGTAAGTGTGTGTGTTTTTCCTTCACTTGACAGCTCATATCCTAAAAATAGGACATTGAAGTGGGCTATTTTTGATTTTTTTAAAGTTGAATTTGTAGCCCTCAGAAGCGAACCCCAAAATTATGTTGCTCACCCTGGACAAGTGATCCTTTAAATCATCATATCATAGGACAATGCCTCTTCATCCAAATTCTGAAGTAACTCTGTTACCCTAGCGGAAAACAACCCAGGGCTATTCTTATACCCTTGGGGGAGTCGACAAAATTGACGCTGGGAACCTAGCGCTGAGAATGCTGTCAAATACCTGCGCTATATTTTGGCAGAAAAATCCATTTGAGATATCTAGTGTTGTTTTGTATTTTTTCCGCACAATGTTATTCATTAATGCGGTACTATGTGCATTCTATACTGCAAATGTTTTAGTG
Source organism: Calotriton arnoldi (assembly GCA_963921515.1). Lineage (NCBI taxonomy): Eukaryota > Metazoa > Chordata > Amphibia > Caudata > Salamandridae > Calotriton > Calotriton arnoldi. Next base: position 841,285 of record CAWUFW010002420.1, read on the forward strand.
CATGTGTTCAGATGACTATAATCTAAAACTGGACGGTATGAATTATTGGGTTTCATTAAGGGAAACAAAGGATTGTTCATTCAGGAGGTGCAAGTTTCTATTACACCCTGGTATTCAAGTTGATCCAAGACCTCCCTGACCTATTTTTTCGCTTCTTGTTTTATTGGGTACTGTCTCTGTGGAGTTGGAGTAGTTTTTACTGGGATTGTATGGTGAGGTGACTCAGCATCCCACCCAACATAATTTGCAAAATAATGCTGGAGCAAGGGCTACCGCCCACTCCTGCGCGTATGTGTGTTTTAAGTATATTGGAACGAGGTCGGAAAAAGCCGGTAAAATAACTGTTTCTCCCTTTGGGCAATCCATAACAATTTCAGGCGGCCAATCTTTTTCAGCTAAAAGGATGTCATAGGTGCAAGTTAGGTTCTCCCAACAGAGACCTTTAATTTTTCTGGGTTTGTCCCCCTCCATTTGGAGTGCTATTTTATGTAACCTATGTGGGACACTTACCCTTGTATAAGGTGTTTCCACCGTGATATGCTCATTCAACTCTGCTGTCACCAGAAATTCCACCAGGTTCTGGCGAGCTATTGTTACTTCTGCTGCGCTGTTTAGCATCGTCAGAGCCCATTCCCCGTTCAGAAGTTGAGTCCTCAGAATTCTGGACATGTCTAACTTTGAGACCTGCTACTTTCTTCTTTTTAAACTGAGGGTTTGATTTTGGCTTTTCTTCTTTTTTAGAAGTGTAGTCTTAAGCCTGTTGCGTGTCTCTGGACTTTGTACGCTCTTCTTGTCTGTGTTCTGACCGTCCTACCCTCTCGGAGTTTCTTGGTGAACCTTGAAAGGAACGAGAGGAAAGTTTCAGTATCCTGATACCCGTCAGGTTTCTTTATGTTATCTCTATTCCTAAGGTTGTATCTCCTTTCGGAGGGCTCCTGTTGAGGAGAACCACCCCTGGATTGAGATCTATTCTTTTGTTTTTTATTGTTACTATTCCATTTCTTCTTGGAATAATCAGGTGCTTGCTTGGTGTTATCCTTTTCAGGATCACCCATGAGTTGAGGTTTTGTTGCTCTAGCTCCCAAACTATCTCGACCTAATTCAGCATAGGTGTCTTCAATAATTTTAGGTAATTCACGCACCTGTTGTAAAGGAGTGAAATCCCTCAGGTGTGGGTGTATTGCCACTGCTGCTGCATACCCTTTAACGTTAGCTAGTATGATGGCTGATACCTGGGCAAAATTTCCTAACAATTTCATCCCTAAGTTCAGAGCAGGTTCTGCTCCATACTCATTCTGCATTTGTCTTAATACACCTGGTATTAATGCTAATGACGGGATACCATGAGTTCTGGTATATATTACAGCGAAAACTGTACCCCAAGTGGTACAATCCTCTATCTGGGGAGCTATCCCCCTTGGCAAGCAGATTGTTAGCATTCTGTGTTTTTCTTGAGGGCTTGTATGTGGAAATACTGCCTCTAGCTGTGTTACTTTTTTAGCTATCCAGAATGGCATTTGCTCACGTTTAGTGGGAATTTTACCCATAACTGTGTGTAGCGTTTGTGGTGTTATTTTTGTTGTAGATCCCTGAATTTGTCCTGTTTGTGTAGCTCTTGTTGGCTGAAGTGTGAGTGTTCTCATCACGAACTGTGTCAGGTTTCTGTAAAGTTTTATTATTTCTTTATGAAGTGGACACAAGTCTGCCATTGGCATTGAGTCAATGTCTGGATGCTGTGTGTAAGCCGCAAGGACTGGCCAAGTGGCTCTGTCTCTTCCGAGCGGACCTAGTCTTACTTTGTCTTTTGTGTGGGGGAGGGCACCTTTAAACCAGTTTATGTGCTCCTGGTAGGTGAGCGGAATTTCAATGTCCTCATACGGACAATATTCATTTGGTGGTTCATCCTCACTGTAAGAATGAAATGTATGTTATTGTGCATCAGCTGGTGGGAATTTAACCCATGACTGGAATACCTCTGTTCAATATGATTTGTGAGCCTCAATCACAAATGTGACTAGCTGAGACTCCATAGTCTGCTAGCTTAAGAGTAAGGGCATTTCTGACATTTTCTGAAATGTTAATTTCATTTTCCTCTTCTTCTTCCCTAACTGTAGCACGTTGTGCTCGCACAGTGGCGTCTTCGTCAGCCATTGCTAACAAAGGTTTTCAAGGTAAAGTTTCAAGGAAACTGAGATACGGTTTTATGCACAATAGGAACAATTTGTCCTACAAGCTTGATTAACCTACAGCCAATACATAGGATATGCCTACTCCGCTGTGGCGGATAGTTCCCTTCCCACTCCAGACGTCTCTGGGGAAATGCGAGTAGGGGTCTCTGAGAAAAGCACGACTGAACTACTCAGATTTGACCGTTAAATAAGTACCAAACCAACGTTGGCAGCGCCATGTCGCGTAGTTCCTATAAACCTATTAGGATCTGGCGTTTAGACAACATACACTGCGGGATTGGTGTCCAGACTGATTCCAGACACCCCCACCGGGTATGTTAGCCTGTATACCAGCTGCTCACAGTGCCACTATAAACCCCTCTTACCAAGGAGAGAATAATTCTTGGCAACTATCGAACATGACAACTCTGTCCCATCAGGGATCGTGGAAACAGTACGATACTTTTCGCTCAGTCACTCGTGCTCACTTTGTCTCAGAGAGATACACAGAATAAACAGTGGGGTCGTTTTTCAATAAGCATTTATTGAACCAGCGTCATTCTAATGTAAAATAGGTGTGCTGAAACAACCATAAGACAGAAACAGATATAAATGATCGTAAGCACCAACAGAGTAAAAGGATGGTAGATTTATACCATAGTGCTAAAACCATGAATACAGGCAGGTATAAAAATGCATGACAATAAAATGCGTACTCCTACGATGCGACCCTAACTAGATGCACCTAAGTGTACCTAGCATGTATGTAGGTGCAAAAGCCAAGAATCCCTCTAGGATAAAGTCAACCCCATTACCTGAAGTGAGAGACTGTGGGATCCCGTCTTGGTCTCGAGTTGGACACCCCGCAAGGGATGTCAGACCACTGCGTACTGGAGTGTCTGCGTGCAGGAACCTCAGCGTCTCGCGTCAGTGTGTCGGCATGGAAGTCCTTTTTTTCCTCTCCTGCCTCAGCAGATATGGTGTTTATAAACCCAATGTGGTAACCCCAAGGGATATACCTTGCTGTGTCATGTTGGACTAGGATGACGGAAGGAATGACCCTTATACATAGTTATTATGCAGGAGATGGTGTCCTGCTGTGATTCCAAGAATCCTCATGCATAATGAATGAGGCTAGTTTTCAGAGAAAACCCCATGTCATTTAGGCATTACCGTAACTAGGTAAAAGGTCAGTACCAAGAACCGTTATGTAGTGTAATGGCAGGGGAAATATAGGTGAAAGGTTGGGTTGCTACCTGAGCCTATATTGGGCACCTGAATGAAACATAACGGTTCTGTAAAAAATCAAGGCTGCTTAATATGTAGTACGTAGAGTCTTAGCCCTGCTGGAAACTTTTTTTGCAGTACCCAAAAAATGGCGTGGAACTAACGAACAGAAGTTGTCAACTGTGGAGGGGCGTGGCTTGGCGCCGATGTAGGAGACAGCGGGCCTTGAAGCTCCTCCGTGGCCTCCCTCCATAAAAAGATATCCTGATGCCCTGAAGAGGCCCCTGCTCGGCCATATCGCGTCGGAGCACCGGGTGCCCAGGGGGGTGAACTGGCGAAGACCTGGGAGGCTGAGTGACGGAGAAAACTCCACTTTCTCGCACTGCTCGCACTCCCCCTGTGGCGACCTAAGATGGCGGCTGCCATCGGTCGCGGGAACCGACGTGGGTCGCACTGAGCTGTGCCTGGCGATTTCTGCCGGAACGACGGTGAGGCTCTTTGAACCCGATCTCGGAGGGAGGGTCTGCGGTTGCTCACAGCTGTGGGAAATTGGCGAAGTGGTGGGCAGAACTGGATTGGGCACCGTTGCGGATCCCAAAATAGCGGCCCGCTGATTTGACTGAGCTGCCTGCCAAGGGTGCGGGCGACCGGAGCCTGCTGCCCGCTGATCCTGAAACGCTGAGCTAGCGGCTCTGGGGTGCTTCTAAGTCCCACTGACCCCCAGAGGCTGGCGAACTGGACCTGACTTGCCTGACATCAACGGAGGAGTGAGGCGATCGGATCCGCCTGGTTCCCGTCAGGCCTGTAAGCGGCACTTTGTGCGGGGGCCTGGTACCCCGGCGGGGTAGAGTTGGAACAACAGGCGGTGCGTGAGACCTACCTGCGCTGCGGAGGCATTTGAGGCTGATTGGGGAGGTCCGGATCGGCGGGGATCGTCGAGGAGGAAGAGACTGCCCCAGACTGCCGTACCTTGGTGAGTGCGCGCTGGGCTACTTGAAAGCGGGGCACCCGCTCTGCCTCCCTCCTACGCGGAGGTGACTGGAGGGCCCGTGCGGTGCGGCCTGTGGAGAGCGAGACACAGCGAGAGGGAGCTAGCTGACCTTTCTTGGTTGCTGGGGGACATCGGCCCGGGCGAGAACCTCTGGTCTATTATATTTGCGGCTGGGCGCTATTGTACTGGGTGCGCGCCTGTGGTTGGGGCCCTCTGCTGCGGGGTCCTGGGTGAAGAGCGGAACCATGCTGGTGTGTCGCTGATATTGGTGCTGGAGGGGCGCCGCGCGACCTCTTGTGGCCCACTGGACCGAAGCGAGTGCATTGAAGGAGGTACGACTTGGGTGCTGGCGGAGGCGCACTGAACTGTGACCCAGCTGGATGCACTGAGGCCCGTGGGCAGCTCTGAGGACGGGAATGTGGGGCCCAACCTTGCTGAGGTAGCCCGCTTGCTGGCAGAGGCTGCCCCAGCGCGGAGTTAATACCGGTACGGGAGTGACTCTGATTTTGGTGGGGTATTCCGCAGTCTTTGGTGACCTGCCGAGATGGGGCGAGTATCCAGGAGGAAGGGCTACGCGGCCCTTCAGGTGGAGGGAGCAGGGCAGCAGACTGACGACGAGGATGAGGTGACGGAGCGCGCCAACACAGCAGGCCCGGGAGGTCCTACGCTGGTCGATATAATGCAGGCCATCACCTCGTCCAGGGAGGCCCTTGAGACGAAGATTGACGCCATTGGAGTGGACCTTACTCTGCTCAAGGATGACCACAGGAAACTGAAGGAGCGAGTGAAAGTGACCGAGAAAGTACTAGAGGGGGTCCCGGAGGTGGTGGCCACCTTGCAGCGCTCCTTGAAGCAGGTGGAGGACAAAGTTCGGGTCTTGGAGATGAGAGCAGAGGACAGTGAAGGGCGCTCCCGCAGGAATAATCTCCGCGTGGTGGGGGTTCCAGAACGAGCAGAGGGAGACGACGCGGTTCGATATTTGGAAGAGTGGCTCCGGACGGAGGTTGCCCCGGAGGGACTGTCCCCGTTTTTGCCCTTGAGAGAGCCCACAGGGTCCCGGCTCGACCTCCCAAGCCGGGAGCGCCACCACGGCCGTTCGTGGTGAGACTATTGCATTATCGGGACAGGGATCACCTTCTGCAGCAGGCCAGGGGGAAGCAACAACTGCAAATCGAAAACTCCAAGGTGATGATATTCCCGGACTATACTAGGGAGGTCCAGAAGCAGCGGGCCTCTTTCATTGCTCTAAAGCGGAAATTGCGCCAATTTCACATCTCATACGCCATGTTCTTTCCAGCGCGCCTACGAGTGGTGGACGGTGCTGATACGCTCTTCTTCAGTACCCCGCAGGGTGGATGGCAGTGGCTAGAGACGCGCCGGACCCCTGCGGCAAGCAACGGAGAGAAGGGATCACCTGAGCGCGTGAGCCCGCGGAGGCCATCTTTGCTACCAGATCAACGGCTGGAGCGAGACAGAGCTGTGCAGGCGGTTGCAGAGATCAGCCAAGGTGGGCTCAGCCCGAGCTCTGATTCCAATAACCGAGCGCTGGGCAGTTCTGGAACATCTCTGCCTGGAAGCACGAACGGGGACTCTGATTCTGAGATGCCGGTGGTCACTCCACGCACGGCGGACTTGCTTGGCTGATTCGACAGGTGATGGTGGAATGGGATAGATTGTGGCTGGCTCCGGGCTTGGTCGCTGTAGGGGGTTTGGTCTGCAGATGGAGAGGGATGGCGCCAATTGCTCAGTCTTAATGGGGATCCTCATATGGTACAGAACGGGGGAGAGCCGGGAGGGGCTTTGGGTCCCATAGGGTCGTCACACTACCCCCTTTGTACACAGTTGTGGTTGTATCAGTTTGGATGGGAACTAGTTCAAGGGAACCTGTCCTGGGGAGTGGGAGTTGGGGGTACTGGGATGTTGGGGGGGTGGGTGTTCCTGGGACCAAGCATGCCGCTGGGGGGTATATGGAGGGCAGGATGCATACAACTGCGCCATGGGAACCGCCGTAGGTATCAGGTGTTTATCCTGGAATATTAGGGGGATGCATACTATGACACGTCGCCATAAGATCCATGCCTATCTTAGACGGAGAGGAGTGCAGATTGCGCTTCTTCAGGAGACGCATTTAACTAAGCAAGAGGGGTTAGCTTTGCAACGCAGATGGCGAGGGCAGGTGTTCTGCACAACATACTCGGCGTTTGCGCGGGGTGCACTTATCTGGATAAGAGCTGGAGTCCCGTTCCAAAGCACTGGGCAGTTGATTGACCCTGAGGGTAGATATGTCGTCGTGACGGGGCGCTTAGACGGTAGAGACATTGTCCTAGGGAGTATATATGCCCCTAATGCTGATCAAGCCTCATTTTTTGCGCATCTTTCCCGGAAGCTCGCACCAATGTTGGTGGGATCTGTGCTCCTGGGGGTGACTTTAACTGTATCGCGGACGTCGCGTTGGACCGCTCCCATCCCCCCTTGTAGACGCCCTGGTGCACAGGCTGGCTGCGATGCGACGGGCTTGGCAACAACAGTGGGGACTAACCGATACATGGAGGGCGCATCACCCGACTGACAGGGACTACTCGTACTTCTCGGCACTGCATGATCTGCATGTTAGGTTGGATTCGGTCCTTTGCTCTCCGGACGTACATGGGGGGATGGTGCATAGTGAATATTTGGCTAGAACGTCATCTGATCATAACCCTCTGCTGGTGGTCTTACATTGGTTACGAGATCGTCCTGCTATTCCCACATGGCGGCTCAGGCCAGACACGTTGGAAGACCCGGTGTTTAGGGCTGCGCTGGGCTCGGCCATTGAAGGCTATTTTAGGGATAATGTCAATACAGCATCTTCTCCAATGGTGGAATGGGATGCTTTTAAATCTGTGGTTAGGGGGCGCTGTATAGGAGAAGTGGTGGGAGTTCGAAGAGTACTGCTGCAGGATGTGTCAAAGGCGGAACAGCAACTGCGCGGGTTGGAACAGGAGCGCCCGGAGTGTCCGGACAGGCATGATGAGTTGCTTGCGGCCCGAGAGGAGCTAGCGGTCCAGCTCGAGCGATTGCGCTGCTTCGATTATAAGGCTAATACAGACAGGGCACATGCGGAACGTGACAAATCTGGGGCATTGCTAGCATGGCTGGCCAACCCGGCGCGCAGAGGGACAGTAATTTTAGACTTGAGAGGCCAGGGAGATGAGGTGTTCTATACCCAGCGGGGTATTAATGAACAATTTTTGCAGTACTATACTGAGCTGTACCGGAGCAGGGTGGGCCCCGGACTTCCTGGAGATGAGGGGTTTCTGCTGGGGGCAGACCTCCCTAAAGTTGACCCTGGGGAGGTTGCAGCCCTGGGTAGGGACATCGAGGCGGGTGAAGTCCGTTGTGCTATAAAGCGCATGGCCAGGAATAAAACGCCGGGCACAGATGGGCTGCCAGTGGAATTCTATGCGGCCTATGCTGAGGTTCTGGTTCCCTATCTGGTGACGCTGTACAATAGAGCACGCCAGGAGGGTGTCCTCCCTGCCTCTACGCGCGAAGCCATCATAGTCCCTCTCCTCAAGCCGAACAAACCCGCTTGGGACCGCTCCTCGTACAGACCCCTTGCGATGCTAAACCTAGATTATAAGATCTTAAGCCGGGTACTGGCGGGTCGTTTGATGCCCCATATGGCGGCGCTGGTTCACAAGGATCAGGCCGGGTTTATTCCCACCCGGAATACTGCAATGAATGTTCGCAGACTTGTGCATATCTTGGGGTCTGATACATATGATACAGAAGAAGCTTGCATTTTTGCGGTCGATATTGAGAAGGCCTTTGATAGCTTGGAGTGGCCTTACCTTTTCAATGTGCTGCGGGAGTTTGGCCTGGGGGAGGGTTTCATACGGTGGACAACGCTGCTGTACAGTGCTTCCACGGCTAGAGTCAAGACAGGGGGCTTAATCTCTGCTGCTTGTGGGGTTGCACGGGGGACGAGACAGGGATGCCCGTTGTCCCCTCTGCTATTTGCCCTGGCGATGGAGCCCATGGCTGCTCATGCCAGGATGGGGAGGTTTTACCCTGGGTTGCTGGTGGAGGGACAGGTGCAACATATAGCCTTGTATGCGGATGATCTCCTCCTGTTTCTGCCGAACTCTGGGGATGCGCTTCAAGGAGCGAAAGAATTGTTAGAGACCTTGGGGAGAATAGCGGGGCTCCGCGTGAATTGGTCCAAATCATGTCTGTTCCCCACCGCGGCGGACAGGCCGGACCGACAGAGTGCGGGAGGCGTCCCATGGGAATCCCGCTGTTTGACTTACCTGGGGACACGGATTTATCACGATCATGATGACCTGCTGGAGGGCAATGTGGGACGAGCGTTGCGTAGCGCTAAGACTTGTTTCGACTTTTGGGGGACTCTTCCACTATCCGTCGCGGGAAGGGTGGCTTTAGTGAAGATGGTCACGCTGCCGAGGTTCCTCTATTGCTTCGGGACGCTCCCTGTCTGGATCCCGGGTAAGTTCTTTGCGCAGCTTAACTCATTAATCACAGGGTTCCTGTGGGGGGCTGGGAGAAGGAGGGTTGCCCTAAGTACCATGCAACGACCTAGGGCAGAGGGGGGCTTCGCGTTGCCAGACTTTGAGGCCTATTACTATGCTGCACAGCTCCAATGGTTCACGAAATGGGTGGCGGGCCATATCAGGCACCCGGAAGACCTGGGGGGTCGGGTCCGAGTTGGCGGCTATTGTCTTGTGTCCTTCTGCGGATACCATTGAGAGGTGAAGCAGTGCCGGCAGATTTGCGAGTGGTACAGCGGTGCTGGGCGCGCATGGCTAGGAGGATGCACATCAGGATCCCGTATGCACCAGAGATCCCGCTGCGTATGTGTGAGGTGCTGCCGCACGGGGGTGACTGGAGTAAGCTGCAATCCTGGGAGGAGGCAGGAGTTATCACATTGGGGGACCTCTACGAAGACGGCAACCTCCTACCTTTTAATAATCTCATGGAGCGCCATGATCTTCCCCGGGGGACTTCCTGTTTCATGCGGCCCTGTCGGCGGCTGTCCGGAGGCACTGGCGGAAAGGGTTAATAGAACCGGACACTTTCCTCCCCTGCCAGTATGTAGTGCTGGCAGCGGGAACCTTTAAAGCGGTAACTTGTCTCTATCGGCGAATCACCCAGGACTTGCGCCAGCCCCTGGAGGCGTTGCGACTCAAATGGGAGGCGGACTTGGGGGAACCCATTGAGGAAAAATCTTGGGGGGCGGTGGTAGAGAGGGCGTGGAAGAGCACTCGGAACGCTCGCTTTCAGCTAATTCAATTCTATGTCTTACATAGGGCATACTTAACGCCTGGTAGAATCAATGACTATTTTGGGACGTCGGCAGCTTGCCCTCGGTGTGCGCTAGAGGGGGCGAGGTTTCTTCACATGTTTTGGGACTGCCCGCATTTGGGGGACTACTGGCGGGGGTGACAACTACCTTGGCGACTGTGACGGAGAGGGAGATAGCTCTGACACCAAGGGTTTGCTTGCTACATGAGTTTCCGCATACTGCTAAAACCAAAGTCACCAGCAGGTTCATTGATCTGGGGTTAGTCCTGGCAAAACGAGAACTTACTACACATTGGAAGGCAAGGCAGGGACCCGCTCTTGTGCGCTGGCGAAGGGAACTTGTGAAGTGGGCGGAGAGTGAAGGGAATTACAGGATGGGTATGGCTAGGCGTAACGAGAACGAGAAAACATTGGATATGGCTCGGGCGTGGGTGGCACTTGTGGAGCTGACTAAGCACCCCCTGGAGGCGAGGAGGGTCCCCTTGCTGAGCGGGAGGGTGTACAGGTTACCTGAAGTGGCTGACGCTTGCGATGGGAGAGGCATGATGAGGTAGCTGAGGGTCTTGCACAGGTCCTCCCCGGTGTTTGCGGTCTACCCTGGGTGAAGACAAGCAAGGCAAGGATTTTGATGGGTGGTGCAGGGGGTCTGGTGGGCCCCTTGAGTATATTAGTGGCTAGCGGCATGCTTGGGGGGCGGGAGGGGGAGGGAGGTATTGTTGGGGTGGGTAAGGGTTAGGGGGCGGGCTGGGAAGTTAGAGGGTTTTGTCTGACTCTGCCCTTCGGACTGCAACAGGCAGGGTAGTGAACGAAGATGTGAGTTGGGCTTCCATGGGGGGCTGATGGGGATTTAATAGGGTGCTTCTTGGGGCCCTGGCGAGACTCTTCCATCGTAGCTCACTGGGAGGATCACAGGAATATTGATGGTCATGATTGAAGTGCATATTGCCTCCCCAACTGTAATATTCTGATGTCCATGATGTTGCTTGTATTGTTTCCAGAAAATCAATAAAATTCTGTTTTAAAAAAAAAGTTGTCAACTGTCACCTAAACAGAGTTACTCTTCAATACAAAGATTTATAACGTGTTCAATACCTCTACACACCTATGGTGCATTAGGAGCACCTTCATTTTGTAAACACTTATACCGATTAGCTGGAAACAGGCTGTACAAAATTAGGTACAAAAGTATTATAGCAGTTACCCGCCACTATGTGAACTATAAAACAAACTAACACTCTTTAGATGTCATCAATGATGTAATTTGAGAGGTCATCAGTGATGTCATACAACACGTCATGAGTGATGTCATATGCAGTGCATGCGGGGGCGCAAGTTATAATTAGTGCTGCTAACTATAACTGGGGAATTTCTGCATTTTGTTTTTAGTTCAAAATGTTAATGTTATCACGGACATTCACCTAACTATAATGTTACTTTAGCCTTTGTTTTTTTAAGTGTATATATGTATATATATATATATATACATATATATATATTTCTATATATATATATAAAAATACATATATACACACACACACAGAAGTATACATTTCAGCCTTGTTTCCATAACAAACAAGTTACTTGTACACTCTGGTTCTCCAGTACTGATATATCTATCATAGATTCACATGCTTGAATCTTCCCCGTAGTCCCACTGTAACAGTAATATAAGCAGTGTTAAAGCATTAGCATTAAAGCTATCAATCGAAAAACAATAGACATTGGTAGCCAATTCACATTGTTTTAAAGCATCCAAACTTCAACTAATCAGATCTGAGACCCACAAGCACTCTTTGCCTGTAGAGCCACCATACCTCAGATTTCGAGCACGGGTGTTTATAAAGAGAAAAAGAGTTATGAAGTGGTGAGCCTTAACAGGGAGGAGGGATGGTCTCCAGGTTTATCTATTAAAGATATCAATCCTGGAGAACCACAGTGTACAGGTAAGTAACTTGCTTCTTCTCCAGTATTGTATCTTTCTTAGATTCACATGCTTGAATCAGACTAGTAAGCAGTGTCAAGTAAAACAATGGAGGCGGGTAAGGATAACCGTCCCACCATGGTCAAAATAGAAAGATCCATTTTAGAAAAGAGTACAACTCAAATATATAAAAGTACTACCTGACAGATTCATAATACAGTACAAGGAAGAGGAAAAGATAAAGAGAATCATAATATACCATTATGAAAACAATAATATTCAAAATGTTGTGCACCTTGAGCAAACAGGTGTTGCATCGCAGCTTGTCTGACTCCCACATCTGCCTTCCTCCATGCATCCATACAGTAGTGCTTGGTGAAGGTGTGGATGTTAACCCACTTTGCTGCCCTGAAGATGTCAGGCAATGACACCTATGAACAAGGCTGAAGAGAATGGGCCCTCACCTTCGCGGATAGTGTTCCTCTAGCCTTCTCATGACTGAAAGCTATAGTCGCAGACACCCAGCGAGTGATGCTTGCCCGCGACAAAGCCGATCTTTTTCTTAATGGTGCGAAGGAGATCAGGAGTTGGGTTGACTTCCTGAAGGTTTTCGTTCTTTCCAGATAGAACTTTCAACAATGTTTAATGTCCAAAGAATGCAAAGCCCTCTCTGCAGGAGATGAGTGGTTACAGAAGAAAGTCGGTAATACCACAGGTTTGCTGAGGTGAGAGGATGTTGGCACCTTTGGTATGAATTTCAGGTTAGTGCGAAATTCCCAGTCTTCCTGAAATTGCAAATAAGGCTCTTGGATTGAGAAAGCTTGGATATCACTTATCCTTCTTGCAGATGTGATCGCTAAAAGGAAGGCAAGCTTCCAAGAGAGAAATTTTAAGTCAGTTGTATGTATCGGCTCAAAAGGAGATTTCATGAGCTATGTTAAAACTGTGTTTAGCTGCCATATCACAGGAGGAGGCTTTAAAGAAGGGGAGACATGAAAAAGTCGCTTCATGATCTCCTTCACAAGCCTATTAGACCACAAAGACAATTGTTTAAGACGTCACCTGAATCTAGAAATGGCTGCTAAATGAACCTTAATAGAGGAGTGGCAGAGTCTTGATTTGCCAGTTGCAGCAGATAAGGATGAATCTGCTCTGGTGTAGACAAGAAAGGGTGACAAGCATGATGTACCCCAAGAACAAAACCTTTTCCACTTTGCAAAATAACATTTGTTTGTAGATGCAGCACAAGCCTTCTGTAGAATCGAAGTACACTCTTCTGAGAGACTTAGAGTATCGAACTCTGTGTCGTGAGGAGCCAAGCTAATAAATTGAAAGGATTTGTGGACGAACAACCTGCCCCTCATTCATCAACAGCAGGTACTCAGTTTACTGGAATGGTATGAAGGGAACTCTTGATGGGTGAAGAAGCTCGGTGAACCAATACTGCCTTGGCCACGCTGGTGCTATGGAGTATCAGACAGCATGGTTCCATCTTCATTTTGTGTATGACTTTGGGAATGAGTGGAAATGGAGGTAACGTATATGTGAACATTCCTGTCAATGCGAAGTGGAATGCATTTCCCAAGGACCCTGGTCGAGGGTATCTGCTGGTTTACAGGCTACACTTCTTGGTGCAATGAGTGGCGAAAAGATCCAGGTTCGAAGAACCCAAACACTGAAAAATTTGCCTGAACTATCCTTGGTTTAGTTCCCACTCGTGGCATTGTTTGACTGTTCTGCTTAGAGTATCCGCACACTTGTTCTGTTCCCCGGGGACATGTTCTATTTTTAGGGAAATAGTGTTGAGAAGTAACCATTCCCAAATCTGTTGATCTTGTGAGGACAGAGGTTGCGATCGTGTCCCTCCCTGTTTAGTGAGATAGAACATGGTCGTAGTGTTGTCTGTTCTCACCAAACCAGACAACTTGCGGAGTCTGGGAAGAAAGCCTTGAAGGCCCAGGAACACTGCTTTCAGCTAAAGGGTAATGTGTGACAGAGCTTCCTGACTGGACCATTTTCCGTGAACCTCCAAGTCCTGTAAATGTGCTCCCCATTCCTCCATGGAAGCATCCATTGTCATTACCTCCTGGGGAATCAAAGGAAGAAACAAAAGACCCTGTGAGATATTTACCTTGACCGTCCACCAGGACATTAAAGGCCTCAGTGATGGTGTGACTGCTATCACGTCCTCAAAGGATCCATTGCACTGTACCCATTGAGCATCCAGCTGCTTCTGTAGAGACTGCATGCGAAGATGACAGTTGGGAATTAATGGGAAGCAGGATGACATCATCCCCAACATGGACTTGAACTTTCATACCGAAATGAACTCTTTTGCAGATAGGAATTCTGTGATTGATGTTAGGCAGAGAATCCTCTCCTCCGTTGGAAAGGCTTTTCACACGGTCGTGTCCAGGATTGCGCCCAGGAACACTGTCGCTCTGGATGGAGAGGATTTTTTGTTATTCAGTTTGAGACCTAGAGATTTGAAAAGTAGAAGACAGACCTTGGTTGACTGTTTTGCCATGCGAAGAGAGGGACCCTTTATTTACCAATCGTCTAGGGACAGGAACACCTGGTGCCCTGAACATCTGAGGAAGCTGCCACTGGAGCCATGCATTTGGAGAAGACTCTGGGAGCCGACCTTAATCTAAAAGGGAGCACTTTGAACTGGTAATGGCACTCTGCCACCTCGAATCTTAGATACTTCCTGTGTTTCGGACGTATGGGGATATGAAAGTATAAGTCTAGCAAATCCAGGGAAGTCACGTAGTCCCCTGTGCCCACCAGTTGCAGAATCCTTTGACGAGATAGCATCTTGAAGGGCTGTTTGTTGATGAAATTGTTGAATAATCTCAAACCCATTACTTGCCTCCACCTTCCAGACTTCTTTCTGATGAGGAAGAAGTTGGAATAGAATTCTAAATTACGCTGGCCTTGCGGAACTTCCTCTATCGCCTGTTTGGATAGTAGTGATTGAATTTCCCTCTTCAAACTTGCCAGATGACTATGAGCAGACTTGCACGGAGGCAGATTGGGAGGATTTTGAACAAATTCCAGGGTGTGACCAGGTGGGATTACGTCTAACACCCATCTGCCGGAAGAGATGACCTTCCAGTGATTGAAGAATTTGGATAGGGGATTTACGGATTGAGGTGTGACTGAGGCAACAGGTGCCTGGTTTACATCACAACCTCCTGGAATTGTCCTGAGACCTTCCTCCAGCCGGAGGACGTCAAAACACTGATTGCCTTGGGTAGGTGAATGCTGCAGTAGGTCTGTAAGATTGTTAAGCAGAGCATGGAGCTCAAAACTCTTGCTGCCAGTAGGGTTGGTACCTGGCCTGTTGAAAGGATGGTCGGGAAGTGATTTGTCCTCTGGTACGAAAAGACTGGGATCGCCTTTGCTGCAAAGTGCTGAGTGAACGAGCAGTCTCAATGTACGATTTTATAGACTGCAAACCATTGCCACGTGCTTCCTGAAGAGATTTTCCCTGTCGAAGGGCATATCGAGGATCTCGGACTGAACAAGCCAAAAATGCTATAAACTATAGTCTCGGAGCATTGGGAAGCCTTTGTTACATGTACAGAATAGGGGGCAGATTGCGAAAAGGCAGGTGGAGGCATTTCATAAAATAACTTCAGCAATAGCAGAAAATCTTTGTGAGTGGACCAATTGTCCAGATTTTGTCCCTGCCACCTGTTGCCTCAAACCGCAAGGAGCATCTTTGCGCACCAACCCAACTGCCCTAAACAATCTGCATCCGACCCGCCTGGCCCAGGTACCGAAGAACCAGCTGTTCTTCCTTGCTCCAAGACCCCTTGCAACCTAAGCCTCTGTTTGGGAGCTCTCGGATTTGTTCCCAACTCCCCTTGTGCAGCCTATTTCCAGGTGTCCCCCCTTCACCATAGCACACCCAGCTACAACCTCACCAGCACCCTGCTCCCGGTAAAACCCGGGCAGTTCCCAAAGAACTGCTGGTAGTACTTTGAGCCTTGGCCCACTACAACTCCGAACCCTGAAGGTGAACCCCTAAAACCGACTGTACCTACCTTTATGCATCTGACTTTTCCTCCCATAGGACTGCATTGTGCGTACAAGCGCACAGGTTTGATCGTTTTACTTTCTAACAAAAACAGTACATACTTTTGAACGAAGTTCTTGGTTTTACAAAATATATAAAAAGGTGTTATTTTTCTAATTTGGTATCAGATTTATTCTTTGAGTGTGTGTCTCATTTATTGCCTCTGTGAGTACAACGAATGCTTAGCACTGCACTCTGATAAGCCTTATTGCTCGCCCACACTACCACAAAAGAGTGCGTTAGCATTATCCAATTTAGCCTTGCTAAGCCAATTGGGGACCTGCAGGACTCCCTCCACAGTATACTTATTTTTAGTGTACTACATAGAGAGCCAGCTTCCTACAATAAGTAGTCGAAGGAGGAACCATTCATCCCACAAAATGAAATGTGGGGTCTGATAAGAGAGTTATCACCTTAAAGAGGGTAAAGGGTGCTCCTTTTCATGTCATAAACATAAAAATATATAGTGAGTAACACTAGCATTGGAGTGCTGCATTTGTCATTGGAGTTGTGATTTGAACAAATTTTATGTTGAGTATCCAGAGTTGCCTTTGGAGGGGTTACGCAAAGGACATACATGGTATGATGACAAAGAATACTTCTCCAATCCTTTCCTCCTATCATCACACGTTCCTTCATTGTCCCAGTAATATGGGGTAGAGGGTGACAAAGATAACACATTTAAGAGAATAAGAATGTAAAATATAGAAATGTTCAAGTGTGTTTGAGAGGCAAAAGTTGTTTCACCTACAGATTATCGGACTTTATGCGATTGTGCTGCCCTAAGAAAATATGTACATAAAAAATATTGTAACAAATGTATCTGCAGTTGTGTTTGAAACTAATAATATCGTATCCTAGTGTGAAAATGTGGTTTGTAACAGTGTACTAGCTCTTTAACCATGTATTACCCCTTGTTAGTTCTGGATTCTTTTCCTCTTCTGTGGACTGACCACATGATTATTCACTTCCACTGGCTAGTCCTTTCATGCCCCACCAACAGCAACCCTCACAGCCATGGCGTCAATGGCCAAGGATTACCCCAGATAATTTAAACTACGCAGTTATCAACTCTCTCGGGCCATTGGTATCTTATCAAAGTAAAACCTTTCAACAGTCTGGTACCTAAGGAATCCGTCTGAAGGATACCCCAAGAATCTCTAACCTCCCTTATCGTAGCCCATTGAACCTTCAAGGTGGCAAAGGCCAGACCTTCTCAAAACCATCTTGAAGCAATTGTAAAATCCACTCAGACTTGCAATTAGAAGGTTTAAATATCTTTCTATACACCACTTAGGAGATGATCAATGATGGTTAGAGGATTTTCTAGTAGGCAACAGTCTGGATTTCTGAACTGAACAGGCTACAGGAGTACGAAGACTCAACATTTTCAAGTTACTGCTCTCATCAGTCATACAGGCAATCACATTTTCACAGAGGGTGCCCTTACAATCATAAAGCAACAGAAATGCTGTTGCTTTATCATTGGAACTCTGGGCAGTTTGGGGTCTGGTTCAACAGCCTGTTCTCACACATTTCCAGGATACTGGAATTTGGGATAAGGCTTTAGATTTTTTCCCCCCTTCCTCTCAAACTGCACACTAGCCATTTCTATTCCACCTCCCGCTATTCCTCCATTTCTCTAAATAACCATGGCATACTAGAGTGCTTAAAGGATTGTTCTAAACAACTTTAATACTTGACCTCAGACTACTACCTTATTTTTCTGGTGAACCTACTACACCTATGTGGACAATACTCTGGCACCGCTGAAAATTGAACTGGAATCCGATGTAGAGTACTCTCCTCTAAGATCTTGCCTCTCCATCACCTAGAATGGACATTGAGTTAAGAGAAACATCACTATCAAAAGACTTCCTTACGTTAACTAAGTTCCATGAGGAGAAGATTCTGTATCCTGGGATTCCCTCAAAGGGCCACGTTAATCAATCTGATGTGTATGGCATAGCTTTTATAAAATGTAAATGTTTTGCTACATGTGGCGTTGGCCAATCTGAAAGTTAACACATATGGATTGTGCCTGTGAGAGCATGACAGCAGTTTAGGGCCTAGAAGACAGGCCTGTTTAATACTAAACTGGGCCTTGTAGTACACTGATCTTTCAGATTTAAAACTGTACGTGATTAACTGTCATGTATATTTTGTCGTTTACTGTAGCTCAATTATACAAACAATAAAAGGGATTTTTCCACTCTCTGTAGCACCAATTTTTGCATTTGCGGAGGCTCAGCAAATATAAATGGCCTTGCTCAGTCTTGTATCAGCGAAACTTACAAGATACCGTAGCAGTTCTGTGCGCTTCCTAAAATTCAGTATAACTGAAGAATTGAGCATGAGCAGGGCCCGTCCTCCACAGACTACCAAATAATTAAAAGGTATAAAAGATCCGGGTAGCTGAGGTGGGGCAAGGCAATATACCAGGTTGCTGAAGAAATACTGAAAGTTGAATCTCTAACTTCAGGCCTTATGGTATAAAGTTATGGTAAAACACTGCATAGATATTCCAGTACCAAATGAACACTAATTCAGCTTGTTACAATGTATGTAGGGATTAGGCTAGATGGACAGGGATGTATGATAAAATATGATTGGAGTGCATTTAGAGTTCACTCTTTATTTAATTTTCTTCATTGAGTTACTAATAAATCTATGCAATAATTCTTACTCATTTTAATAGCTCATAATAAATATTAAGACTTTTGTAAAATAATATCTCTGAGTGCGTACTGCTCTCTGGGTTCAGCATGGGGTTCTTCATTTCAGCTGCTAGATTCTGAGAGTTTCCCTGATATGTTTGCCCGATTCCTAAAACGGTTCCTCACACAAGCATAACTTAGTGGGAGCGGAAAGAGACACCCGCCAATTTTCCCTTTCACCAAAAAGGTCAGTTTCCATTTGGGGCTTGTTAGTCCTGGCATCTTTGGCGTGTTTTTCCCCTGTCTTTTTTGCTTCTGACCTCCTGTTTTTGACTGCTGATCAGTGCTAAAGTGCAAGTGCCCCCTGTGTAAATTGCATTGCTTATTGGTTTTTCCAGGATTGGCATATTTGATTTACTAGTAAGTCCCTGGTAAAGTGCACCAGGTGTGCCCAAGGTCTGTAAATCAAATGCTACTAGTGGGCCTGCAGCACTGATTGTGCCACCCACGAGTAGCCCTGCAAACATGTCTCAGACCTGCCCCTGCAAAGTCTGTGTGTGCAGTTCTAAACTGCCATGTCGATCTGGCAAGTGTAACCACTTGCCAGGCCCAAACTTTCCCTTTTACTACATTTAAGGTACCCCTATAGTAGGTCCAATGTAAAACCATGGGCAGGGTGTGGTGTATGTAAAACGTAGGACACGTAATGGTGTGTTTCACACGTCACAATAGTGAAATACTGCCACTTTTGTTTTTCACTACTGCAAGCTCTATCTCTCCTATAGGTTATCATTGGAGCTGTCTAGTAACCTCTTACAAGTGTAACTTCCAACTATAGCGATTTGGAGTTTGGGGTCCCTGAACTCACAATTTAAAAATACATCTTTTAGTGAAGTTGGTTTTTAAATTGAATTTGAAAATGCCACTTTTAGAAAGTGGGCATTTTCTTGCTTTACCATTCTGTGCCTCTGCCTACTTGTGCAATCCACGTCTGGTTTAGACTGACAGTTGGGCTGTTTGTGCATTCACTCTAGACAGTCACACAAAGAGAGAGGAGGTGTGCCCTGCATATCCTGATGGCCCATCACCCAGCTGATGGGTCTTCCTGAGTTACAGTGGTGGGAGGAATTGTCACCTACACCTGAATAGGGCTGTGCCTGTCCTCACACAAAGCTGTCTCCACCCCTCTGTAATGTGTCTGGAGCCAGGTCAGGGAAAGGCAGGGTCTTGTGCACTACAAAGTCTTTTCTTTGAAGTTTGCCTACTTCAAATGCAGAAACTGGTATAAGTACTGGACCTGTGACACCACAACTTCAGAACACTTCTGGACTAAGAGAAGATTCTGCAAAGATGAGGAGGTGGGGAAGCTGTAGGAGGGAAACTGTCACTCTGCTTGTTGCTGTGTTGTGCTGGCCTACTGCTTGCTGCTTGTCTTGGGCAGTGAAAGGATTGGACTTTGCTTTCTGTATCCTGCTTGCCAAGGTTCTCAAAGGGCTTGTGTGTGCTTGCCTCAGGTTATGAAATCTCAGAGCCATCAAAGACTTCATCTGCAGCCCCTCAACTTCTCTGCTGGGTTTTGGACCTGCCAAGTGGTGTAAATTCCAGTTCCAGGCCCTTGGAGGTGGTTGTTGCTGCAAGGAAGCACGAACATTTACTAATCGACCTTCGGCGCCTGTTTTCCCTGACGCAGCACCGCCGTGCAGCTGAAAGACTAATGCATTGCTGCGGTGCGACCTAAGAATCGACCAAACGCCTGCGGTGCGGCTAAAAGACCACCGCAGCCAGAGTCCTGAGCATCGGGTCTCCGACATCATAGGTACCCGCTCCAACTCCGCCGCAGGCCCATCTGTGCAGCTGAAATAGATGCATCAACTGCCACATGGCTGGAAAATCGACAGCGCCTGTTTAGCCGCATCGCACCTATGCAGCAATTTCTTCATCTTCGTAGCCGAGCAGTAAGGAACAGAGGCCGCATGTCCGGAGATTAACGCCTCACCTCTCCTTGCAGTAAGGAATCAGCGCATCACCTCCCATGCGCTGCAGTAAGGAATCGACGCATCACTTCCCCTGGCACTAAGGAATCGGCGCATTACCTCCCCTGGGAGAAAAAAAATAGACGCATTGCTTTGCCTTTCCAGGGCCTCTTCTCCCTTGCACCTGTTTTTGATTTTGACTCATCGCAGATACTCCATATTTCCTATGGACTGAACTATTCTGAACCTTTTAACCCCTTCCGTGCTCATGGTGGGCGAGTGCTCATGACGGAACTGTTCCATCATGGCACCCACTCATGGGGGAAGCGCTTTCGCTGCCCCCATGGGCAGCTTATCTACCCCCCAAAAAGAGGGATGGCAGAGGAAGAATTTCCGCTGCCACCCCGACCCCCCCCCTCGGCAATCAGATGACAGCGCGCACAGCGTGCGCCGACGTCATCAGGAAGCCCCGGACACGCTGGAAGCCATTTGCTTCCAGGCATCCGGAAAGAGCAGGTAGGCGCTTCCTGCTCCTGGGGGGGTTCCTCGTGTCATCGAGGCATCAGGGGAGAGGAAAGAGTTTTTCCTCTCCCCTGATGTCTCTCTGCAGGGCATTCCTGCTGCACGATCGCGCATGGGGTCACGATCGCGCAGCAGGAAGGCCCCCCCACTAGGCGCCAGGGAATTTTTTGGGGCAAATGGAAACGACCCCGTCATCAGGAAGCCCCGGACACGCTGGAAGCCATTTGCTTCCAGGCAGCCGGAAAGAGCAGGTAGGCGCTTCCTGCTCCTGGGGGGGTTCCTCGTGTCATCGAGGCATCAGGGGAGAGGAAAGAGTTTTTCCTCTCCCCTGATGTCTCTCTGCAGGGCATTCCTGCTGCACGATCGCGCATGGGGTCACGATCGCGCAGCAGGAAGGCCCCCCCACTAGGCGCCAGGGAATTTTTTTGGGCAAATGGAAACGACCCCTTGGGCAAGGGTCGCTTCCAGGGGGGTTATTTGTCTGCTGTTTTCTGCCCCCCCTGGGGACAGATCGGCCTGGTTCTCTGGCCTTTCTGCCCCCGTGGGGGGGGGGCAGAAAACCCCACTAGAGCCAGGGATTTGCTTTGCTAGTGCAGGGGGGCTATCCCTTAGGCAAGGATCGTCCCCCTAATTTTTTTATTCTTTATTTTATTTTTTTTACTTGTGGCTGTTTTCTGCCCCACCCCTCCCCCCCGGGGACGGATAGGCCTGTTTTTAAGGCCCATCTGCCCCCAGCGGAAACTCTTTTGCTGCCATCCCTGTTTGTGGGGGTTAGATGAGCTGCCCAAGGGGGGAGTGCACTAGATCCAGGCATTTTCTTTTTTTTTGGTAAATGGAAGCGACCTCTTGGGCAAGGGTTGCTTCCAAAGGGGGCCATTTTCTGTTTGCTGTTTTCTGCCACCCCCCCACCCCCTCCTTCCAGCCAGATCGGCATATTTTTTCAACTTTCTGCCCCAGGAGGAGGGGGGGGGGGGCGGAGTGGGTGCATCAGTAAACCCCACTAGACCCGGGGATTTGTTTTAAAAGTGATTTGGGTGATCCCTTGGGCAAGGTTCATCCCCATATATGTTATTTTAAATACTTATGGGCAGTTTCTGCCCCCCCCCCCCCCGGGCCGGATCGGCCCTATTTGAAGGCCCATCTGCCCCCCAGGGGGAGGGGTGGGGGGTAGAAACCCCACTAGCACCAGGGATATGTATATATTTAAGTTTCGGCATGGCCCCTTGGGTAATGGTCGCCCCTATTGGCGCTAATATTTATTTATTTATTTATTTTTATTGTGTTATTCAGACATATAAATGTTACAGACATATAGGCAGTGTCAAACTATACAGTTCCACTACAGGATTATAGCTCTACTCAGACCAGTAGTAGACCTGTGCAAAACAAGTGTTGCGTTCGTCTAAAACATATACATAGAATACAGTGCTTGAGATCCCTTAGAACTGGTTATCCTCGTCGGGCATTTCACTTAACACAGTCATGCATGCATCGAGATCTTTTGGCACAAGAGTATGACAGAGTTGGTTGTACAGCACCTGTGAGAGTTGAGTGCAGATGGGGGTGTGTAGCAGGTCGATGAGTGGGGCTGTGTTAGTGGTTATGTATCCGTGGCTGGCGCGGAATTGTCTGAAGTTACCCTGTCCTTCTCCCTGAGCCAGGTTATGAATGGTTCCCAAATATCTTTCGGCCGTGATGCCATGGGCATAAGGTCCCAGAACGCAGCTAGTTGCTCCTGACAGTAGGCGATGTCCTGTACCCAGGTATCTATTGTGGGGTTTCTAGGGGCGCCCCAGTGTATGGCCAGTCTACGTTTAGCAAGTAGGAACATCACAGCCGTGAGTCGGCGTTTCTCAGGTGGGATCTCCTCTACGTAACCCAACAGGGCCACCAGCGGTGTGCATTTCAATGAGACATCTGTGACCGCATGAATAATTGCATATACCCCTTCCCAGAATTTGGCTATGGATGGGCAGGTCCACGCGACGTGCAGGAAGGTTGCATCCTCTTGCTTACATTTCCAACAGTTCGCGTCTGGGATAGTCCTATTTGTATAATTGCAGTGGGGTGCGATACACCCTGTGTATAAATTTAAAGTGAATAAGTCTCAACTTGTAGTTTGGGGATAAGTGTCTAAGCTGGGAGCAGCAGAATGACCACTGTTCATCTGTAGGTGATTCATTCAGGTCCGCCTTCCACTGTGCCAGAGCCTTTGGGATGGCACATGGGGTGTTTGACTGCGTTAGGTTGTATAACCTGGTGATCAGTTTACGAGGAGACGGGGTAACGAGTATGTGCACTAGTGGCATCATAGTATTAGGGGCTGATGGAAAGGAGGGGTGCAGTGCTTTGCAGATGGCTCTGAGTTGATAGTGCAGGAGTAATTCTAGAATAGGTATTGGATTCCCTTCTTGATTTTGCGGTGTCTCTAGGAATGTGTCCTGCGGGTATAGGTCACCTAGTGTGGTTAGGCCCATGGTGCGGGCGCGCGCAATGGTACCTTTATCTTGAAGAAAAGGGAAAAGTGGATGATGCGCAAGTGGGGTAGAGGGTGCATATAGTAATGGGGTCTCGACGCGTTTCCTTAGACCCTCCCAGGCCCAGAGTCTCGACCGTATTCACTTCACCAGTCGTTCTATGATAGGGCTTGTATATTGCGACATGCAGAGGGACGGGGTCCGCCACATCCTTCTCGATTGCCACGTGTGGTTGAAATGGGATGGGGTGTAACCAGAAATGGAGATATGGGGCTTGTGCACACAGTGCATAGAGTTCGAAGTCGGGAGCTCCTAGCCCTCCCCGTGAGAGCAGACGTGTCAGCAGTTCCCAGCCCACCCGTGGCTGCTTTCCGGCCCACACCAAGGCGATTACAATGGAACAGAGATATTTGAAAAAAGCTTGAGTTAGGGGGATGGGGATATTTGCAAATAGATATAGGAACTTGGGGAGAACAATCCTTTTTGTTATGGCTATTCTACCAGCCAGGGACAGGGGTAGAGCGGACCAGAATTTTGATTTACGCTCCAGCCAATCCAGCAGCCTACCAAAATTCATGCACCAGATTTCTTTCGTGTCTCTGCTTAGCCACACACCCAGGTATTTTACAGCGCCATCAGCCCATGTGAGCGGGAATTCTAGTTCGGTTTCTAGTGGGGCGTTGGTTAAGGGCATGAGTAACGATTTATACCAGTTGATTTTTATGCCAGACATTCCACCAAATTGGAGAACTTCCCGCAACACCGGATTTAGGTTTTCATCTTGTTTACGAATATACAGTGTGATGTCATCGGCGTACATTGAGATAATTAGACTTCCATCTGTGAACCCTAGCCCACGGGAGGTATGGTGTTGACGTATTCTGGCAGCAAGAGGTTCCATCGACACTGCGAATAGCAGCGGTGAGAGGGGGCAGTCCGGTCTGGTTCCGCATGTTATAGAGAATGGTTCCGACAGTAGACCGTTTGCTCTTAGGCGAGTTGTGGGCTCAGTATAGAGCAGGCCAATAAGCTTGATGAAATTGGGGCTGAATCCTAGCCTGGGTAGTATAGTGAACAAGAATGGCCATTCCATGTGAGTCGAACGCTTTGGTAGCGTCCAGGAATGCAGCGATGGCCGGCAGTTGAGGGTCAATCTGGTAGACAGCAGCAAAGAAGGTGCGTAAATTATGGGCTGTGGATCTGCCTGGAATGAAACAAGACTGGTCTGGCCTGCCTATAAGCGGTAGGAGCGGCTGTAGTCTATTAGCAATTAGTTTGGCAAGATTTTTAACATCAACGTTGATTAGAGAAAGTGGTCTGTATGAATCGCAAAGTTTGGCTGCTTTGTCTGGTTTTAGGAGGTAGATGCCACCCACAATGAGCGAAACGGTGATCAAGGAGCCGCGTTCTAAGGATTCTTGATATACTGCTAGCAATCAGGGTGCGAGCTCTTCCGCATATGTCTTATAGAATGAGGTCGTCAACCCATCTAGCCCTGGGGCCTTCTCACCTGGCAAGCTACTTATGACCTGTACTATGTCTTCCGCTGAAAATGGTTCGTCTAGATAGGCCCTGTGGGCCTCGCTGAGCCAGAGCAGTTCAATGGAGTCTAAATAGGTCAGCAGCTCGGGTGAGGGGCGCTCTGCGTGGCCGTATATAATGAGTAGAAGCTAGTGAGTTGTGCATGAGTGGCTTGTTGTCCTCTGATGGGAGTTGAGTCATCGTCAAGTAGTTCAACTATGAACGATGAGGATGCGTGTTGTTTGAGTGCATTTGCGTGGGCCTTACCCGGCCTATCGCCTTCTCCATTGCTGCGTGCTTTAGCATTCTTCCCCAGTAAGCGGGTCTCTCTGTCCACCTCCTCACCGAACTCTGAGATTTTCTCCCGCAGGGTTGCAAGGTGTGTGGGTGCCCCTGATTGATAGCACAGCAGTTCTGTGGTCCGAATGTCATGCTCCAATCTTGATAGTGTTGCTCTTATGGATTTCAAAACCCCTGATTGCTTGGCGATGCATGCACCTCTTATAACTGCCTTAAAGGCTTCCCACATGGTAGAGGGAGATTCAACCGACCCTTCATTTATGGAGAAGAACTGGGCGAGTTCAATTCGGATTTCCTCTCTAAATGCTTCGTTTAATAGAGCGTGTGGTGGGAGTCGCCAGCTGAGCGCACGGGGTAGACACTGTGGTATGATCCAGCGCAGTATTACCGGGGCATGGTCAGAAAGTGTGCACAGTAGGTGCACGACGTCTACGGTCCAGGATGCTATGTCACTCGTAACACGCCAGTAGTCCAGTCTGGACCAGGCGCTGTGATGTGAAGTTATACATGTGCCCTCCCTAGCTTCTGGATTCCTGCTGCGCCAGTTATTAGTAAGACTATGGTCTTGTATAATGGAATTCAGTTGCCGAGTCGCCCTGGGATGTGGGCTGCGGGTGGCGCCAACCCGGTCTACTTCATTTTGTAAGGTAGTGTTGAAATCCCCGCCCCAGATCACCGTGTCGCTCCCCATTGCCAGCACCTTTGCCCAGACGGTGAGAAAAAAACGTGGATCGTCCACATTCAGGTTATATATGACCACCAGGGTTACCTGAGTGGACATTAGTATACCGCTTAAAATAACAACGCCCCTCAGGGTAGATTTGCGTGTGAGAAGTTGTCCAGCCCAGCCCACGCCTCATCAGCACCGATACTCCTCCTGCATAGTTAGAGTACGGAGCAGAGTATATCTCACCCCAGTATCTGTTGTGTAGTTTGGGGTCAGGTGAGTCTCTTGCAATAAACAAACATCGATGCGGTGTCTGATTAAGTATGTGTGCATTAACCTCGATTTCCTGCCCTCTGATGTTCCAGGTAAGGAATTTAGTCTCAGTCATAAGGCAGCTGCGGTGTTGTATAGTGTGTTACACATTTGGTGAAAGTGCACATTGGAATGAAAAATTAGACATTGGACTCTACTAACGTTACCTTGCAGATGCATGTGAGACTTTAAAGTAGCATCTAAATAACGCAAGTTGCGGTCTACTGTGAGCATATACAGTGTAGTCGACGACTTCTTGTCTGAGAATTCTATGAACACCCTTACCCACCCACACCAACCCCCCAATTAGGTTGTGTTGAATTACCCACCCTCCAACCCTTTATTAACCTGTTAACCAAAAAATGAAAACACATGGGAGATCTCCCAGTGGGGCTTGGGACGCCGGCATGATCCCCGCCTGGTGGTAGGGTGGCCGGGCTAAGTCAAAGTATTAGGAATCTGCCTAATGTGGATTTTATGCTGATATACAGCCAGAAGAATCGCTTACTGCTGGACTCGGCTGGCACAGCAACCAGAAATGTTATACTGTATAAAATTACACTCAAAACGTAATAATCTGTCTGCCTGAATCATAGCAATCACATCAGTCATTGTCGCTCAAGTTACGTTCTGATTCAGTTTGCTGTGAAGAGCAAGGAGGTGGCTTTTTGGTGCAGATATGCTTAGTGTACTTCAGGACTGTCTTGGCGTCAGTGAAGAGATGCGATTGCCCATCGTGTGTTATTTTTTAGTTTGGCCGGGTAGAGCATTGCGTATGGGATGGAGGCATTTCGTAGGATGCGTTTCGCCGGTGTGAATTCTCTACGTGCGGCTTGCACCATTGGGGTGTAATCCGGAAAGAAGGAGAGGGAATTCCCCTGATGATTCATTGGGCTTTGGTCTCTGGCGGCTCGGAGGATCGCATTTCTATAATTTAGAAGACACGCAATTATGGGATGTGGCGCAGTGCCCACTGGTGGTCTGGGGCCTAGTGAGCGGTGGGCCCGCTCAACTATCATGACTGACGAAAGCACCAGTCCAAACAGTTCACGTAGTGGATTTTCTATGTATGGTTCCATTTTCGGGATGGCGGTGGATTCGGGCAAACCAATTCTGAGGTTGTTGCGCCTTGAGCACGCTTCTAAGTCCTCGTTTTTTGCTTTGATCACCGCCAGTACTTTTTCCATTTGAAGTAGTTGTTCCGTAGATTCAGCTTGAAAGTCTTGGGTGTCCGAAATCCTGTTTTCCAGGGTGTCTAGGCGAACTTCATGAGTGTCTACCTGTTTTTTAACCTTGTCTATGCTTGATGTGAGCACGTCAATCTTATTGTCTATGGTTTTTATGCTTGAGCGCACGTCGAGCAATATGGTGCGCAAGTCATCCTCACGATTTTCTCCAGAGTCTTTGGCGCTAGGGTCAGTGTCTGGCTCCGAACATGCATCGGTCGTGCGAGTTTGGTGCTTATTGTCGAAGGGGAGTTGAGATTGCCTTGGGTCAGTCTTCCCCATTGTGACAGGCGGTGCGCAAGTAGCGCAGGACGACGTGGGCTTTGCAAATACTACCCCTTCAGTGGCACACAGCGGGTCAGTGCGCATCAATCTAACACGGCTGTGACCTAGGCGCCTCTACTTGCAGCGTGGTTGTCTTGGATGCGCCAGCACAATGACCCTATAGTTGGTACTTTTCAGCCTGTTGTATCCTAGAGCACAAGACCTACTTCTGTTGAGGACACAGCGCTAATGGATGTAGGAGGGTTCACATGCAAGCAGGTCCCTGCGCTGGTGAAGTCAGAGCAGCCCCTGAGCTTGAAACCCCGGTCCCCTGACCCAGTTGCACAGTAGGGGGGGGGGGAGAGGAGCCAGCTTACTACCCTACCACACGCGCGGGAACCGCTGCGTTCAACACTGCCCCAGCTTGGGAGACTGCGTGGTGACACGCAGACCGCGGACACAAGCACACGTCCCACCAGCCCAATCACAACCTCCCCGGCCTCAAGAGCACCGAGAGGGATATAGGCCCAACCGGTAGAGAGTGCGCAAGGGCGCGCGTCCACCCGACCCGCGATCGCACTCACCGCGCTTAACTGTTTCCGCCCCTGCCTCCCGGTACCAGCAAAAGGGGGGAGGGGGGCCACTGCTGGAGCGCCGGTGCCTGGCCCGGCCTCCGTAGCAGCCTCCAGACTCAGGCGGTCACGCAAGTCCGAACACGCCGCAGGTCGCAGCTCAGGCGCCGCGCAGGACCAAGGGACAGCAGTCGTCGGTGGCCCGGCTCCCGCGAACCACACACAGGACCACAGCAATCAAAGATGAATCGGGGGGGAGGGAGGGGGGGAACAGGTAAGCACATTTTCCTCAATCGCGTCTGGTATTCACGGCAGCCATGTTTGCCGCGCGCTCTAGGCCTCAGTATGTCGGGTTCGTCAAATTAGTCCGGCGTCACCGTCCCACCGGCCAAACTTCACAGATTAGCAGTCAGCATGCGGGGGTTACTGCCACTGTTTTACAGCAGCGGATTCCGATGTCAGGATGTCACTATCGTAGGATTAATGAGCCTGGCCTGCAGAGCCCCTCTAGAAGGCGGCCATTCTGCAGCTCAGCGAAGCCACGCCCTTCGGCGTTAATAATTTTATAAATTTACTTTTGCCCATTTTCTGCTCCCTCTGGGGCCAGATAGGCCCTATTTAGAGGCCCATCGCACCCAGGGGGTGGAGGAGCAGGCAAGGATTGCTCAAGTGGGATGAGGCATCGGTTATCATTTACTTTTGGCTGTTTTCTGTCCCCCTTGGTGGCAGATTGTCCATTTGAGTAGTGACATAGCGTGTTATAATGTTAATTGTTTTATTTCTTGTGAATTGCGATTGTAATGTTTTATTTATTCTTTTTATTCCAGTTCAAGGCTTTTGCTCTTTTGACTGATGTACCTGGTTGCGGTTTCGTCACTGGTGGTTCTGCAGTTTGTGTAGTTACATGTGTTTGGTAAGAAAATGTTTTTTGTACTATTTACTCTAAATGAGTTTTATTTCCCTACATGAATGTGTTTTTGAAAATGAAGTAATAATAGCAGTATGTTTAGCTTCTGTTTATTGAGTTTGAAAGTCTTTTTGCATTTGTGCTCGATTAGTATTTTGTTGTCTTGTGAGTAATTGGTTTTGTTTTTTCTTTCTAGTGGGATATCATTGGTTTTTGCTGTGTCTCTGCAGAGTAGGTGCCGGTGAGTGCAACGGTCTCTGGCAAGGGAGTCATATTGTTTTTGAGTATTTGGATCTTTGTGATAAAGTCACACTTTATTACTTTTTTTGCACAGTGTTGGTTGTTGTTGACTTGTTTGTGAAGCCTCCTTTCTTAGTAAGGATTATGGCTAGCCGCAGGATTTCTGCTCAGCAGGTTGTTGGTATGCTTTTTTACTCTTCCTCTGACCATGGTTCAGAGACTGACTCTGCATCTGAGGCAGAGGAGGGAGTGGAAGATTTGGGCAGAGAGTTTTCTGTTCACGAGGAATCATCGGATGAAAAAGCCACTCTTAATGCAGATTAAGTGCCTGTTTTAGAGGAGGACATTGATGTGCCGACAGTGCAGCAAGATGCATCTGCGCTGCAGCCTGGGGCTCCAAGGCTTCCCATTGGAAGAGCTGACCTCTGGGTTGCCCTAGGCATGGTGCAGCCAGCATTGTCTGACTTTACTGGTGTTCCAGGGTGTAGAGTGGATACTGAAAACCTTTTGCCTATACATTTTTTCAGTTGTTTATGGACGATATATTTTTGGCGAGATTGTTGAGCAGACTAATCTGTATGCTGAACAGTATTTGAGGGACAACAGTGCCAGACTTCGGCCCCACTCTAGAGCTACCCGGTGGACTCCAACAAATCTTGAAGAGTTGAAGAAGTTCTTGGGCCTAACTTTGATGGGCTTGATAAGGAAGCCATCGATGTCTTCCTATTGGTCTACTAGTCACTTGATGGCAACGGCTATATTTCCGGAAATCATGAGTCGTGATCGGTATTTGCTTCTGCTTCGGATGCTGCATTTTGGCGATAATGGTTTAGGGTTGCCACGAGATCACACTGATTGTGACGGTCTTTTTAAGATTCAGCCTCTCATTGATCACTTAGTAGATCAATTTTATGAGCTCTATGCTCCAGGGAAAGAAATAGCTGTGGATGAGACTTTGGTCTTGTTCAAGGGCCACTTGTTTTTAGGCAATACATTCCTAGCAAGACGGCACGCTATAGAATTAAGATGTATATGCTGTGTGACAGTAGGACTGGATAGGTCTCTAATTTCAGGATGAACACTGGTAGGGATTCTAGGATTGAATTCCCCCTCCCCCGGTTGCCCGTCCACTTTCGGAGTGAATGAGAAAAGTGTGCGGAAACTTGGTAGAGGACTTATTACAAAGGTTACCATTTATATGTACATAACTTCTACACTGGTGTGCAGTTGTTCAGGGAATTGGCAGAAGTGGACACTGTTGCTTGCGGCACAATCCACTCTAACCGTAAAGGTTTCCCGAAAGAAATTGTTTGTCAAAAGCTTGAGCGGGGACAGTGCAGTGTGTTGTGTAGTGAGGAACTTCTAGCTGTGAAGTTTGCACACAGGGGAGATGTCTACATGCTGACTACCATCCATGATGAAAGCACTTCACCTGTGACTGTTTGGGGGTCAGGCTGTTGAAGTGTGCAAACCTGTGTGCATTTTAGACTATAATAGGCACATGGGTGGTGTTGACAGAGTAGATCAGAGGTTGGAACCTTACACTGCTCTTCGTAAGGCTTACATTTGGTATAAGAAGTTGGCTATCCATCTTTTCCACTTGTGAACCTTTAATGCTTTTGTTGTATTTAAGGATTGTTCTCCTGAGTCAACGATAACTTTTGTTAAGTTTCAGGAGTCTGTGATAGGCAGCCTTGTTGTAGTGGAACAGGCAAGTGTTCCTAGAGTTGGAGTGGTGGAGGATGTGGCTAGATTGAAAGATCGCCACTTTCCTGATCACATTCCTCCCACGCCTACAAAAGACTTTCCCAGTAGGAGATGTAGAGTTTGTTTGCTAAGAGGTATGCGGAAGGAGACTCGTATGTACTGCACGAGTGTCCTAACACTGCGCTGTTTGTGCCTGCTTGTTTTAGAAGGTACCACACACAAAAGAATTTTTGGGACCATCCATGAGTGGTAAAGTGAACTGCCTGTTCTGTATTGTTTTATACTTTTTGTTCAGTTTCAAGGTTGGCATTAGTGCGATGTATTTAGTTTCAGCTTTTGTGTTTGCAGTTTTGTATTTACTTACAATTTGTTTGTGTTTTCTTTTTTGTATAAAAAACCTAAATGTGATGGCAGTGTGTGTAGACTGGCGCTTGCCTGGCATTATGCGTGGACTTGCGCTTGCCTGGCAGTGTGCGTGGACTGGCGCTTGCTGGCGGTGTGTGGGGACTGGCGCTTGGCTGGTGGTGTGCATGGACTGGCGCTTGGCTGGCGGTGTGCGTGGACTGGCGCTTGGCTGGCGGTGTGCGAGTAGTGACTTGCTGCTTGTCACTACACACACTGGTAGCCAAACGCGAGTCCACACAATCCGTCAGCCGGTGTGGTTGCTGTGTCAGGCATGTGGGCGTGTGAAAGTGATGGGCCCTTGAATGGCGCCGTCTGTTGATGTGGGTGTTATGTACTGGGCCCGTGGCTGGCGGTGTGAAAGATTTTGTGTGCGTCACATGTATGAAAGGTTTATGAATGGCATGTAAAGAGGCTGGTGCCTTATCGTGGCCTTACTGCTCACAGGCTTTGAGTCAATGGTTCAGTTTCTTGTCCTCTCAATTATTAACAGAGCATTTCTTTTTTGTGAAATCTCTTGTTAATAAAATTTTATATCTCGAACCATTACTCACCCTCGTACCAAATTCAACCAGTATGTGTGTGTGACTTTAGGAATAGATGGCTGTGCAGTAATATTTGTATTTTCTGTCTTTCTCAGGCAGGGTGTATATTATCCCTTTATGGGAATGTTGTAATATGTTGGTTCCGCGGCTCGTGGTGTGAATGGTCTTGTGTGTATCATGTACGAAAGGTGTGTGAATGGCCTGTAAAGCGGTTGGGGCCTTGACGCGGCTTTACAGCTCACGAGCTGTGAGTCACTGGTTCAGTTTTTTGTCCTTTCAATTATTAACAGTACATTTCATTTTTGTGAAATCTCTTGTTGTTAATATTTTATATACTAAACCATCACTCACCCTTGTGCCAAATCCAACCAATATGTCTGTGTGCTTGAGGAATAGATGGTTGTGCAGAAAAAAATGGTCTTTTCTGTATTTCTCTGCCATAGTGTACATTACCTCTAGGAGTAATCTACCAACTTTAGATATTTTCATAAACTAAACACCCAGGGGAGTACATGGTGCTGTCTCTCTGGTGAATCCCAAAAAGTTATCTTAACCACAATATCCTGTAAACCTCAAAATGTGACTAAAGTCACATTTTGCTTGCATTACTGTGCCATAATTTTCACGCTTCAGAAAGAAACCACAAATTTCCTACCACCCGGCAATTCCCCAAGGCTCGCGATAAAAATGGTACCTCACTTGTGTGGGTGGCCCAAAATGTATTGTGGAGACATCAAAATTACCCATCACGAAACGACCTGGTTTTGCAAGGGGGTCACCTGCGTTTTTGTTCCCGGGCTTGGCGGCCATCTAGGGAAACCTAGCTAACCAAAGACATTTCTGAAAACTAGACAGCCGGGGGAGTCCAGGGAGCTATGGCTTGCATGGATTCCCCCAACATTTTCCTACCCAGAATCCCCTGCAAACCTCAAATTACTGTCACTAACTGGAAGCAGGTTGAAAGCACAAAAAATAGCAAAAATAGGCAATGTCCCAGTAAAATGCCAAAACTTTGTAGAAAATTTTGATTTTCTGACAAAAGTCTGCCTGTCCCTGAAAGATGAGAAGATGGAGATTTCAGCACCACAGACCCTTTGTTGATACCATTTGCAGGGGGGGACAGACTCTTTCTTCTGCAGCACTTTTTCCTATTTTTTTCTTTTTTTTTTTTTAAACAAAAACAAAATTTTAATGTATTTTGGCTAATTTCTGGGTCCCCTCCAAGGGAATCCACAAACCCTGGGTATCTTTAGAATCCTCAAGATGTTGGAAGAAAAGGACGTAAATTTGGTGTGGATACCTAATGTGGACAAAAAATTACATGGGCATAAGTGCGAACGGCCCCAAATAGCAAAAAAAAGGCTTAGCATGGGGGTGGGGATGGGGGGCGGGGAGGGGGAGGCCTAGCAACGAAGGGGTTAAAAGTGATATCTTTGCATGTGTATGTTAGATTTTTGTTGTTTTGGTCATGTTTTATTCAGATAAATATTGATTTTTTTTCTAAACTGGTGTGGTGTCCTTTTGTAGTGTTTTTACTGTGTTACTGTGTGTGATAGTACAAAGTTATGGTAAAACACTGCATAGATATTCCAGTACCAAATGAACATTAATTCAGCTTGTTACAATGTATGTAGGGATTAGGCTAAATGGACAGGGATGTATGATAAAATATGATTGGAGTGCATTTAGAGTTCACTCTTTATTTCATTTTCTTCATTGAGTTACTAATAAATCAAGGCAATAATTCCTACTCATTTTATTAGCTCATAATAAACATTAAGACTTTTGTAAAATATTTCTGTGCACGTACGACTCTGGTGGTTCAGCGTGGGGTTCTTCATTTCAACTGTTAAGTTCTGAGAGTTTTCCTGACATGTTTGCCAGATTCCCAAAACTGACCACTACACAAGCATAACTTAGTGGGAGCGGAGAGAAACATCTAACAGTTTTCCTTTTCACAAAAAAGGTCAGTTTCCATTTGGGGCTTGACAAATCTACTAGGTGTAACCACAATAATTTCAGGGAACACAGCAACTGCTGTGTCATCTGACAACCAAAGTGTGGATTGCATGCTGTGCAGGACTGGAAGGATTAGGGAAGAAAACCAACAGAGAAACTGTCTGGTTAATGTGAAAATTCGAAACTACCTTGGGTGGGAAGGTTGGATTTGTTCTTATTACAACTCTTATAATGGAAAACTGTATAAGACTCAATAGATGATGAAGCTTACCATTCTAGCAGACGTAATTGACACCAAACAAACTACTTCCCAAGTCAGGCGTGATAACACAGTCTTATGGTTAGGCTAAAACAGAGGAGCCATTAATTTGGAAAGAACCAAAATCAGGTTCCATGAGGGAGAAGGCCGCAGTCTTGGAGGAAATGTTTTCTTCAAACCTTCCAAAAAACTTTTATCACGAACAGTGGGAAGAAGGGCTTTCGACCTAGCCCTTTTCTATAGGCAGTAATTGCAGACTGGTGAACTTTAGTGGTAGAATACGGAGTTTTGAATTTGCCAAAGTGTAGCAAATAAGGTATGATCACCTTTTCTTCATAACAAATTGTGTTTGTTTTGCTAAATTAAATTAGTAGATTTATACAGCGCGGC
Source organism: Calotriton arnoldi (assembly GCA_963921515.1). Lineage (NCBI taxonomy): Eukaryota > Metazoa > Chordata > Amphibia > Caudata > Salamandridae > Calotriton > Calotriton arnoldi. The sequence goes on from CAWUFW010002420.1 coordinate 875,880, forward strand.
TTATCACCCATGAGGGTATCCAGGCTCTGTCCATAGGCACGGGGAGATTAAGTGATTTGCCCAGAATCACAAATGTTAAGCAGATGCCGAGACTCAAACCCAGATCCCCAGCCCTGGCCACTGTGACACATCCTCTAACACCATATCACAAATCTTTTCCATTTGAAATTATAGGAGGGTCTTGTGGAAAGACGTTTGTCTTTTTTATGTATATGCATACAGTCTTGAGGTAAGTTTACATGACCATATTGTACGACCTCAGGAGCCACACAGCCAAATTCAAAGATTATGTTTTGGGGTGATGTACTCTCCTTTTCATCTTTGATAGAAGATTGGGTCGGCATGGGAGTCTCTTGTGTGGTTCTAACAGTTGGAAGAGTTCTGGGAGCCATCACTGTCTCGGCAATTCCAGAGCAATGGTACTGATTTTTGTTTGGGAGAACTTCAGCTTCATGAGTACTGTCTGAATCAGGGCATAGTGGAAAACCTACAGAAATTTACTTGACCAATTAATCAAAAAGGCATCAGCCAATGACTCTGGCTCCCATAGTCTTGTTATGAAGTTTGGCCATTTTACATTTAGCTTAGTAACAAAAAGATGTATTCAAGGAAAACCCCATTCTCTGAAAATATCTTTTAAGATGTTATTGTTCATCTCAAACTTGTTATTGTCATTGTAATATCTGCTTTGCAGATCTGCTTGGTAATTCTGAAGACCTAGGAGGACTACTGCCAGCATGGACAACTGTCTTTCAATAACAAATGACCTATTGATGGTGTTTCCAGAGATAAAACTGAGGATCTGGTCCCCATGTGGTTGTTTAAATAAGACATTGTGGTTGTGTTGTCTACTTGCATGTATGACCCATAGAGCACTGCATTTCAACACTCCTCTGTACCTGGCAAATAAGGTCGAACTGTCAGGTGGCTCCCGTTCCTCAAGGAGCTCCAGTACCTTGCTGCTCAAGCCGAAGAAATTTTAAAAAATGAAAACCTACAATCGTACATTCTCAGGTATTGCCCCGAGAATCTGATTCCTTCAATACTTGCCTTCAAAAGGGAAGTGAAAGCTTTACTGATGAGCACAGCGCTGAGCTAGAAGCTTTTCTCTTTTTGTCTCCTATTGTGTACAGCTGATTAATTTGCTACTTGGCAATTGTACGGCCCCAATGCCGGCCTCTATTATGTCATTTTGTACTTGATGTTATTTCTATATATCATTACTTTTCTCCCACAATTATCTACCTATGTTTTCTGTAACTCGTATGTAAAGCGTTCTGATACCCACTAGGGTCATGTTCGCGCTATATAAAACTTTTAAAATAAAAAATAAATAAATATTTGAATCAACAACCGGTTTCTAATTATGGGAGGATGGAAAGTTTTTAATGCTAGATGTGTACCTTTGAATTCTAGGGCATTTATACAAAAGACCTGTATTTACAGGCCTTGAGGATGTGCTCCCCAACCTGTCATAGAAGCATGTCACAATGATCTCAGAAGGAAGGCTCTAATGGAGAAAGAGTTCCTTTTAAGAGATTCTTCTTTGTCTAAAAGCACCCCTTGCGCCACTCTCTGGCTTGACCAGTGAGGATCAGCAGGTCTTCACAACAGTCCTAGCGTTGGTTCTATTCATCTTTCTTGCAGAGGTCTCATGTATAGATGTGCGCATTGAACTAGAAAAATGCAAGAGGCCATCACTTCCAGCATGGAGGAAACTTGCCTTGCCAAAGGGGACACAGCATGTAGAAGTTGATGACATTTCTTCATAATGGAAAATAATCCTTCTTCCGAAGGAAACACTTCTCTCTTTGTGTTTAAGGTTGCCCCTAGATATTCGAGAACCTGAACTGGTGTTGCTTTCTACTTTTTATTGTTGACATGAAGCCCGAGTTGGTAGAGTACTTGAATGGTGAAGTTGTAATGTTGATGAACTATCTCCAGTATGCTTCCTTTTATGAGCCAATCGTCAAGATATGGGTAGACGTAGATATACCTCTTGCAGAGGAAAGCTGACACTACCGCCATGCATTTGGGAAAAGTTCTTGGCCAGATTTTAGATGGAACCTCTGTACTGGTAATGTGCTTTTGCTACAGAGAATCTCCAGACATCTTTGTGCTTCACTGCTACTAGAATACGAAAATAGGCATTTTGCATATCTACCAAACACATCCAATCTTCTTTCATCAATTGGGGATACATTTGGTGCAAAGCCAACATCCTGAATTTTAATGTTTTTATAAACTGGCTTGTGGTAGGATGGTATTCTGATTTAGAGCCTTTTTGGGAGCCAAAACATAACTTGAATAGATAGCTTTTCCTCTTTGGGTAGGAGGAACCAGTTCTATTGCTTGCCAGGTCTTGCCTGAGACAGTGTGCATGTGCTGTCGTTTGCCACAATCTTTTGTTTCTTTAAAAAAAAAAAAAAAAAAAAAAACTCTAAAACTGGCATTTAGCCCACCTGTTACTTGCCATGGGTTTGCCTCTTTCTCAAACTTTTTGCTTCTTTTTATTGGTCAGCGTGTGTGAGCCTCTTAGCTTGCCTTGGTCTCCTTGTGTGTTCCTTTTCTTCCATTGAGCATGGAGTGATTGATTTATTGATTAGTGTTCTTGCTCGTTACTTGCACTTGGTGTGTGATTTTCTTTGGCTTTTGTTTGCAAGAAAACCATCAGCGTTCAAGCTAGCGCTTCAGTCTGTTCCCATCCTCTCGTTCTTCCTTGCCTCCTTTCCCCTTGCGACTAGCTTGCTGCCTTGCACCTCTATTGTGTTCTCCAAACCTTCAGAAAACATGGAGTGTTTTTCAATTCAAGATTGTAATGATGAATAAAACATCCTCTCAATTCGAAAACAGCTAGCCCTCCTCCCAAAAAAAGTACACGTCAAACAGCAACAAACATTACGTTTTAAAAACACATACTGTCTGCTAACAGAATCAAAGGAAAGGAGTATGTTTATATATTCATTATCAGTGACAGCAATAGAAGGGCAATATCTTGGTTTGTTACATTGGGTATTTGTTATACATTTTGCAAAAGCATGGCTCTTAAGTCCACGTACTCCTTTGCGTTTCAACCTTAAAAACAAAAGAGTTGAAGCTAGCGCTTCCTGGAATTAGCAAGAGCTGAATGCTAACAACCAGCAACATGGAAACTTTGGATTAGGTGACCAATTTGCAAAATATACATTTTAGCTGCTTGTCACTGAAAGACACTAAGAGACTTATGGTAATTCTGTCACTATCAAACTGAAAACCAGGTGGGCGAAGTAGAATGGGCACGTTCCCATGAAAATGTGAGAAACTCTTCAACAACGGCGAAAAACAGCAATTTATTTCAACCCTTCACAGGTTAACGGCGGCCGCTGTGTCACATTTTTTTTGGCTGCTTGTGCTATAATTTAGAGTGTTTTCGTTATCATTAACATTTTGTTTGAAAAAACATTCGGATTATTGGAATCAGTTTATGATTGTACACTTCCGAGAGAACCGTCTAACGTGAAAATTATTTTTTTAGTCAATCGGTGTAGGTTTTTTTTTGTGCCCGCTACTATTGCACTTGGTTACATTCATTTGCCAAACAAAATATATTTTGATAAAGTCTCTAGGTATTGCAACCCATTCTTTCACAGGACTGTAGTTCATTACCTTAACCATGCTCTGTTTTTCGACAGCCTTTAAATGTTTCAATGTTAAAAGGGTGATACAAATTGCCTACAGCGCATTTCATTCACGTTTGTTCTTCACCAAATTGTTTTTAAAAACAAGCCGCGGCAAAACCAATAGGTCTCCCTTATGCAAAATGTATTGGTTTTGTCAGCGTAATGCGCGCAGCTGATGTTTCAGTTCACCTTTTGGTGGAATCACGGGAGGAGGAGATATGTATTGGATGGCATATCCGTGTTCGATGATTTAGTACCCATCTGGCTGATGTTATTCGGAACCAGTCAGTTGAACTATACACTTTCTTCCATCGGAGTGGCAAACAAAGGAGAATAAGAGCTCCTCACTGTTTAGACTGGGTGCTTGACTTGTCGAATTATGAGGAACGTTGTTATTCATTTTGATGGCCTCTTCCTCTAAAGGAACATCTTGGACACTGTTACTGGAGTCGTTGCTGTTGTCCCAGATTGTTTTACCCCTGTTCTCACAAAGCCAGCATTGAAATCTGTAACTACCCTTTACGTCCTACAGGCCCACTGCCTGTAGGGTCTCGGCTTCATTTTTCCATCGTTCCACTGCCTCATTAGTATGAGGGCTGCAGAGAACACACCCAGAAAAGGGAAGATTTAGAAACTTCAGCTGTGCATCTAGTTTAAGTGATGTGAGTCTTAACCAGGATGCTCGCCCCAGAGAGATACCACTCAGTGCCAGGTAAATCTGTGGAATCAATGGCCACACTGGTCTTGTGTGTGTTCTCTTGGTAAGTCCTCTGTGAAAGAGGATAGTGTCCTGTAGTGACCTGCCAGACCTTCCAAGCAAGGCAGTACTGCTAGCTGTTGTAAGCAAAACAGCTGTAGAACTCATACCTTGAAGCTGGCAGCATCAGTTCTTTTACCTTCTCGGACAGGAGGTGCACATGCAAGTTTCTTTCTCACTGCCATCACGATGACCAAGTCAGGCTTAGGTTCTTGTCAAAGGAACTTAGGATCCTGGTCCAGTGGTTTGTACTTCTTAAGATGTCTGGTGGTCGCTATGTTGATGGCTGCTTGTGAGAGCAAATTTTCTTCTACCAGTTCTGTGAACATTGAGGTAATGTTGGTCTCTGTATAGTTCTTGGCTGCAAAGTATACATAATGACAAACAGTAGCTAGAAAAAACTCTAGCCAGATGTTGAGCTTGTTAGCCCCTCTAATTAGAACATAATGAAAAGTGGTAATGTCACCCACCAGTGAGGTACGTTGTGGAGAAGTGGATGGAGAAGTTGGCGTGTAGGTGGAGTAAGACCCAGATTAAATAAGAGATGAAGGAGAATTGTCATTCTTCGCGGGTAAAGCTAAAGCTACAGTCAAAAAAGTCAAAAAGACAATCTCAACATGGGTGTGGCAGAGACATGTCCCAGGGTCGATTTTACTCTGTGTGCAAATGGACAGTCATGTGTTACTGAAGGAAGTTTCAGGAACTTGGTCTCAGGTTTTGTTTCCGATTTCTATGAATGTTTTTTCAATTCTCACTATTCCGGGTACTTAGATTGGAAGTGTGTTATGTCTAATTTTTAAAAGGGGAACTGAACAGACCTGGGCTCATTTCACCTTACAGGTCTCAGACTAATTTGCTACGGTACACTTGCAAGAGAGGACCAATAATAATACTAACTATGCAAACTTTTTTCCGTAGATGAGTGGCGACTGTAGACGATCTGCAATGTGTCTGCTAGCTTGACAATAGAACAATCTCTCAGAATGAATTAATTATTTTGCTGTGATGTGGATTCTGAAAACATCTTTTGCCTCTATGAAGAGACCTCTTTTGAGCTGAGATAACATATCATGTTTTTCACCATGGACTATACATTTTGATAAGGGTTTTCACAATGAAAAGTAGGTTGCATGTGGTCCGGTTAACATGCATGTTTAAACTAAGCACATCACAACTCACAAGCGACTAAAATACAAGAGTGTTTTGATCTTTATTTCTTAATTCACAAATAGCAGAATTCCAGAAGCACTATACTAAGCTCTTCCCTTCCTTCAAACTGACAATAGTGACAAAAGTGTACAGCAGTTATTTTGTCAAAGATCCCTACTAGTACACAGTGTGCATTAGGAATCTTTGCTGTTTATATTCAGCGAACGGACCGTCAATCATTTTAAAACAAAAAATGGTGACGTTTGGAAAAGCCAGTAAGACATTCCTTGGATTTTTGTTTTACAGCCCAGGTCCAAGAAAGTAACTGAAAATTGTTGAGATCTGGATGCAACAGTTGTACAGCTGCTTCTTTATTGGAGAAATCAGGGTAAGGGCTACTCCTTTAATGAAGCCACGTTCCCAAGTCATGGAAAAGGTGAATTCTCTGAGTGCCCAAGACAAGGGCAAGGAGGAAAAAGTTCAAACGTTGTAAAAAGCCTCCTTTACCAAGTAAGTATTTGGGGAGGAAGTGTAGAAATCAATTGCGCTAATTGGAACCAGCAACTGGAGAATGTAGTACTATGAAAAAGAAGGGAGCAATTAGCAGCCAGTATTCAGGAAGAACAGGAGGAAGGCAAGAAAAAAAACTGCTGGCACTGCCAGTTTCCACACCCATGTTGATCATCCACACAGCCGCTGAATGATGGTGCAGAGGTAAGGCAACCCCACCAGAAATGGCACACAACCTTGCAACACGCAGTAGTTGTCCATGCCGCTACCAAATAATGCCATGAGAAAGGCGGTAGATAGCGCGACCACATAGGAGGTGGGTCAGAATATGGTGGGAACTGGAGAGGAAGCGAACAGGACACAAGGCAATGCAAGGGACTGGATAAAAGAATGGTTGTTAACCCACTGTGGCAAAAGAAGGGCCTGCATATTAGACCAGAGTAGTGCTGGAGAAAAGCGACAACAATATACCTGGCTTGAAGTGATGTATTTATCTTGGGCTTAACATTGTGAGTTGTTCATCAATATCAGTTTTCAGGTTATAGGTTTCAGCCTTTGCTAAAATAATTTATAACAATGATAAAACGCCTTCTGGATCAGAGTGGTGAGTAATGGGGTTCCATTCTGAAGTGCACAACTCAACCCCAGTGGAAAGTAAGAACACAATATGAGTTGGCTTTAATGGCTTTAAAATATCAGCCTATGTGCCACTTCTTTGTTTGTTAGAGGGAACTCATGTGCTCACTTTGTAGCATTTTTTTGTACCACATGAGACAGCAGTGATGAGGCCTTGAGGCAGAACATATTTCTATTCCCTTAAAGTGAATTCCACTCTTGGCTGTAGCTGGAGTGATTTCCCACCCTTTTACAGAAGATAGATGACTTATAAAGCACTTCTCTGCCACTCCGTTTCTACAGCCCCTAGAACCTCTCAGATGTGTCGGTTGCACTCTATAAAATGAGTGAACATAGCATAAGCATGAATAAGACTTGGATCTGGATATTTGTTCAGAGAAAGCAGACAACGCAAACAGCAATACAAGCCATAATTAGCAGTTTATCTAAGCTGTGGAGCAAACATAGTTCAGCCTTCTACTGCAATTTAAAGATAGACTGACACTCTTTGCCAAAACAACTTTTTGAAATAAGGTCTCTTAAGTAAGGAAAAAAGAACTGATATCTAGATTCTCACATCTACTGGTTTATATGGTGGAAAATAAAATGATTGAAAGAGTTTCCACTTCTGAAATGGAGTGGAATACAAAAGGGCACGATGCTGCCCAGGAAATGAAGGGGCGCTTATTTAAGCATAGAACAAACGAACGTTGTATCTTACCTCAAAGTGAAATGTTATCTTTAGAAGTGCAATAACTCACTATAAAGCTCTGCTTTGGTGTAAAAAAATAAGAAAATCTGTGTCACATAGATAATAAATGAGGAAGCATATACAAAGAAAGCAACACTGTTGTACTAAATATTACCTTCACTACTATCCCAACCAAAGCTGCGAGTAACATCTGTGGTTTCAATAGCTCTTTTCTTGCTGGTCTGCAGTAAGACAAACAATCTCTGTAGCTGATAGGGAATGCTGGTCACCGGATCTTCCTCAGAATCCTCAAACTCCCATCTGTGGCAAACAAATAAAATACATATATACGAATCGTTTAAAACATACCACAGAGCAAATATATGTATGGTAAGAATATTGCAAAAATAGTTGAATATGTTCTTTACATGTAACAACTTGAAACAAAAAAATACACAAAAGCATTGTTATGTTCCATATAGGTACCCTAATATAGGCTCAGGTAGTCACCTAACCCTTCACCTATATTCTCCCTACTGTTACACTGCATAACGGTTCTCAATACTGACCTTTTACCTAGTTACGGTAATGTCCAGAGATGACATGGGGTTTTCTCCGAAAAGCTTAAGCCTCATTCATTATGCATGAGGATTCTTGGAATCACAGCAGGACAGCAGGCCTACCATCTCCTGCATAATAACTATGTATAAAGGTCATTCCTTCCGTCATCCCAGTCCGACATGACACAGCGAGGTATATCCTCAGGGGGTATCAATTTGGGTATATATACACCATATCTTGCTAAGGTAGTCAGAGGAGAGAAGGACTTCCATGCCGACACACTGACGCGAGACGCTGAGGCTCCTGCACGCAGACACTCCAGCTCGCAGTGGTCTGACATTTCTTGCGGGGTGTCCATCTCGAGACCAAGACAGGGTCCCACAGTCTCTCACTTCAGGTAATGGGGTTGACTTTATCCTAGAGGGATTCTTGGCTTTACACCCACATACATGCTAGGTACATTCAGGTACATCTAGTTAGGGACTCATCGTAGAAGTACGCATTTTGTCATGTATTTTATATACTTGCCTGTATTCATTGTTTTAGCACGATGGTAGAAATCTACAATCCTTTTACCCTGTTAGTGCTTATCATTATTTATATCTGTTACTGTCTATTGGTTGTTTCAGCACACCTATTTTACACTAGAATGACGCTGGTTCAATAAATGCTCATTGAGAAACGTCCCCACCGTTTATTCTGTGCATCTCTCTGAGACAAAGTGAGCACGAGTGACGGAGCGAAAAGTATACTGTTTCCACGATCCCTGGTGGGACAGAGTTGTCATGTTCGATGGTTGCCAATAACTATTCTCTCCTTGGTAAGAGGAGTTTCTAGTGGCAATGAGCTAGCTGGTATACAGGCTGACATATCAGGTAGGGGTGTCCAGAATCAGTCGGACTCCAATCCTACAGTATATGTTGTCTAAAGGCGCAGATTCTATATAGGTTTATAGGAACTACACAACAGCATTACATGAGAAAAGGAGCTAAAGTGAAAATTCAGACAAATACAACCGCTTCTGGAGTCTTGCTTCAGTGATGTTGCAACAAATGTTTTCATTTTTTTTTTGTACTGTACAGCAATGTGCTAACTTGTGCAAGTGATGCACTTTGGTAAATTACTCCAGGGGTGGATGCGTTAGGGACGGCAGAAAGTACAGCATGTTTATTACACTGGTGGTTTAAAAATGTTCACGTTACAGTGTCTTGGCCATCTTGTATAAGAGTTTGTAGGGTTTGCGGAATGTACTCAGGAATGGCTGGCAAGATATCTGCCACTCTAACACACAATGCATTGAAGTACTTAAAGAGAAGGCAGCTGGTGTTGACTGACCAAAGAGAAAACATGCTTATAGCCAAGTGTTTCTGTGTTTGGATTCTCTATCAGATGGGATGGTTGGAAACGCATTTGGATTAAATCTGCTTGTGGATACCCCCACTACCAGGCTTTCAGGAATGGATGTTTCAAGAGGAAATCCAGGACCCAGCGGCAGGCTTATGAAGTTTTGCTACCTGCATGTTGACTGGGGATTAATATCCTGGTTCTGCTCAGATGCAGTACATTAGAAAGTACATCAGAAGAGGGTAGAAGAGGTTCTCGACTCATCTCTCCTGGGTTAAGAAACATATATTTTGACTTCTGTAGTGGGAGGTCTAAAATGTCTACTTCTCTCCTGATTTAAGTAGCAAAGGAGGCAGACACCTCTGTTGCCACTGCAGGGTCTGGTGAGGAAAGGCTAATGTCCAGAGCGGTATCCTGTAAATCATGGAAAAGATTGTCATAATTGTAATGGTCATCATGGGGATTGTCATCCTCACATTGCTGGGGTCTGAAAGAGTAAAGGTGGGCTGTTTGAGACCTTGGAGGGAGTTACAGATGATTCTTAGAGTCAGACCAAACTATCCGGTTCGCTTCAGACGACAGGGATCACATTGAGGCTAGGACTGGTGGCGTCTGTTGCGATGCCAAAGGATGCATCAGACGCTGCGACAGGACCAGAGTTGGTGGAGCAGAACTCTAGGATGGGGGCCTACCTTGAGGCGAGAGCGAAAGGCACTGTCAGTGACGGATTTGCCAGTGGTACTTCAACTGTAGCAACCAAAAATCCTTAGGGTCTGAAGTTGCTCCAGAGGGATTCAGATGGGTACCAAAGTTCTGGTACATGGCAATCTCAGCTCATTAACTGTTGCGGCACCGCTGACTGCTCAGGAAAATAGGAGCGTATCGGGAGCAGGGTCAGAATCGGTTTTTAAGCTGAGGAATGACTCGCCGGCCTGAAGGTACCCTGGGTATCACAACTCCTGACAATGGGAGTGGTGGGATGAAGGAGAGCCGTGTTTTGACTTATGTTTTTGGGATTTCTTGGACTTAACTGAGCTTTGGGACTTCGATGATGATCGATTGCGAAATCTGGAGTGCATCTATACCCTCAAGCGTGACCAGGTCTTAAAACTTCCTTTGGAGCTCCGCAATAGCAAGTTTGGCTTCATCTTCACACAGCAAATCATGCTGGAGACATCAGAGATCGATATCATAGGTGTCCGTAACTGACATCTGGCAATGAGAGTACCTGCATAGTTTAAAACTTGTGATTTTAGGAGAGGACATCCCAATAATCAAAAATGTTTGGAAGGCTAGACTAAGATAGAGAGAGTCCTACACATTGTACGCTTTTCTAGGTGAACAATGATATGTTCAGGATCATTTTAGGGAAGAAAAGCGTGTATAATAGTTGCAGGGGACTTGCCAAGTGGGGATTCTGGCACCTTCGCTCTGTCCTGGATTCCCAAGACGAGTCTGAACAATGTAGGACTCTCTCTATCTTCGTCGAGCCTTCCAAACATTTTTGATCCCCATCATCTGCTTTCTGGGGGCACCCAGTTTAAGGTGCAGCCTGGACTGCCCCCTCTGTTCATCATCGGTAAGAGGCGGAATCAGATCTCTTTTTACTTAGTCATTTTCTACCATCTGGAGAGCCTTATTTGGAGTTCCTCCCTGCCCATCGCTGGTTTTCATTGCTCTATTAATCTTTTGTTGCCCTGCACCAATACTTTGAAGGAAACCACCATCACTTAATGTATGACAAATATATTCGCATCGGCACGCAACTACCCCCACATGACAACAACTTCGCCAATTGAGATATAGGGTTGCATGTACATGGTGTTAGATTGCATACTGCTTCTCTCACCCCTTTATTATCCTTAGCTCTCATCTTTGGAATATGGAAATACTCCAGAGCCTTCCCTAACCTCTCTCCATATTTTTTTCTCTCCCCCCTTATTTCCCCTCCCCCCTTTTCCCCTCCCTCCATACCCCTAACCCCTTGCCTATTAAGGCTTTCTCTCAGGCATTTTTGATTGACCTGTCCTGATGATGATCCCATAACCCCTGTTGGGGATCGAAACGTCGTCAACTACATCTTAACTCCGACTCTTAATCTTTGAATGTTGTGGAGTACAAGATGTGTTCCCTCTATCGTGACTACTGTATTTTTTATATCATTTAAAAGTCACTTTACCACTACATGCCAGAGGTCAGGAAATTTTTGATTTCCAGAACCCCTTCACTTGTTGCTCACTTTATGTTATTGTATGTTCCTTCATGTTTATTGAATAAGTAAATAAAACGAATTAGTTCCATTGGGACAAAAATATACCCGACGCCGATTACAGTTTTGTGGTTATAACCTCATCCCCCCCTTGATAGGGACAGTTGTTTCTAGTAATATAATGCCCTGAGGAAGGTGTCACCGTAATCCTGGTGTTTCACCGAAACGCACGTTGGCGCATTGTGTGCTAACTAAAAGGAACCGGTGGCACATTGTTTGCTGACTAAAAGGAATCTGTGATTTCTATTGGATTATGTATATATCTTTTATGGTTATGTTTAACTATTCACAATTTGTGACTTTGGATATTGTCACACTACAATTCCGTATATATGATATTGCATGTACAAGTGCCCATGAAAACATATGGAAGCATTTCTGCCAGTGTATTCTTGTTTTTAATTGTATGTCTTGTATGAAAGGGTGTGGTGTGTATGTTGTATGAGAGGATTGTGGGTAGGTGAGGACTGTATTTCCTTCTAATTTGAGGAAGTTACTGCCATTTGTTAAATTAAGTTGTTTTGATATTCAAAGAGAAAAAAAGGAGTTTGATAATTACAATTTTGAAAATAAAAATGAGTGAAAAATAATATGTAGGTATTATGTATGTTCATGGCTCTATAATAAATCTAATGATGTTTATGAATAACTGGAGTTACACACACTAATAATATACAGGGAGTAATTTGGAGGTTGTCTTTTGTCTTCAATATTGTTTCCCCTGGTTCCTCGCTCCCTATCAGCCTTCATGGGCCCTCTGTTTTTGATTTCTCCTCTGCGCTATAGCCTCCCTGCGGCCTGTGGCTCCCCTTGAGGCTGGCACCCGCAACCACCTGGGGGCCCATGCATTCCCTCCATAGTGCTCACCTGTCCTGTAGGGCACTCTTGTTGGTCTGCTGTTCTGCTCCCTGAAGAGGCTGAGGTGGTTTGGAGAGGCGGAGGCAGACAGCGGCGCCCTATTTCGGGCTCCTACGACATTGTGGACTGTCCGGGTGGATCATGGCCACTGGGGCCTGTAGAACCTGTGGGCGGTGATGTGGCCCTTGCCCACCTCTGGGGATGCCCCCCACTTCCTGGCCACAGCCCTACAGGCCCACTACTTCTTGCCGGAGGCAGTGATCCCGGGGGCGTTGATCGGAGTGCCTTTCCTGGCTTTGGATCACTGACCTCTTACTCCTTCTCTCCCCGCCCTGAGACTCTCACCACGCGGGCCACCCGCCGTCAGACCCTCCACTGGGGCAGTCCTTCTGATGAAATTTGCAGATTGTGGAACCCCCGACGCCGGACATTTTGTTGGGACCCCTTTCTTCTTTTTGCCACACGCCCTGTGGAGGTGACTGGGTGTGGATCCTGGCCACTGCCCTCAGCTCTACTCAGGACCCTTCTCCAGCATCCGGGTTCTCGAGCTCAGGCCCAAACTGGAACTGCAGTTCCGCAAAAGATACCTCCAGCAGCCAAAGCAAGGACAACCCAGTCACTTTGTTGTGGCAGAAGACAGCTGCTGCCAATATGGACCCCCCGGTGCCCCTCCAGGGACCAGCTCTAAAGACGTCCCTCCAGCACTCATCACACAGGTTCCTGCAAGGAATCAGATCTGAAAAAAGGCTCACTCAAGTCAGATGTCAAGGCCTGTATCCACAAACTCAAGTGTGAGGTCACCGAGATTGGCAGACGCGTGGACGACCTGGAACGCACTGATGATGCCCGCCCAGAAGAACAGGAAACACTATGGTGCAGAGTCTGGGCCCTGGAGGAAAAGCAAATCGAATTGCAATTGAAGCAGGAAGACCTGGAGAGCAGGTTCAGGAGCAACATCATCAGGGGCCTTCCAAGGGGTGACGACGATGCCTCCCTGCCAGGATGGAAAGTGCTCATCAGGTGGCCCCGGTTTCAGGTCGCCCAGATGTTGCCCCTGACATCCTCACAAGGGTCCATTTCTTTACCGAAAACGAAGCTGTCCTCCAGGCCTTGAGGACCTAGGCGGACATTGTCTTTCGAGGCCACACGGTCCAACTCTTCTAAGACATCGAACCGAGACTTCACTGATAAACTAAGGGATCTCAACATCCGATATCAATGGCATCCATCCATTGCGATCATATTTACCTGGGAGGACAGGCGCAGAGCTATTTATTCCCTAAGAGAGGCAAAACAACTTGTGGGCTTGACACTTGATTCGGACGGAGATGACTCGGACGCACTTTGTTTCACCCATTCAACTAACTCTGAAACCACGGTGGGCTGCAGTGCAGGCCTCTCGCTTTGGACAACACAAAAGGGACAGGGCCTTCCAAGAGGCCAAACAGGAAATCATCCAGCACATCCGCAGCCTGGAGAGAGGAACCTCGCCCAGCCTCTCGACCTCTGGGTCTCTCTAGCTCAGGCTCACCGGCGAACCTCACCTGACAACGAACTGCTTAACCACATGTCCATGGCCGCACTGCAGCTTGAATCCTGATGCCTGCCACTACCAAACACACAAGATGATGGACGGAATGCTGCACATTGGCAAACATTCACCCCCAGTCACAGATCTGGGTTTAATCCATCGTTATTTTGCTTCACCACGCCACCCCAGTTCAGACATAGCCATATGCAAATCAGTCTTGACCCTGTGCCTCATGGGAACAGTCCAGATCGAACTGCCAAGCCATGTCTTCCCTGGACCGGAATCAAGCATCCTAGGACCGGTTTCAGGCTATCAGCCTTCATCAGCCAGGATAGCTTGACTCCAGTGGCGTAGTGAGCACGGGACCCACGTCTGGGCATACCCTTCCCACTTAGGGCGAAATACAAAACACACAAGATGATGGACGGAATGCTGCACATACCACCCAGGAACAAGTTGGGGCCCTGTCTAGCTCCCACTGGACCCATCGCACTGCCTTTGGTGGTGATGAATCCAGAAGACCCCAGGCCCACCCTTCCACCCCAGGACTGCTGAGCCCCTCCTGGGCTGCTCTCTATCCCCAACCACTGCAGGCAGTGGGGCAGAGATCTGGAGTCTCCATGCTCCCTCACGACCCACCTCGATTCAATCCATAAGAGTGACTTCTCTTGAATGGCCCCACTGCGGGAGCACTGGCAATTCAAGGATTTCAATGGAGCAGTTTGGCCCTGTTGGCCGCATGTTGTGTTCTTCTCTACTTTCCTTGGGAAGATTTGCCCTGCTATGCCTATCCCCCTATGCCGCCCGCCCTATGTCAATGCCACAGGATGTCCAGCAAGAGTCCGCTTCTTGTTACTCTTCCCTCGAGTAACAATAGTCGTCCACTCCAATCCTCCTCCACGGGACAGGGACAGACAATCTCTGGCTCCTTCGGTTTATGGGATGGTTCATACCTCTCTCCGCGACAGGTCCCACAACCTGTCATGTACTCTGAAGGCGCACACCTCTTCTCTTCCCCATGGCTGCTAACCCACATAATCAAACCCCTATCTCTTAACACAAGGGGGCTGAACGATCCTAACAAACGGCACCAGATATGGCCCTACCTCCTTGTCAGAATCGTAAAAATCTCCACAGTTTGCGCGGGAGCAGAAAGATGCCAAGGCCCAAGTCCCCTATAACTTTCCCGACCAAGTCCTAAGTTACAACCTGGTCGAAGAAAATCACTGGGGGAAAGGGGTAGGGGACAAGAAGAGACAGCTGCTGTTGCGTGATTGTTCTCACCAGGATTTCTTGTCATCTGATAGCTATTCTGCAAAAGAACAGTCGCTCATGTAATACTTATTATACTTCACTTTTCTTTTTCTCTGATTATCTTTTCTAAAATAACACGCTTACCCTTGGTGAGTGCAGCATATGCCCCTCTTCTATATACTCATGCTAAATGTAGATTAGGAATGAGTTTTTCTTATCTGTTGTCTTCTTCACTCTCTCTCTCTCGCTCTCTCTCTCTCTTTTCTTGCAGGCGAATACTGAAGGAGCACTCTGGAACTTCCTTAGGAATGCAGTGAGGTGAGTATATGCGTATGTTCTTAAAATATCTTTTATACTGCACATGTCACCTAGGAAGAGAGTACTCCTATTCATCCCAAAACTAATGATGGGACAACTGCGCTTGAACTCCTATAAATTATGCCAGCACAACATAGGTTAGCGCAAGCTTCTTTCAATATGCCCAATTCTACTATGTTTTCTCAATGCACTCAGAGTTCTCTCCTAATTTCAACTCTCACCAGAATTAACTCAGGGTGATGTCAAAAACAACTAAAACAGATTATTCCTCCGTGGAGAAATAACATCAACAAGGTAACTATAACAACCTTCAACCTCTTCTCTCAATTAACTAGTGCTCAAGCGCGGGTACAGACTCGCTAGTACTGACTAAGCGAGAACTCTGCCCCTGCGCGTCTGACAGCCACACTCGCTTTTGACAGAAGCGAGAACACTGCTTATAATACTATCGCCAGACGCTAACACTCTGAAGCGGAACCACTCCACAAGACTCGTAAAGCAAGCAAACAACTATGTGCCTTCAGAATGTGCACTGCGTGACTAAAAGCTCACTTCTCACGTAAATTGTACATTTTGTAGAAACTGACTAAATAGCTAAAACGCGCCGCAATGCTAAAATCCCGTCGAAGAAAAACACGTTGAGATAACTACCCTAACACTAACTAGCGCGCCGCTCAGGAAACATGAAAAATATATCTAGTACCTTCTCAATCCTCAGGTGAAGTGCGAGGATTCTAATGCCTCAGCTTCTTACATTCCACAACACTGCAAGATCTCTTAAACACTAGAATGCTGACCCTGACTCCATTTTGTCCCTTTGTCAGCCATCTTAGGATTCCACCAAACTGGACTTCGCACTCTTGCTAAACCATTCCTTATCTTACGTAATTCCTGATGGGAAATTGCATTTACTGACCACTCCCTTCTGGTGTTGGTAATTCGGGACCTGACACTCCTTAAGCAAGAACCAGATGTTCTATTTCTGCAGGAGCACACTTACTCCACTGCGACGCTCCCTGCATGTCCCACCCAAAATTTCCTATTAGCTATTGGGTTCACGCCACAACTAAAAGCGCTGGAGTCACTATCCTATGCAAGTCTTCTTTTTGCTCCAAGATACTAAAATCTGTGTGGGATGATAATGGGCACTTCCTAAAACTCAACATCCAGAGGGGACACCAGGCTCTTAATCTCTTGAATATTTACGCCCCTAACCAAGCCCAGGATGCATACATCCGAGCCTACTTAAAGGGCCATGTGACACAGGTTGAGGACTGACCTGGTGGGTTGATGAGGGGGTGGGGGGATTAGGGGGAGATGGCCCTGATGTGGACCGCAGTGCCGCTTCTTTCCAGGGGGCGGGAGTGATGTCTACCCCCCTCAAAAGCAACCTCACGGACCTCGGTTCGGTTTGGGGGGCGCATGAAGATACTGTCACGATTACTTCTACTCCCACGTCAACTCCTTATACTTATGCATCAATTACTCCTTTCTCACCCCCACATTACTACCGAGCTTAGACTCTGCTTGCCTTTTGGACATTTTCATCTTCGACCACTCCCCTCACACATCACACTAGTCAAAGCGGGTACTACCCCGGCCGTCTGCCCCCGCTGGTGACTCCCACCCCTTTTGCTTCGGGACCCTGCTGATGTCGCTGAAATCCAAAAGAGCAATCGTTCTCTACTTCAAAACCAATAACCTCTCTGAGATCTCAGGACAAACACTGTGGGATGGCTTCAAAGCCACAACACAGGGTACCATCTCCTCTATCGCAAGCGCACAGTAAGCCTGACTGATTGAAACCGGTCTCATGGCAGACATTAAAGCCATGGAATGCCTTGACCATTCTGCCCTATCTAGATGGGCCAAACGGCAACTCGCCACACTCAGAGGTCAGTTGCGAACGCTTCGGACTAACAAGATGGAGCGGTCGTTGTTGGATCTGAAGCAGAAGAACTACGAGGGGTGTGACAAAGTGAGCTTCTTCATCGCCCACAGCGCCAACAAACTGCACGCGCACACATCTCTAAAATTAATTTGGGCGACAGAACGTAGGCTACTAAGGAAACGGCAAAACAGGCGTTCCACAACTTTTGTCATACTCTCTATACAGGAAGCAATACCCCCCAAGAGAGCATAGACGAGTACCTTAATGACTGCCCTTGGGGACCATTAGACCCCCTTCATTCGGAACTCCTGGATGCCCCAATCACCTTAGATGAAATACATAGAGCTCTCCGGGAGCTACAGGTGGGCAAAACTCCTGGCCCCGATGGCCTTCTGGTGACGTTCTACCGCAAACTTCTTCCCCAACTCCAGAAGCACTTGTTGGCTCTATTCACAGGAGACACTATGGCGGGTGTGGAGGTCATACTCATACCCAAACCTGGTAAGGAACACACTCCGTGTACATCTTTCCGCCCGTTTGCTCTCCTGAACATGGACGCCAAGATCTACACCAAGGACCTCGCAAATCGACTGGAGCCCTATCTCCCTGGCCTTTTTCGACCCGGACCAGGTAGGATTTATCCGGCAGTTGACTGGAGCTTTCTGCGAGCGACCCTTGCTAAGCAGACTGGGCTCTGGCTTGATATCCAAAATCATGGCAACTTATGCCGCACCGACTGCTACTATCCGCGTTAATGGGCACTCCTCCCAACCAATCGATCTCGCAAGGGGCATTAGACAGGGCTGCCCGCTATCACCCTTACTCTTCGCCCTAGCAGTAGAACCCCTTGCAGTTCGTATTCACCAAGCAAAGGACATCACAGGCATTCCCTTTGGTAGGCATGAACATAAAGTAGCCCTATTCGCAGATGATCTCTTACTGGCCCGAGTCTTCAAAATAAATATGGCTAAATCACAGGCCCTAAATTTGACAATTCCCAAAACCGACCTCCCGGACTTAGTGACTCTCAACCACTTTCCAATGGGCTCCAAAGTCTATAAAATTCTTGGGATTAATCCTCACCTCCAACCTAGCCTCTTGGACATGTACCAACTGGCTAGAACATTGGTGTTCCGTCCTAGAAGACCTTCGCAGATAGAAATCACTGCAGGTATCCTGCCTGGGATGCCTCAACGTGGTCAAAATATCCACCTTGTCCAAAATCCTTTATTTGTTACAGAC
This sequence comes from Calotriton arnoldi, assembly GCA_963921515.1. Classification (NCBI taxonomy): domain Eukaryota; kingdom Metazoa; phylum Chordata; class Amphibia; order Caudata; family Salamandridae; genus Calotriton; species Calotriton arnoldi. The sequence continues at coordinate 894,529 of CAWUFW010002420.1, forward strand.
GCTGCCCACCCCTATCCCGCAGGATGCCATTCTCAATCTCCAATGGGATATACACAACTTTTTCTGGGGAGGGAAATGCCCAAGGGTCTGTAACTCCATATTGATGGTCCCCAGGGGGCGGGGGGCACCTCGCGTGTCCCAATCTCTTCGAATATTATTAGGCGGCCCACCTACAATAGGTCTCGGAATGGGTGGTCCGAGAAGCACTGGTTCCACATGGACAGTGTGGTGGCCTGTAGTCCCCTCTGGGACTTGGCATGGCTTCCTAAACAAGCTCAACCTCAAAGCACCTACATAGCCATCAGCACCAAAACAGTCCTTGAGATCTGGGACAAAATTGCTCTTAATAGAGGCCTTACCACCTTCCTCTCTCTCCCAACACCCCATTTGCACGCAAAACGGAGTTCACTCCGGTGCTAAAGAACCCATTCCTTTGTAGACTGGAGAGAGTGGGATTGTCGCACCATCAGGGACATATTCAAGAGTGACCAGATCAAAATGTTCAAGCAATGTAAGCAAGACTTCAGAGTCCCAGAGTCTGCTATACTACAATACTACCAACTGAGACACTGGGCGCTCCTCCCTTCCAACGCCCAAAAGGCCACACGTTCATTCACGCCCCTTTGAGACTTTGGTTCGGTCCTTCAGCGGAACAAGGGGCTTGATCACCCGCACCTACAAAGTACTTCAACACTCGCCCTCATCCAAGACCCATCCCTACCAAACTCTATTGCAATCTGACACTGCTGAGGGAATTTCCCAGAAGCAGTGGAAACAGCTCTGGCAAGATATCCCCATACTGTATATGGGCATATCCCAACGCGAGACGGCATATAAACTAACAACAGTGCTATTATATCCCGGCCCGCTTGCGCACATTTACTCTACCGCCTCTCCGCTATGCTGGAGATGCAATTCAGCAACGGGCAATTTTCTTCACATTTGGTGGTCCTGCCCCCTCATAGCAACCTACTGGAATGAGGTTCTGAGCCACATCAAAGGGGTGGTGGACTACCCACTCCCTGGCTCGTTCAACACCGTGATCCTGGGCATTCGCCCTCTTACTCTACAAGCCATGACATACGCTGACTGGCGACTCATAGCCCACATGTTGGGTGCGGCTAGGCAACTATTTGCCCTCCACTGGAAGAACGCCTCAGCCCGGTTGATTGCCTAGTAGTTCCAATGCCTTTGACACATATTGGCTATGGAAATTCTGTTTCATAAGGTGTCCCACTCCGACAAGAAATTCACACACGTGGCAGCCTCTGATAACATACTTCACCCACTTTGAGCCTCGGAGGCGTAAAGCAAGAGTGTTCCAAGCCCTCAGCCTATTTGACTAACTCTTTCCTTCAACAAGATGCCCACTTAAATGCAAAGCAGTCGAACTTCCCCACCCGACTCGCACCATCCCATCCACGCTCATAATCTCCCCAATACCTTAGCCCAAAAAGCCTCTGCACACTAACTTCCCTGACCAGGCAACGCCACACATACCTTACGACGACCCTTCCTACGCTTTGATTTGTTATGTTCCTATCTTACTTTATTCTTGGGACTGGACATTCCCTCCCCTCTTATTCTGCAGTGTATTCAGTTGCCGAGGTGTGGCTTTATCGAGGGACCTGCCTCGCAAACTTGAGACAATGCATTTTTGTTATAAATATAATGCCCTGCTGATTCTATTACTCTTGCATAATTTTTAACCAAGGTTATTGATCAGATGCATACACCTGTGAAGGCTTGTTCCCCATGTTTTTGCTTGTTCTCAAAATGTCAATAAACAGATTTCAAACAAAAAAAATCATATTGAAGAGACATTGCGACCATTAAGAGAATTATTTCCATGTGTAAAGATATTGTAATATACCATGTGTGAGGCAGCGAACAGTGTTTCGTGCGTCAAGCTCGCTCTGTGATAATAAACTGCAATTCGACCTTTCCACTGTAGGAATACATTTGTGAATGTGTGTTTTCCAGCATAGTTGCCACATTTATCTTCACTGCCATTGCATAAATATATAATTTTACTTGTATAGTTTACAACCCAATGACCTGCTAGTTAATGGTTGCGATGTAATGATTCAATGATGTAGTGATTCAATGTAGAGGTGCTACACCTCATTAGAAGACCCTAATCCTAAAGCTCTAATGGAAAGCTGTGTTAATGAACCAACTAAACCACAATGACCAACCGTACCCGATAGTGGTTGTGTTCCAATGCAGGGGAGATGTAGATTCACTTGCAAATGATTGGTAATCAATATTGGTCAGGGACATAGACTAGCACAGGGAAGAAAAAAAGGAAAGATTTGTTACTTGTAATCCTAGTTCTGCATTGTAGGTATTCTCATTGAATCATGAACATAAAATAGTTAAGCACTCAGGGGAGGGCCCAAGAACATATATATGTATCTTCTTCTGGCGCTGAAGGTAGCCACCCCATTGTTGAACATTCTGGTGACACCTCCATAAGTCTGTGGCAGGCCAGCTTTAACTGCTTTTTTCTGCAAAAAGCTATAGTAATATAATTCTAAACAACATTGCAGCATTTAGCATAGAAATGTGCTATATGATAAAAAATTCCCAGTTGTAGCTGCAGAGAAAATTTAGAGAAAGGTGCCCAACAGGTGAAACGTGCATCAGCCGCACTAAGTATACACTAACTTTGAGAGAGCAGCAGCTGCCATTCTCCAGCATATACTGTACTGGCAGTTTGCCTCACAGGATCGGTTCTTTTTGAATGAAAGAATATGACATGCCATAGGGAAATCATTGTATATAATAGTATTACACGGACTGCTCGGGAGGAGGGAGGGTTTTCATGACTTAAGTGAGAATACCCACGATGCAGAACTAGGGTTACAAGTAACATTTCCTTCTGCATCATACACAACACCGGTCCAGCTTAGTTCAACCATCGCCTCAACTTCTCCCAACTCACCAGACAACCTCGATCTGTGTCCCACGCAAGAGAACACCTCCCTCACATCAAAAAGACCAGAAGCGGAGGACGCTCCTTCTCATACCTCGCAGTCAAAAACGGGTACGACCTCCTGAAACACCTACGATCTCCTCCTCCCCTCTCATGCCTGCCCTACCCAGGATACACTCACAGGTGATTAGCGCACTACAAATTCACATAACATAACATCGTAGGATAGTCTGACAGTCATTATCGTAGAACAGAGTAGCAAGCATATGGACACTTCACAGCTGTCAATGCAAAAAAAAAAAAAAAAAAAAAGAACTTTAAAAATGTACAGCATTCAGGAAAAGTAAGAATTTGTGTAGGGTAATTAAATCAACTATGTTGAGTGGCGTGACCCACTAAAATATCAGCTCTGGAATCTTCATATAGACAGTAATGCCTTGTGAACGTACGCAGTGCTTTCCAAGTTGCTCCCTTACATATTTCTGAAAGAGGAACATTCTTGACCCAGGCAGTAGATGTTATTTTCTTTTAATAGAGTGTGATATTGGTTTACCGAACAAAGGTTTATTTGCTATCTGGTAGCAACACGTAGCACAAGTTACTAACTTGTGTAACGATATATCTGTAAGAGACAGTAGTTAGTGACAGATTCCTTACCTTAGAATATCCCCAGGCGTCAGGCTGGATCCGGAACGTTTTTTGCGTAGCAGTACCCTTGCGCGTCGGTAGGCGTCGTCGTGCGGCTCCGCGTCCGTCGTCGGCGTCGTGATCGCCGGGATGACGTCGCGGGCAGTACTTAGACGCCGCCCCTGCGCGCTGACGTCAGTTCTGTACACGACTTTCCGCGCCAGGAACGCAGAGCCATGCAAGAAGCTGACATAGGTGTCTGAAAAATACTAGGGCCCTGAAAGGGATGTCCTTAACCCTAGAAATCAGTTCGCAGAACGGGGAGGATGGGTGGGCGGTAGGAATCTGTCACTAACTACTGTCTCTTACAGATATATCGTTACACAAGTTAGTAACTTGTGCATCTGAAAGAGACACGTTAGTGACAGATTCCTTACCTTAGAATAGATACCCCAGCAATACCAACCCCGGTGGTGGGTCTGCGAACAAAGATCAGACAAGGAAGTCCCGGAGGACAGAACGGCCAAAGAAGCCGTCCCTCCGGACCTGACTGTCAAGGCAGTAATGCTTTGTAAACGTGTGCAGCGAGGCCCACGTAGCTGCCTGACAGATATCCGGCAGCGGAACACCGCGGCCCAAAGCCGTGGTAGCAGCCGTTGCCCTTGTGGAATGGGCACGCAGCCCAACAGGAGGCTCCTTCTTCGCCAAAGAATAGCAGGTCTTGATGCACAAGGTAACCCAGCGGGAGATGGTCCTCTTGTGCACCGCCCGGCCTTTTTTGGCGCCCACGTAGCCAACAAAGAGCTGGTCATCCACCCGGAAGTGTTTTGTGCGGTCAATATAGAAGGAGAGCGCACGTTTTGGGTCCAGACGGTGGAGCCTCTCTTCCTCTCTGGAAGGATGCGGAGGCGGAAAGAAGGTGGGCAAAGTGATGGTCTGCCCAATATGGAAAGCAGTAACCACCTTTGGCAAGAAGGACGGACGCGTCCGAAGAACAACCTTGTCTGGATGAACAGACAGAAAGGGAGGTTTGCATGATAGAGCCTGGAGCTCACTCACCCGCCGAGCGGAGGTGATGGCCACCAGAAAGGCTGTCTTCAGAGTCAGAAGACGAAGAGGACAGTTATGTAGAGGCTCAAAGGGAGCGCACATTAAAAGGTAAGAACCAAGTTCAAGTCCCACTGAGGCATCACAAACGGAACAGGAGGAAAGAGGTGAGTAATGCCTTTTAAGAACCTGTTAACAACAGGGGACTTGAAAAGGGAGGGCTGATCAGGGAGCCTGAGGAAGGCCGAGATAGCACAAAGATAACCCTTGATGGTACCCAGGGCAGAACCCTGTTGGGCCAGAGAGAGAAGGAACAGAAGGACCTCAGAAAGAGGGGCAGAAAGGGGATTCACAGCCTTTGCTGTGCACCATGCCACAAATTTGTTCCACCTGCAGGCGTATACCACCTTAGTGGAGGGACGCCTGGCTGCCAGAATTACATCACAAACTTCGGGAGGCAAGTCGAAAGGAATCAACTGCCGCCGCTCAATCTCCACGCAAGCAGGTGTAGACTGGACAGGTTCGGGTGGAGGACCGTCCCCTGCTGCTGCGACAGAAGATCCTCCCGAAGAGGCAGACGGATCGGGGATCTACGCTCATATGGAGTAGCTCGGGATACCAAACTCTTCGAGCCCAGTCCGGAGCCACAAGAATGACTTGGGCCCGGTCGTGCCGAATCTTCTTCAACACTCTGGGTAGAAGTGGTATAGGCGGAAAGGCGTACAACAGACCGCAACTCCACTCGTGACGAAAATCGTCTTCGAGCGAGTGCCGCCTTGGAAATTCCAACGCGCAGAACTGATGACATTGCGCGTTCTCTTCGGTGGCGAATAGATCTAACCAAGGCTCTCCCCATTGTAGAAAGAGTCCTTGCGCCACTTCCGAGTGAAGACGCCATTCGTGATCCATCATGCACCTGCGGCTGAGTTCGTCCGCCCTGGCGTTCAAGGAACCTGCCAGGTGTTGAACCATCAGGAACATGCCCTGATGTTCCAGCCATGTCCAGAGGCGCAGAGCCTCCTGACAAAGGGTCCAAGACCCCACCCCGCCCTGTTTGTTGCAGTACCACATGGCGGTGGTGTTGTCTGTGAACACCTGCACTACCTTCCCTTTGACAGAGGGAAGGAATGCCTTGAGTGCAAGTCGGATCGCCCGGAGCTCCAGAAAGTTGATATGGAGCCGGGACTCCGCCGGAGACCAGAGGCCTCTGATCTCCGCCTCTCCCATGTGACCGCCCCATCCCAGAAGGGACGCGTCCGTCACAACTGTGTGCTCTGGCTGGGGAAGGGAGAGGGATCTGCCCATGACCCATTGCCGGTTCGAGAGCCACCACTGCAACTGTCTTGCAGTCCCCTCCGAGATCTGGACGTGATCGGACAGGTTGCCCTGGTGCTGCGCCCACTGGAACTTCAGGTCCCACTGCAGAGCCCGCATATGCCATCTGGCATGATTGACCAGCAGGATGCAGGAGGCCATGAGGCCCAGCAGCCTCAGGGTCATCCGTACCGAAACCAGGATAAAGGCTGAAAGATCGGAATCATAGCCTGAATATCCCGGACTCGCCGTTCGGGAGGATAGGCCCGAAACTGCGCCGTGTCCAGAACCGCTCCGATGAAAAGGAGCTGTGGAGAAGGAATCAGATGCGACTTCGGCACATTGATGGAGAACCCCAGCGAGTGCAGGAGTTCGGCCGTAGTCTGGAGGTGGGAGACGACTGCCTGGGACGAGCCCGCCTTCAGCAGCCAGTCGTCGAGGTAGGGGAAGACTGAAACCCCTGCCCGGCGCAGATGAGCTGCGACCACCGCCATCACTTTCGTGAACACCCGAGGGGCACTGGTAAGGCCAAAGGGGAGCACGGTGAACTGAAAATGCTCGAGGCCTACCGTGAACCGAAGGTAACGCCGGTGGGCCGGCAGGACGGGGATGTGGAAATAGGCGTCCTGCAAGTCCAACGCTACCAACCAGTCCCCAGGGTCGAGGGCAGTCAAGACCTGAGCTAGGGTGAGCATCTTGAACTTCTCCTTCCGGAGGAAGCGATTGACGTCCCGGAGGTCCAAGATAGGACGCATGTCCTCCTTGTCCTTTTTGGGCACTAGGAAGTAGTGGGAGTAGCAACCACGTCCTACTTCTGGGGTCGGAACATGCTCGATGGCCCTCTTGGCCAAGAGGGCCGTGACTTCCTTCTGCAGAAGTACCAAGTGATCCCCTGACATGCGGTGGAATTGAGGTGGCATGGCTGGGGGGGTGGTCTCGAAGGGGAGGGAGTAGCCCCTTCGGACAATGTCCAAGACCCACCTGTCCGAGGTGATGGGACGCCAGTGGTGAAGGTGATGGCGGACCCTGCCCCCTACTGGCGTGCTGTGCACCTGAAAGGAGGGACTAGGAGGGCTTGGAGGCCGCGGACGGGTTGGAGGTGGTGGCCTGACCCGCACGCTGGTTGCCCGATCCGCCAAGGCGGAATCCACGTCCTCGGCCACGCGAAGACGCCTGCTGCGCGGGCCGGTGGCTGACGTGAAGGGGCGCCCCTACCGTGGCCACGATAGGGGCGAAAAGCAGAAGTCAGCGGAGGGCGTGTAGCAGAAAGGCCCAGGGACTTGGCAGTAGCCCGTGAGTCCTTAAAGCGCTCCAACGCATGGTCTGCTTTGGACCCAAAAAGACCGACTCCATCAAAGGGCATGTCCATGAGAGTATTCTGGACATCCCCTGAAAAACCAGTGGTTCTCAGCCAGGCGTGGCGTCTGAGCGCCACCGTCGTTGCAATAGACCTGCCCAGCGAGTCGGCGGTGTCAAGGCCACAACGTATTGTGTATTTAGCCGCATCCCTTCCTTCCGCAATGGCGCGGGAAAGCAGTGTCTGGACCTCCTCAGGACACTGGGGCAAAACATCCGCCACCGAATCCCACAGGGAGTGGGTATATCGGCCCAAAAGACAAGCGGTGTTAACGGACCGCAAGCCAGCACTGGAGGAAGAAAAACCCTTCTTCCCAAACTGATCCAGGCGTTTGGATTCCCTATCCGGAGGAGCGGTAGGGAAGACGGTTTGGGAAGCGGAGGCTTGGACAACCAAGCTCTCAGGAGTGGGGTGGACAGAGAGAAACAGGGGTCGCCCGGAGCTGGGCGATGGCGTCGTGACACGTTCCGATCCACAGGAGCCCCTGTGTTGGGCTTGGACCAGGCGCCCAAAAGAACGTCAGTGAGGGCGTCGTTAAACGGCAGCACAGTCTCCGCAGAGGAGGCTGCCGGCTGAAGCACCTCTGTCAAGATGTTAGGCTTGACCGTCAAAGTAGGAAGTTGGAGACGTAAGGCCCCAGCTGCCCCACGCAACACCGTACCAAAATTGGCTCCCTCCTCCGTAGCCACGGGAGGAGACAGCATGCCAGTGTCAGGGGAAGTATCTAGACCACTGGCCTCCCCTAGACTCTCTGTCCAGTCCTGATCATACTGACAGTGTCGCGTCAGAGGGTCATCAGACCCCTCCCAGTCCAACTGGTCCTCCTCTGGTTCAAAATAAGGAGGAGGGACAGTTGGGACCCAAGGTCCCATCGGCGCCGGAACCGGCGTCGGCGGCGTCGGTCCGGATCCATGTCCGGAGCCGGAAGGAACAGGGGACGACGCCGCCCGGAGCCCAGGGCGGCGCCGAGAACGGCACCGGAGACATCGGCGCCGGCGGAGGTGTCGTTAGGTCGACCGGCGTCGATGGGGGTTGTGGAGCCGGGATCGAGGCCGGGGCCAGCCGGGATCGAGGCTGGAGGCACGGGCGGCGCGCGGGGCCGGAGCCGTCGGCGGCGCCGGAGCAACCCCATCAGGGCCCGCGGGGCCCGAAGGCGCACCGGAGGGGCCTGAAGGCCCGAAGAGGCGGGCCATGGCCGACAGGAATTCCTGTACTTTGGCCGGATCCGCCCCCGAACCCGGGAAGGGCGGGTATGGCGGGGCGACTCCACAGGCATGTCCGGGGCCGCGGGGGCGGGGACGGTGCCGGGAGGGGCCTCAGCCGAGTCGCGAGACCGGCGAGGCGAAGTCCTAGAGCGATGATGCTTTTTGGACTTTTTGTGCTTCGACTTACCGGACGAAGAAGACTTCGACGCCGACGACCGGTGTGGACTCCGCGATCGACCCCTGGACCTCTCACGCGACCGGGGCTTCCGCGGAGCCGAATGCCGGGCCTCGAGGAGCTTTCGAGACCGCTCTCGCAAAGCTTTCGGGTGGAGGGCCTGGCAGTCGGTACAAGACTCCGTGTCGTGGCCTCGGCCGAGGCAGAAGAGACACTCCCAATGCGGGTCGGTGACGGACATCATCCGCGCACAGGCGCCGCATCGCTTGAAGCCGGGCATCCCTACGACACCTTGAAAGATGGAAAAACAGTGAAAAAATTCACCAAAAAGTATGGTCAAAAAATGACCAGGGCACTGCTCTTCCCGGATCTGCGCTTGCTGGCGCGGAAAAAGAAGAACTGACGTCAGCGCGCAGGGCGGCGTCTAAGTACTGCCCGCGACGTCATCCCGGCGATCACGACGCCGACGACGGACGCGGAGCCGCACGGCGCCGCCTACCGACGCGCAAGGGTACTGCTACGCAAAAAACTTTCCGGATCCAGCCTGACGCCTGGGGATATTCTAAGGTAAGGAATCTGTCACTAACGTGTCTCTTTCAGATATGCATGATACAATTCAAGGAACTATAGTCTGTTGAAAGGACAATAACTCTGTTTGGAGAGGACCATAATTAGCAAATAGATGTCTTGTCATTCTAATAGATTTCATTTTGTCCATATATACTTTTAGAACTCTCTTTGAATCTAGAGAATGAAGTGATTTCTTGGCTAGTAATGAAGGATTGGCAAAAACACTGGTAGAGAAATAGTCTCATTTACATGAAAATCTGACAAATTTGGGTAGAAAAGAAGGTTGCGTTCTTAAAACTACCCTGTTGTGATGGAAGATTAAGTAGGGCTCAATGGACAATAAGGCCTGTAACTAACTAATTCTTAGCAGAAGTTACCGTAACTAAAAAAAAAAAAAAAAAAACTTTCCACTAAGGATGCTGCAATGTGGCTCTACGAATAGGCTCAAAAGGAGGAGCCATGAATTTGGAGAGAACCAAATTCAACTCCCATGGGGTAATAGGCGTTCTAATTGAAGGTAGACCTTTAGAACTTTCAAGAAGTCTGATGACCAGGACTGTGAATTAAGATTTTTGGTTAAGGCATTTGTGGTAAGTAGGTATAGCAGCCAAGTGTACTTTTATTGAAGAAAAATGCTAAATTGGGTTTTCCAAGTGTATTAAATAAGGAAAGGTGACATTCCCTGGCAGGACAGAGTATCATCATTTTTGACAAAACCAAAATAACAAATCTCTTCTGTTTGAAGGCATAAGTACTCCTGGTAGACGTTTTTTAGCTTCTGTGATACATAAAATTTGGTGGTAAATTTATATATCCATAATATAGGACATCAGGAGCCATACTGCCAATTTCATAGATTGTACCTTGGTATGCATGATTTTGGCTTCTGTCCTGGACAGAAGGTTTTATGGTAGTTTCCTCAGAGGTTTGAGCAATAGGTGAAGAAATTCTGGAAACCACCATTGTCTCAGCCATTCCGGAGCAATAAGGATCATGGTAGAGGGATACAACTTGAACTTGATGATCAGTGTTGGCATGAGTGGTCCTGGAGAAAAAGCGTAAAGAAATCTGTTTGATCAGTTCATCAAAAGAGCATTGCCCATTGAAAGTGGATCCCACTCTGGATCCATAGTTTTAGCATTTTTAGTTTTAGACATTTGCAAAGAGCTCTATTCCTGGAAACCCTCAATCTTGGAAAATAGATTGCATAACATTGTCAAGTCCCCAACTTTGGTTTTCATTAAATTGTCTGCTGAGGATCCTGCCTGGTGATTTTGGAAACCTGGTAGATGTGTTGCTAGAAGAGATTAATTACTCGCCAGCAACCAATGCCATATTGCTTGAGCCTCTAAAAACAGAGTTCTCCTCGCTGTTTGTACATTGTTATGCTATTGTCCATTTGCACTAAAACTCTGTTTGTGGATAGAGCTGGTTGAAATGCTCTGTGGAGAGGTGCACTGCTTTCATTTCAATAACAGTGAGGCAGTAAAGTTGTTGTTGTTGAGACCATCAACCTTGAATAATTTCTCCTAAGTGAGCTCCCCAACAGGATAGAGAAACATCGGTCGGTTTGGCCTGAGTTGGATGATAGAGATGGAATGCAACACCTTTGAGCATGTTTGACCTGTTCAGCCACCACTGAATGGAGATAAGCTTGTAGATTCAATGTGAGGTTTTTTTCTCAGTCTCCTTGATCTTGTGTCCATTAGTCTTCCAAGCATTGTTGTAGAGGAACCAGAAAAAAATGCAAGAGGCCATAACACAGAGGAGAGAAGAAACTTTACTCACTGTTGGATTTGTGACATGTAGCAGCTTGTGATATTTTTGAAAAATGACACTTCACCTATGATGATATTGAGAGATGCTCCCAGATAAGTAAGTATTTTACGCTGAATGTGTTAGACTTATCCAATTTTACATGCAGTCCTAAATGGTCAAATAACTCGACAATCTAAGTTCTTTTGTGCCTGGAAAGCCGTACAAGCCTTGTAAACTAGTTGTCTAAGTATGGGTAAATAAAGATCCTTTTTGCAAAGAAAAGCTGCCTCTACCACCATACAATTTGAAAATGTTTTTGGAGAACATCTGAGAACAGAAGGTAGAACTTTGTACTGGTAGTGGACTTTGCAGATGAGAAATCTGAGAAACGTTCTGGGTTTCACTGCAATTGGATTGTGGAAGTAAGCATCTCTGAGATTCACAGAGCCCATCCAGTCTCCTTTCATGAGTTGTAGATAAATTTGATGCAGTGCTAACATTCTGAATTTTTGACATTTGGTGTACTAGTTGGCCTGCCTGAGATCCAATACTGGTCAGAAGTCTTTTTTTGGTTCCTTTCTTGAGTACCAAAAAATATCTTGAATAGATACCTTTCCCTCGTTGTGATGGAGGAACTGGTTCTACTGCTTGCTTTTGTGGAAGAGTTGAAATCTCCACTTTGTGCTCGGGTTTATGATGTTGTGGAGATGTTTTTCGTGGGAGGAAGGGTGGTGGAGATTTGAACTGCATGATTTAACCACTTTGTACAATATGTAAGACTCAATTGTTTGCTGTGATTTTTATTCACTCTTCCAGATAAAAAAGTTGTAGATACTCAATCTACCTGCAGATTCCACATCTGTAGAATAAACCAAGATGCTTGAATGGACTCAGAAACTTCAAAGCTCTCACTTCGCCAAGAGAAGGCACTGGTTTCGTACCGACACTGGAAGTGGAGCCAGATAACTTCACCAAAGCTATATAGCGCTAACTCTGGCGCAGAGACATCAGTTTTCATCCATTTTTTCCCAGCCTTGGAGGCAGGTGGACGGAGAGACATCCATATAGTTCTGCAGTACCAAAACCAATTTGGGATGTTATTTTTTTTAAATAACGCTTTTATTAGGTATTGCATTATATTAACACATAAAAGACAAGAACAACAGAAGGGCTGTGCCCCCAATTTCCCACCTACCCAACCCAATCCCCGAACAGAAGCTTCGTATTCAAGCATCATACGTAGCTCAGTACCCTGGCCCAAAATATGGCCTGATTTTGTACTCAATACCTGGAATGGTAGAACACTCCCCTTCAAGCATTATGCCCCTATAGTTTGCCCATCCCCCCCCCCCGACCTTGCCGTGTTTCTGAGGGCATCACCTGGCCACATGAACCGGCTGCTCCCCAACCGTGCCCAATCCATTCCCCTCTTCCATTTAGCCACCAATGGCAGGGATGCCGCCTTCCAGTGGGACACAACATTCCTCTTGGCCAGCGTGAGATCCATCCAAAAAAGTGTCATGCCATACCAAGTCAATTGGGTCGTCTGTGATATGCAGAAGGATAAACCTCGAGCAACACGGTATCGGCTGGCCTAAAAAGTGCCCCATGCAGTTCCGTACCCCCTCCCAAAACAGGCAAAGGCTAGGGCACCCCCATGTAGTGTGCGAAAAGTTAGCAATGTGACTGTGGCACCGCAGGTATAGGGATGAGGCGAACACCCCCATTCGGCAGACGCTGTGACGTGTAAAGTAAGTTCAATTTGGGATGTTATTAACTTACCCTATAACACATTCATTAATCTGGGAGGCAGGCAGGTCGGGGAGGAGTCTGCAAGGCAGATAGAATATCCACCAGAAAGATAGTTACTGCAGGTAAGTAACTTTTTCTTCTGATAGATATATCTAGCTGCAGATTCTTCAGCTATAAAATAGATTCCAAGTCAATACCCTGCCCAGAAGGAGGGTTGCTGAATGGTTAGACTAGAAATTCTTGCAGGACGGATCTGGTGAAGTGGCGGTCCCTACGCACTTCAAAATCCAAGTAGTATTGCTTGGAAAGAGTTTAGAGATGCTCATGTTGCTGCCTTGCAAATCTCAGCTATTGGTACAACCCTGGCAAGAGCAGAAGTGGTCGAGTTGGCTCTGGTGGAATGGGCGCAGATCCCTTCCGGGGTGTTGTTTCTTTGTCAAAGTGTAGCAGGTCTTAATGAAGAAGACAATCCATTGCAACAGATTCCGCTTCTGAACTGCTTTTCCTTTCTTGGCACCACAGTAGTCCATGAAGGGCTGGTATTCTATTCACATTTCCTTAGTGCGATCCAGGTAGTAGTTGACCGTCCGCCTAGGATCCAATCTATGCAACTGCTCCTGCTTCTTAGGATGAGTTGGGCTATAAAAGGAAGGAAAGCGATGGACTGAGGAGGAAAGGGGTCACAATTTTCAGCAGGAAAGCAGCTCTACTTCACAACATCAACTTGTCAAGATAAAAGGTGGTGATGGGTGGGTGAGAGCTGAAAGCCTTCAACTCACCCATCTAGTTGATGTAATGGTCATTAAAAAGACAGTCTTTTATGTCAACATTCTTAAAGGGCAACTATGCAGGGTTCAAACGAAGTCCCCATTAAGAAAGTTAAAACAAAGTTGAGGTTCCACTGGGGAACAACAGACTGATTAGGAGGATATGGATTTGTTCAGAAAAAGCATGACAATTGGAGGCTTGAATAAGGAAGGCTGGTCTGGAAAACAGTAATGCACACAACCCAGCTAAATACCTCTTGACAGTTTCGGCTGTGCATTTCCTTTGGGCAAGAGAAAGTGTGAACTGCAAGATCTGAGACGACTTAGCCTGCAGGGGGTCGATGTTGTCTGCGCACCAAGCAATTAAGTTATGCCATCTTCCAGAGTAAGCATATTTGGCAGAGGGGCAAAACGTGGACAATATGACATCTACCACTTCCAGTGGCAGCTGAAAGAAGCTTAGAGGCCCCCACTTATCTCCAGGAATGGAGGTGGAGGCCTTGAAGATTGGGGTGCAGAACCGTCCCCTACAACTGGGAGTGAAGATCCAGTCTGAATGGCAGCTTCAGTGGGGGACATATGCAGAAGAGCCAAAGGTCTGCATAACACACCCTTTTTGGCCAATCCGTGTCAGTGAGAATGACTTGGTCCGATGTTGATGAATCTTCCACACAACTCAATAAATGAAGGGTATGGGGTTTGTAGGAAGCTGGCTTTTTATGTAGTGTACCAATGTAGGGGCACACCATGCAAAAAGTCCAGACGGCCCTTGTTGGTTTACAGACACTTACTTTAATAATCCCAAGTACTCTATTTGTGGTAGTGTGGTCGAGCAGCTAAGGTTTATCAGAGGGGAGTGTTGAGCATTTGTTGTACACACAGTCAATAAATGAGTCACACTCAAATAGAAATCGTGGACCAATTTAGAAAAATAGTACAGATTTTAAAAAAAATTTAGACACCAAGATCATCGGAAGTACTTTCGGAGATATAGATTTTACAGTAAAATAGTCAAATAACTGTTTTCTGAGGTTTGGGCCTTAAACTAGGTAATGTTTTTTTTTTCCTTATAAATCTTTTTAATTAAAACAACATAGAAACGTACAATAAAGACAAGTGCAGTGCGGTGCAGTAATCGACCGTCCAAGTGGTCATAATAAAGTAATACAATAATGATAAAACATTAAACGCGTTAATGTTATCCTATGGGAGAAACATACACTGCATACATATACTTGCAAACATTTCTTCTAGGTGCCTTAACCCCTTCGGTGCACATGACGGAATGGTTCCGTCATGAGCACCAGTGCTCCTGTGCTCATGACGGAACCATTCCGTCATGAGGACAGGGGCACGAAATCCCTCTGCTGCAAACAGCAGAGGGATTTCCATTTTTTTTTTGGGGCCTCGGGAGGTTGGGGAAGCTCTTCCCCACCTCCCTTCACTCATTTTCAATCTAATGACGATCGCGCGCATGGCGCGCAGTCGTCATTAGATTGAAAACGAAACTGAACCTTAGTTTCAGTTTCAATGTTTCAGTGCTCGTGGGGCTATCTCAGGCCCCCGAGCACCGAAACACTTGGGAGAGGTATCGTTGGAAAGGGGAGAATCTCCCCTTTCCAATGGTACCCTGCACTAGTGGATCACTAGCAGGGATCCACCCACTAGCCACCAGGGAGGGGGGAGCGGCACCTTGGGCAAGGGCCTTTGCTTCCCCCCCCCCCATTTAATTTTCCCCAGACAGCCTTTCTGCCCCCCCTGGGGGGCAGAAAGCACCCTAGACGCAAGGGATTTTTTTTTATACGCCAGGGGTGGGGGCTGCCCAGAATGGGCATGCCAAAGCCCAAACCCTACCCCCCCCAAAGAAGTAATAAGACCTCCGGGGGGGGGGGGGGGGGCAGAAAGACCACTAGGTCCCAGGGATTTTTTTTTTATACATATGTGGGGGGGGGGGGGGCGGGGCTGCCAAGAATGGGCATGCAAATACACACACCCAAAAAAAAAAATGCTTCAGTCTTTCTGCCCCTCCTGGGAGGCAGATGGGGCAATAGCACCCTAGACGCCAGGGATTTTTTTTTATACGCCAGGGGTGGGGGCTGGCCATAATGGGCATGCCAAAGCCCCCCCCTACCCGCCCCACCCCCCACAAAGAAGGAATAAGACTTTCTGCCTCCCCCAGGAAGCAGATGGGGGCAATAGCCCCTGATCTGCCCCCTGGGGGGGCAGAAAGCCCACTAGGCCCCAGGGATTTTTTATTTATATATACGTAGGGGCTGCCCAGAATGGGCATGCAAATACCCCCACCCAAAAAAAAAAAAGCTACTGTCTTTCTGCCCCTCCTGGGAGGCAGATGGGGCAATAGCCCCTTATCTGCCCCCCCGGGGGGGCAGAAAGCCCACTAGGCACCAGGGATTTTTATTTTTCTAAAGTTCGGGGCGGGGGCTGCCCAGAATGGGCATGCCAATGCCCCCACCCCCAAACAATTACCACAGTCTTTCTGCCCCCCCCCCCGGGAGGCAGATGGGGGCAATAGCCCCTTATCTGCCCCATTGGGGGGGCAGAAAGCCCACTAGGCACCAGGGGTAAATGTTTTTCAAAATTCAGGGGTGGGGGCTGCCCAGAATGGGAATGCCAATGCCCCCACCCCCCAAAAAAAGATGCCACTGTCTTTCTGTCCCCCCCCAGGAGGCAGATGGGGCAAGTAGCCCCTGATCTGCCCCCCAGAGAGCCCACGAGGCGACAGCTATTATGCTGGCTTTTTTTATACGTAGGGGTGGGGGCAGTAGCGGTCGGTGGTGGGAGTGCCGCCGGGCGCTGACGTGGGGCAGGGGAGGGGCAGGGTGGGGGGTAGTAAACTACGGATTACGGGCGATTACAGGTAAGTACACATATAAATAAATAAAACGAATTTCGTTTCTCGCGCTGCATCGCCAAATGTGATGCAGCGCGAGAAACGAAATTAGTTTTATTTATTTATATGTGTACTTACCTGTACTCGCCCGTAATCCGTAGTTTACTACCCCCCACCCTGCCCCTCCCCACGTCAGCGCCCGGCGGCACTCCCACCACCGACCGCTACTGGGTGGGGGCTGCCCAGAATGGGCATCCCAATGTCCCCACCCACCCAAACAAAATAGCCACAGTCTTTCTGCCCCCCTTGGGGGCATAACGGGGCAATAGCCCCCAATTTCTCCCCTCCCCAGGGCAGCAGAAAGCCCACTAGGCACAGACTTTTTTGCGGAATGTGCCTACCTCTGGATTTTGGGTCCTAGCGCAGCTGGGCCCAAGGAAACCTAGCAAAACTATACATTTTTTAAAACTAGACACCCAGGGGAATCCAGGATGTGGTGACTTGTGTGGCTCTCACTCGGTTCTGTTACCCAGAATCCCTTGCAAACCTCAAACTTTGAAGAAAAAAAACCAAAAAAAACATTCCTCACTTTTCTGTGGTGGAAAGTTTTGGAATCTGCGTGATCCACAAAATTCCACCCACCCCGCATTCCCCAGTCTTCCGAGAAAAATGATACCTCTTGTGTGGGTAGGCCTAGTGCCCGCGACAGGAAACGGCCCAAAACGCACGTGGAAACACCACATTTTCACAGTGAAAACGGACCCTTTTTTTGCAAAGTGCCTAGCTGTAGATTTTGAACCCTAGCTCTGCCGGCACCTAGGGAAACCTAGCAAACCTATACATTTTTGAAAACTAGACACCCAGGGGAATCCAGGATGTGGTGACTTGTCTGGCTCTCACCAGGTTCTGTTACCCAGAATCCCTTGCAAACCTCAAACATTGTAAAAAAACAAAACAAAAAAAAAAACATTTTACTCACATTTCTGTGTGGGAAAGTAGTAGAATCACTGGGCTGACACAAATTTCCTACCACCCAGCGTTCCCCCAGGTCTCCCGATTAAAATGGTACCTCACTTGTGTTGGTAGGCATAGTGGCTACAACAGGAAATGGCCCAAATCGTACTGTTAAGACTTGAAGCACAAGTTACTAACTTGTGTAACGATATATCTGTAAGAGACAGTAGTTAGTGATAGATTCCTTACCTTAGAATATCCCCAGGCGTCAGGCTGGATCCGGAAAGTTTTGCGTAGCAGTACCCTTGCGCGTCGGTAGGCGGCGTCGTGCGGCTCCGCGTCCGTCGTCGGCGTCGTGATCGCCGGGATGACGTCGCGGGCAGTACTTAGACGCCGCCCCTGCGCGCTGACGTCAGTTCTGTACACGACTTTCCGCGCCAGGAACGCAGAGCCATGCAAGAAGCTGACACAGGTGTCTGAAAAATACTAGGGCCCTGAAAGGGATGTCCTTAACCCTAGAAATCAGTTCGCAGAACGGGGAGGATGGGTGGGGCGGTAAGGAATCTATCACTAACTACTGTCTCTTACAGATATATCGTTACACAAGTTAGTAACTTGTGCATCTGAAAGAGACACGTTAGTGATAGATTCCTTACCTTAGAATAGATACCCCAGCAATACCAACCCCGGTGGTGGGTCTGCGAACAAAGATCAGACAAGGAAGTCCTGGAGGACAGAACGGCCAAAGAAGCCGTCCCTCCGGACCTGACTGTCAAGGCAGTAATGCTTAGTAAACGTGTGCAGCGAGGCCCACGTAGCTGCCTGACAGATAACCGGCAGCGGAACACCGCGGCCCAAGGCCGTGGTAGCAGCCGTTGCCCTGGTGGAATGGGCACGCAGCCCAACAGGAGGCTCCTTCTTAGCCAAAGAATAGCAGGTCTTGATGCACAAGGTAACCCAGCGGGAGATGGTCCTCTTGTGCACCGCCCGACCTTTTTGGCGCCCACGTAGCCAACAAAGAGCTGGTCATCCACCCGGAAGTGTTTCGTGCGGTCGATATAGAAGGAGAGCGCACGTTTTGGGTCCAGACGGTGGAGCCGCTCTTCCTCTCTGGAAGGATGCGGAGGCGGAAAGAAGGTGGGCAAAGTGATGGTCTGCCCAATGTGGAAAGCAGTAACCACCTTTGGCAAGAAGGACGGACGCGTCCGAAGAACAACCTTGTCTGGATGAACAGACAGAAAGGGAGGTTTGCAAGAAAGAGCCTGGAGCTCACTCACCCGCCGAGCGGAGGTGATGGCCACCAGAAAGGCTGCCTTTAGAGTCAGAAGACGAAGAGGACAGTTATGCAGAGGCTCAAAGGGAGCGCACATTAAAAAGGTAAGAACCAAGTTCAAGTCCCACTGAGGCATTACAAACGGAACAGGAGGGAAGAGGTGAGTAATGCCTTTTAAGAACCTGTTAACAACAGGGGACTTGAAAAGGGAGGGCTGATCAGGGAGCCTGAGGAAGGCCGAGATAGCACAAAGATAACCCTTGACGGTACCCAGGGCAGAACCCTGTTGGGCCAGAGAGAGAAGGAACAGAAGGACCTCAGAAAGAGGGGCAGAAAGGGGATCCACAGCCTTTGCTGTGCACCATGCCACAAATTTGTTCCACCTGCAGGCGTATACCACCTTAGTGGAGGGACGCCTGGCTGCCAGAATCACATCACAAACTTCGGGAGGCAAGTCGAAAGGAATCAACTGCCGCCGCTCAATCTCCACGCAAGCAGGTGTAGACTGGACAGGTTCGGGTGGAGGACCGTCCCCTGCTGCTGCGACAGAAGATCCTCCCGAAGAGGCAGACGGATCGGGGATCTATGCTCATATTGAGTAGCTCGGGATACCAAACTCTTCGAGCCCAGTCCGGAGCCACAAGAATGACTTGGGCCCGGTCGTGCCGAATCTTCTTCAACACTCTGGGTAGAAGTGGTATAGGCGGAAAGGCGTACAACAGACCGCAACTCCACTCGCGACGAAAGCGTCGCCGAGCGAGTGCCGCCTTGGAAATTCCAACGCGCAGAACTGATGACATTGCGCGTTCTCTTCGGTGGCGAATAGATCTAACCAAGGCTCTCCCCACTGTAGAAAGAGTCCTTGCGCCACTGCCGAGTGAAGACGCCATTCGTGATCCATCATGCACCTGCGGCTGAGTTCGTCCGCCCTGGCGTTCAGAGAACCTGCCAGGTGTTGAACCATCAGGAACATGCCCTGATGTTCCAGCCATGTCCAGAGGCGCAGAGCCTCCTGACAAAGGGTCCAAGACCCCACCCCGCCCTGTTTGTTGCAGTACCACATGGCGGTGGTGTTGTCTGTGAACACCTGCACTACCTTCCCTTTGACAGAGGGAAGGAATGCCTTGAGTGCAAGCCGGATCGCCCGGAGCTCCAGAAGGTTGATATGGAGCCGGGACTCCGCCGGAGACCAGAGGCCTCTGATCTCCGCCTCTCCCATGTGACCGCCCCATCCCAGAAGGGACGCGTCCGTCACAACTGTATGCTCTGGCTGGGGAAGGGAGAGGGATCTGCCCATGACCCATTGCCGGTTCGAGAGCCACCACTGCAACTGTTTTGCAGTCCCCTCCGAGATCTGGACGTGATCGGACAGGTTGCCCTGGTGCTGCGCCCACTGGAACTTCAGGTCCCACTGCAGAGCCCGCATATGCCATCTGGCATGATTGACCAGCAGGATGCAGGAGGCCATGAGGCCCAGCAGCCTCAGGGTCATCCTTACCGAAACCCAGGATAAAGGCCGAAAGATCGGAATCATAGCCTGAATATCCCGGACTCGCCGTTCGGGAGGATAGGCCCGAAACTGCGTCGTGTCCAGAACTGCTCCGATGAAAAGGAGCTGTGGAGAAGGAATCAGATGCGACTTCGGCACATTGATGGAGAACCCCAGCGAGTGCAGGAGTTCGGCCGTAGTCTGGAGGTGGGAGACGACTGCCTGGGACGAGCCCGCCTTCAGCAGCCAGTCGTCGAGGTAGGGGAAGACTGAAACCCCTGCCCGGCGCAGATGAGCTGCGACCACCGCCATCACTTTCGTGAACACCCGAGGGGCACTGGTAAGGCCAAAGGGGAGCACGGTGAACTGAAAATGCTCGGGGCCTACCGTGAACCGAAGGTAACGCCGGTGGGCCGGCAGGACGGGGATGTGGAAATACGCGTCCTGCAAGTCCAACGCTACCAACCAGTCTCCAGGGTCGAGGGCAGTCAAGACCTGAGCTAGGGTGAGCATCTTGAACTTCTCCTTCCGGAGGAAGCGATTGACGTTCCGGAGGTCCAAGATAGGACGCATGTCCTCCTTGTCCTTTTTGGGCACCAGAAAGTAGTGGGAGTAGCAACCACGCCCTACTTCTGGGGTCGGAACATGCTCGATGGCCCTCTTGGTCAAGAGGGCCGTGACTTCCTTCTGTAGAAGCACCAAGTGATCCCCTGACATGCGGTGGAATTGAGGTGGCATGGCTGGGGGGTGGTCTCGAAGGGGAGGGAGTAGCCCCTTCGGACAATGTCCAAGACCCACCTGTCCGAGGTGATGGTGCGCCAGTGGGGAAGGTGATGGCGGACCCTGCCCCCTACTGGCGTGCCGTGCACCTGAAAGGAGGGACTAGGAGGGCTTGGAGGCCGCGGACGGGTTGGAGGTGGTGGCCTGACCCGCACGCTGGTTGCCCGATCCGCCACGGCGGAATCCACGTCCTCGGCCACGCGAAGACGCCTGCTGCGCGGGCCGGTGGCTGGGCTGCTGACGTGAAGGGGCGCCCTACCGTGGCCACGATAGGGGCGAAAAGCAGAAGGCAGCGGAGGGCGTGTAGCAGAAAGGCCCAGGGACTTGGCAGTAGCCCGTGAGTCCTTAAAGCGCTCCAACGCATGGTCTGCTTTGGACCCAAAAGACCGACTCCATCAAAGGGCATGTCCATGAGAGTATTCTGGACATCCCCTGAAAAACCAGTGGTTCTCAGCCAGGCGTGGCGTCGGAGCGCCACCGTCGTTGCAATCGACCTGCCCAGCGAGTCGGCGGTGTCAAGGCCACAACGGATAGTGTATTTGGCCGCATCCCTTCCTTCCGCAATGGCGCGGGAAAGCAGTGCCTGGACCTCCTCAGGGCACTGGGGCAAAACATCCGCCACCGAATCCCACAGAGAGTGGGTATATCGGCCCAAAAGACAAGCGGTGTTAACGGACCGCAAGCCAGCACTGGAGGAAGAAAAACCTTTCTTCCCAAACTGATCCAGGCGTTTGGATTCCCTATCCGGAGGAGCGGTAGGGAAGGCGGTTTGGGAAGCGGAGGCTTGGACAACCAAGCTCTCAGGAGTGGGGTGGACAGAAAGAAACAGGGGGTCGCCCGGAGCGGGGCGATGGCGTCGTGACACGTTCCGATCCACAGGAGCCCCTGTGTTGGGCTTGGACCAGGCGCCCAAAAGAACGTCCGTGAGGGCGTCGTTAAACGGCAGCACAGTCTCCGCAGAGGAGGCTGCCGGCTGAAGCACCTCTGTCAAGATGTTAGGCTTGACCGTCAAAGTAGGGAGCTGGAGACGTAAGGCCCCAGCAGCCCTACGCAACACCGTACCAAAATTGGCCCCCTCCTCCGTAGCCACGGGAGGAGACAGCATGCCAGTGTCAGGAGAAGTATCCAGACCACTGGCCTCCCCTAGACTCTCTGTCCAGTCCTCATCATACTGACAGTTGCGTGTCAGAGGGTCATCAGACCCCTCCCAGTCCTCCTGGTCCTCCTCTGGTTCAAAATAAGGAGGAGGAGGGACATTTGGGACCCAAGGTCCCATCGGCGCCGGAGCCGGCGTCGAGCGACGTCGCTCCGGGTCCATGTCCGGAGCCGGAAGGAACTGGGGGACGACGCCGCCCGGAGCCCAGGGCGGCGTCGAGAACGGCACCGGAGACATCGGCGCCGGCGGAGGTGTCGTGAGGTCGACCGGCGTCGATGGGGGTTGTGGAGCCGGGATCGAGGCCGGGGCCGAAGCCGGAGCCGGGATCGAGGCTGGAGGCCCGGGCGACGCCGGGGCCGGAGCCGCCGGCGGCGCCGGAGCAACCCCATCAGGGCCCGCGGGGCCCGAAGGCGCACCGGAGGGGCCTGAAGGCCCGAAGAGGCGGGCCATGGCCGACAGGAACTCCTGTACCTTGGCCGGATCCGCCCCCGAACCCGGGAAGGGCGGGTATGACGGGGGCGACTCCACAGGCAAGTCCGGGGCCGCGGGGGCGGGGACGGTGCCGGGAGGGGCCTCAGCCGAGTCGCGAGACCGGCGAGGCGAAGTCCGAGAGCGACGATGCTTCTTGGACTTCTTGTGCTTAGACTTACCGGACGAAGAAGACTTCGACGCCGACGACCGGTGTGCACTCCGCGAGCGACCCCTGGACCTCTCACGCGACCGGGGCCTCCGTGGAGCCGAATGCCGGGCCTCGAGGAGCTTTCGAGACCGCTCTCGCAAAGCTTTCGGGTTGAGGGCCTGGCATTCGGGACAAGACTCGGTGTCGTGGCCTCGGCCGAGGCAGAAGAGACACTCCCAATGCGGGTCGGTGACGGACATCATCCGCGCACAGGCGCCGCATCGCTTGAAGCCGGGCATCCCTACGACACCTTAAAGATGGAAAAAACAGTGAAAAAATCACCAAAAAGTATGGTCAAAAATTGACCAGGGCACTGCTCTTCCCGGATCTGCGCTTGCTGGCGCGGAAAAAGAAGAACTGACGTCAGCGCGCAGGGGCGGCGTCTAAGTACTGCCCGCGACGTCATCCCGGCGATCACGACGCCGACGACGGACGCGGAGCCGCACGACGCCGCCTACCGACGCGCAAGGGTACTGCTACGCAAAACTTTCCGGATCCAGCCTGACGCCTGGGGATATTCTAAGGTAAGGAATCTATCACTAACGTGTCTCTTTCAGATATTACCTATAACAAAACTACCAGGTTTTGGGGGGGGGGGGGGCACCTGGTTTTTTGGCCCCGGGCTCCCCGTCATCTAGGGAAACCTACCAAACCCACACATTTCTGAAAACTAGACACCCTGGGGAGTCCAATGAGGTATGGCTTGCGTGGATCCCCCAACGTTTCACTACCCAGAATCCCCTGCAAACCTCAAATTTAGCTGAAAAAAAACACATTTTCCACATATTTGTGTGTGGAATCACTGTGCCGGCACAAATGTCCTACCCCACAGCGTTCTCCTTAGTGTCGCGAGTAAAATGATACATCACTTGTGTGGGTGTCCAATGCAGAATTGGCTAAAAACTTATTTTTAAAAAATGTAGCGCTTAGAATTCTCAGTGCTATGCCTTTAATCCCTAGGTTTTGGGCTCTTCCCAGTCACAGGCCCTTGCCCCACCCACACAAGTGAGGTATCATTTTACTCGGGAGACTGAGGGGAACGCTGTGGGGTAGGACATTTGTGCCGGCACGTTGATTCCACCCAAAAATATGTGGAAAATGTGTTTTTGTCAGCTAAATTTGAGGTTTGCAGGGGATTCTGGGTAGGAAAACGTTGGGGGATCCACGCAAGCCATACCTCGCTGGACTCCCTTGGGTGTCTAGTTTTCAGAAATGTGTGGGTTTGGTAGTTTCCCAAGATGGCCGCCGAGCCCGGCGCTAAAAACCCAGGTGAACCCCTTGCAAAACCAGGTTGTTTTGTGATAGGTAATTTTGATGTCTCCTCAATACGTTTGGGGCCCTTGCCTGTCGCGGGTACTTGACCCACCCACGCGAGTGAGGTACCATTTTTATGGGGAAACCTGGGGGAACGCTGGGTGGTAGGAAATTTGTGGATCCACGTAGATTCCAGAACTTTCCCACACAGAAATGGATGCTTGTTTCCGGTCCAGGGAAGACATGGCTTGGCAGTTCGGGCTGGACTGTTCCCATGAGGCACAGGGTCAAGACTGATTTGCATATAGCTGTGTCTGAACTGGGATGGCGAAGTGAGCTAAAGAATGATGATGGATTCAACCCAGATCTGCAACTGGGGGCGAGTGTCTGCAAAAGTTTCAGCGCTCCGTCCATCATCTACTTGTGTTTGCAATTTCCTGTTGCAGCCACTATGCCTACCCACACAAGTGAGGTACCACTTTTATCGTGAGACCTGGGGGAACGCTGGGTGGTAGAAAATTTGTGTCAGCCCAGTGATCCTACAACTTTCCCACACAGAAATTTGAGAAAAAAGTGATTTTTTCAGCAAAATTTGAGGTTTGCAGGGGATTCTGGGTAGGAAAATGTTGGGGGACCCAAGCAAGCCAAACCTTGCTCGACTCCCCCGGGTGTCTAGTTTTCAGAAATGTGTGGGTTTGATAGGTTTCCCTAGATGGCCGCCGAGCCCGGGCACAAAAACTCATGGGACCCCCCCTTGCAAAACCAGGTTGCTTTGTGATAGGTAATTTTGATGTCGCCTCAATAGGTTTTGGGCCCTTGCCTGTCGCGGGTACTTGACCCACCCACACAAGTGAGGTACCATTTTTCTCGGAAGACTTTGGGGATTGCAGGGTGGGTGGAATTTTGTGGATCCACAAAGATTCCAGAACTTTCCACCACAGAAATGTGAGGAAAATGTGTTTTGTTTGAGAAATTTTGAGGTTTGCAAGTGATTCTGGGTATCAGAACCTGGTGAGAGCCAGACAAGTCACCCCATCCTGGATTCCCCTGGGTGTCTAGTTTTCAAAAATGTATAGGTTTGCTGGGTTTCGCTAGGTGCCGGCAGAGCTAGGGTTCAAAATCTACAGCTAGGCACTTTGCAAAAAAAAGGGTCAGTTTTCACTGTAAAAATAAAGTGTGTCTACGTTGCGTTTTGAGCCGTTTCCGGTCGCAGGCACTAGGCCTACCCACAAATGTGAGGAACCATTTTTATCGGGAGACTTAGGGTAACACAGAATTGTAGAGCAACTGTTATTACCTATTGACTTTCTATGCATTTCTGCCTTCCAAATGAAAGACAATGTGTAAAAAAGAAGTCACTTTGAAAAATGTCCTATAATTCTCATGCTAGTATAGGTACTCACAATTTCGGAAATGTGCAAATATCTACTGTTTCTAAACTCTATATTTTGTTCCAATTTCAGAAATACATAGGTGTCTTTCATAACGATTTTTCCATGTATACATTTTCCCAAATTAATTGCTATATACCCGGTACATAATAAAAAACAATTGCAAGACGCTGCTCAGTTATTGGCTCTGGGTTCGTCGGGTTCTTGGTGAACCTACAAGTCCTATATATATCCCCACAACCAGAAAGGTCAAGCGGATGTAACAGTATATTCCTTTCAAACAGCTGTCATAATTAGAAGAAGTTACAGGTGAAAACGTTGGCACAAATGGCTGTTTTTTTCAACTAATTTTCAATTTTTCCTATATTCAACTGTTAGTTTCTATAAGGAAACCTTGAAGGATCTACACAAATGACCCCTTGCTGAATTCAGAATTCTGTCTACTTTTCCAAAATGTATAGCTTTCCAGGATACATTATTGCTTTCATACCCATTTCTACCATTAACTGGAAGAAGGTTGAAAGCACAAAAAATAGGCTATGCCCCAGTAAAATGCCAAAACTGTGTAAAAATTTTGGTTTTCTAACAAAAGTCTGTCAGTCCCTAAAAGCTGGGAAAATGGTGATTTCAGCCCCACAAACCCTTTGTTGATACCATTTGCAGGGAAAAAACCAGACGCTTTCATTTGCAGCACTTTTTTCCCCATTTTCCCCAAAAAATGTAGCTGTATTTTGGCTAATTTCTGGGTCCCCCCCCCAGGGGAATCCACAAACCCTGGGTACCTTTAGAATCCCCATGATGTTGGAATAAAAGGACGCAAATTTGGTGAGGATACCTTATGTGGTCAAAAAGTTACAGGGGCCTAAGCGCGAACTACCCAAAATAGCCAAAAAAAGGCTTAGCACAGGGGGGGGGGAGGCCTAGCAGCAAAGGGGTTAAGGACTTAAGGGCCAAGGTCCAAGAGACTACCAGCAGTTTGGTTTTACCTGCCCTAGTGTGTCCAGGTGCAGAGGTCCTGGTCGCATTGGTAGCCTTAAACTCTACACGTTAAAGTCAATGGAAGGGCACTGGAAGCTTGCAAGTGGGGACTTAGGGACAAGTGCGGCAGAACCTAAAGGTGGGGCTTGGCTCTTGAGGGTTTCTGGAGCAAGGGGACATAGTCCGCTTAGGTGACGCAGAGCTGTGGGGATCCGGTGCAGAGGTGTTTGGCTGGCTGGCTGGCCACTTGCTTTGAAGGCCCTCAAGGGTTCTTGGGTGGACCTGGAGAGGAAAAGAAAACAAGACAGCAGGGCCACTCTCTGTGTAGTCCTTGTATGTCCTGAAGTCCCTCGATGGCTGGTCAGCTTTTGGCGACTGTGGTGTCTGGGCTTGACACTCAAGCCTTGGTTTCAGCAAATGCTCTAGTACCCAGGGTATTGGTGGATGGAGGCCCCTTGAGGGTCTAGCGTCTCCAAACTCGCTGGAGGGATGGGGCTCACCTCTGGGAAACACAGCGACCTCCTCCTGTTAAGGTGCTTCCTCGGTGGGCCTTATGTCCAGCAAAACAAAGAACCGGGCAAGTGTGGTCGGTGCCTGAAGATGCAGGGGGGTGGCTCCTCCAGCCCAAGGGAGATACTCTGTGATTGGCGTAGTGCTATACAGTCCTCCCAAGACTTAGGAGGATGCACAACTTTTGGTCGAGCCAGGTCGGTGCAATTATCAAGGTTACAGCAGCAAGCAGGGTTTGGCGCCAAGTTCAGGGTAAGTCCTCAGTTCTCGCGGTGACTGCTCTTCTTTGCTCTTATTCTGTTCCCAGGTAGACTAATCTGATTTCCTTAGGTCAGGAAGACTCTTAAATACTAAATTTGGGGTGTTTAGATGAGTGTAGGGTAGTAGCCAATGGGCTACTTACCCCTGGGGTGACTACACACCCTATATGACCACTTTCTGTGGAGAGTGGGTATAACCTTAACCCAGATTTCCTAGTTTAACCAATCCAAAATGGTGAAACCCTTTCTTGGCTGGCCACTTCAGGTGGCCCACCTTAGGGGTGCGTCTAGCCTGAAAGTGAAACACGCCTAATATCTAATTTCCCACCTGCTCTGGTAGTAAATGGGTCCCAGGGCAGGGGGTGGCGTTCCCCAGGTCTGGAGGGAAGCTGTTGCCGCATATCAAAGGCAGCAGAGGCTTTGAAGCCTCTGGCCTTGATATGCTAAATCACTAGCCATCCTCCAGAGCAGGCATAGTTTCTGGCCTCTGAGAACGCGGGCCCTCACCTACAGGGGGTCAGAACTGTGTCTGTGGTGGCAGGCAGAAAGATATCAGCTGGCAAACACACTAGAGGATTAGTAGGCTTTCAGGAGGCACCTCTAAGGTGCCCTCTGGGTGCAGGCCACAATAAATCTGTTACTGGCATCAGTATAGATTTGTTGAGACACAGTGTTTGATACCAAACACCATTATTTTCAGTGAAGCTATTATGTAGCTGGGTAACTCGTACTGACTAGTGCCCAGTACATATACTTAATTTGGCTTCCTGATCACTTGCAATGTCTTAGTAATGGAACTAGGCATCTCAGGGGATATCTGCTCGTGCAGATGTGACCTCACATGTAATATAATGCACCCTGCCTTAGGGCTCTAAGGCCTGCGGTAGGAGTGACTTACATATAAGACTTGCAATGTGCCTGGGCACTGCACACAGTGTGCGCAATGCCGCGTTTTCAGAAGGGCTTGCGCCCTTTCATGCATCCTGCAATGGCAGTCTGCATGCAGTCTTTGTGTGGGTCCCTTTGTGTGGCATAATACATGCTGAGACCCAAAGGGACCCTCTTTGGTACCCATGCCCTGGGTACCATTGGTACCATTTACCAGGGACTAACAGGGGTGCTAAAGGCCTTGCCAACTGGGATACAATTAAGCATGTTGCAGTTTTAAGAGAATACTGGCACTGGGGCCTGTTTAGCAGGAACCCACTACATATCCAGTCAAGAACATAAGTACCAAAGGGCAAAAAGTGGGGGTGATCATATCAATAAGGGGCACTTTCCTACAGGTGGTTAACTGCATAGTGCAACTAAAAGTTCCACCTCAACTGAAATGCATCCCTGAAGGCTCCCCTTAAATGATACTGGAGGGTACAGATTTGCTGGCAATGGACATTTTCCGAGGAGGTGAACAATTCCACATGAGGAATAAATATCCCATTGAGCAAAGAAATCCTGGACTACTTCCAGCAGGAGACGCCACTCATGACTGGCAAGATAGTCTCAGCTGAGGCTGTAGGATCTGACATTCAGAGACCCCCGCAAGGTGATTGGTGGTAATCCAGATCCACAATTTCAACAGTTTCAGACAAAGGAGAGGAGACCCTACCCACCCCTTGTTTGCCGACATACCAAATCGCTGTCCTGTTGTCCGTCAAGATCATCGGGACGGAGCACCAAGCTGAAGGCAGTCCGCCTATGCGGTGACATTGACAATTGCAGTCATCATTGGGATACGCGACCATTTGGCGCGGGATTCCTATTGAAGGGGTTCGCAGGTACAAAGGATGACAGCGACCACTCGGTCCGGTGTGATTTACAAAGTGAGGTGAAGACTGGTTTCCCCATCAGCCCTGATGAAGTTGCCTAAATAGGTTGGCAACAAAACATGTCGGCTATTCGTTCCTGAAAATGGCCAAATACATGCCATTTTTTTAATTGGTGACGCTCACGGCACCTAATAAAATTACGTTTTGCAAGTGAGTCGTACTCCATTTTAAACTCTGAGAACTGCATTTCTTTTCTCACTGGGGCCAGTAGGCACTGAGTGACAAGTACTAATAGTGAATCTACACACGTTTTCTTTCTTTTGACTTCTCACCTCTGAGAAATTTGAACACACACATTCTTTTTCTTTACGGTCAAGAAAGTTACCGATGATGATAATGTGGGCAAGCTGGTGAGTACCAACCAGCAGCCCCCCTGGGTGATGCTAACGTGAGGTACTTTCTGACCTTTCTCACACTTTTTTTGGGTCACAAATCTCTTGTGGTTACAAATTTTCATTTGATGTGTGTATGGAATGTGGTATATTGACCCTTTTTTTTAAAAAATTGAACAGTTGGACTAACAGGTCAGTGGCAGTGAGCCTATCGTGTGAGGGAAGTTTTAAGGTTTTGCTAGAACCCCATAGGTCTTAAAAATACAGGTAACTGTTCTGAGCGAGTCAGGTCTTCGTGTGTTTATATGTCCGTCAAGATCTAGACAGCCTGACCACGGCTGGAGTAGTGGGAGCATCTATCACTACCATTGTCACGGCTGGAGAAAGAGCAAGGGCCATCCCGCAATTCAGCTTTACCTAGTTTCCCCACCAACCCACCACGGCGCTAAGCGAGATTACGATGGAGATGGGCAGATTTCCCTGGTATTGTAGGTATTAGCTGTAGAGGCACCACTGCAGGGCCCACGTGTGACTAGGGGAACGCAGGAAGCTAGCAGACCCAGGATTCTGAAGACTTTCAGAACTGCAATTATTTCCTGGAAGTCAGCAATCCTCTGAGGCAAAGGAAAGATGCAGAGAACAATGGTTTCCAGCCCTTACCCTATGAACAGGAGTTGTTAGGAGGTCCTCAGGTGAGATTTGGCTTGTTAATCGAAAAGCCCAGGTCGACCAGCAGGAATACTTTTGACTGCAGATGGCAAGACAACACCTCTGGGGATCTGACTTCGATGAGCCAATTACCCAGGTAAGGCAAAATCAGGATGCCCAAACTTCAGAGAAGAGCCACAAGCCCTGTCATCACTTTTGTGAAGACTTGAGGCACTGAGGTTAAGCAAAACAGGAGTTCTGCAAAATGGTACTGCGTGGAACCCATCATAAAACGCAAGTACATCCGATGTGACCGCAGGATCGGAATATGGAAGTATGCATCCTGCAGGTCGAGTGACACCATCCAGTCTCCAGCTTCCAACGGCAGCAACACTTGATAGAGGCATCTTGAGCTTTTCCTTACTGGGGTAGAAATTGAAGTATCAGAGGTCTTCATCAGACGCAGACCACCGTCCTTTTGGGGCACAAGGAAGTATCGTAAGAAATATCCTTGGCCTTTTTCCTGTTCCAGTAGTAACTCTACAACTCCTTTTCACAGAAGTGCTGCAACTGCTTGCTGGAGATGGGGTGTTATAGGAGGCTGGAAGAAGACTGGGCGTGGAAGGAAGGGAAGACTCTTTCTATGATCTGCAGGACCCACTGGTCTCAAGTAATGGCCTTCCAGGCCAGTAGAAAGGAGGACACCCGCCCTCCCACAGGCTCTGAATGACTTTGGGGGAACTAACTATGTCTGCTTGCCTGGTGGTGCAGGAGAGGAGGAGGAGGATTTCTTGGTGGATCCTCAGCCCTTTCCACTAATAGGCAGCAACTGTAGTCTCAAGGAGCGGGCTTTTGCTTTACTGGCTTTAAACTGCTCCGGCGCTAAATACGCCTTTATTCCCAGACAGGCACATTCCATCAAATGGAAGGATTATTAGGTTAGCTTGGACATCAGAGAAAAAGTTTGTGTGGAGCCAAGCATGCGTGCAGATTGAGCTAGAGATAACCATGGATCGGGCTACAGAGTCGGCAGTATCCCATAGGGTTTGGGCATAGCCGCTAAAAAGCAGCTGTATTCATGTACTTCAAAGCCATGCTCCTCGCAGCATAGGTGTTTATCCCCGGGCCTTCAGCATTTGACTCTCTATCTGAAGGGATAGTTGACTGTCCCAGCAGACTGTCCTGATGAGTATGACACCTGTATGAACAGACTTTCAGGAGAAGGGCAAGATAAGAGGAATGTTGGATCTCCCACAGCAGGACGGTAGCAACAGGCCACCTTACTATTAACAACTGAAGCGGATCTGGCTTCCACCACGCTGCCAAGACTGGATCTAAAAGTACTTCATTGAAAGGCAGAAAGATTCTGCAGTAGGAACTGCCGGGAGGAGTACTTCAGTATTTTCCACTTGACCTCCACTGTTGGGAGCTGCAATTCCAGAACTTCAGCTGCTTTCTTAACCACAGTGTGTAAAGTCATCAGTTCTGGCATGGGAGGTCCTGCTGGAACATCCATTTCCAGGGAAGTGTCCAGCCCACTTGCAGAGGATAGGCCTGGAATTTCTTGGAAACCTGCTGGCATCGCCAAAAGCATACAAGTTCAAACGATCAGTCAGATCCGAAAATTTCATAAATCCTTTGTCTCTAATCTTTCTCCTCTTGTAATCTCTGCACCTCTCTGCTGGACCTTTGCTGGGGCGCAAATTTGGCAACCAGGTGGCGGTGGGGTAGACTATGAAGCGGGTGGATGTGGGGCAGCATATCGAAACGCCTGGTAAAAACTAGGCTGAGCTGGTCCTGGAGTTGAGCAGCATCACTGCTCTGGCAAAAATGGAAAACATAACATTTAGAAATGCTGAGGATCAGACCCTGAAGCTGGTAACGCAAGGAAGGCTGCAGCTGGTAACTGAGGTGAGTTGAGGTGATTCCTGGGCCAGGTCCGGTGTCGCCACAGGAGCGGAGTTGCTCGGGTGGGGTCAGCAGTCTTGGAGGACAAAGATCCTGCAGAAGTCAGAGATTGCCGTGATGACAACTTTGCATTGCTTTGTTTTCTGTGCTTCCGTTTCTTACCACTGGAGAAATGCTTTGAGGGTGATCCTGAGTGAGGCCTAGAATGACGTTGACAGCATTTCTGGTCCCTGGCGCGAGCCACGAGAGCTTCACCTCTAGCTCTTTGATGGCCACTTCCAGCACTGATATGAAGCCAGCGCCCCCTACCATTGACAGGAAAGCTATGAATTTGCAGGTCCAGTCTGGTGTCTGGGATTATTCAAACACAAGGAAATGATGGATGGAGCGCTGAAACTTTTCAGACACTCACCCCCAGTCACTATTGGATCTGGGTTGAATCCATCATCGTTCTTTATTTCACTTCGTCACCCCCGTTCCGACCCAGCCATATGCACATCAGTCTCGACCCCGTTCCTCATGGGAACAGTCCAGCCCGAACTGCCAAGCCAGGTCTTCCCTGGACCGGAAAAAGGCATCCTGGGACCTCATCAGCCAGGCTAGCTTGAATCCAGTGGCACAGCGAGCAAGGGGCCCACGTCTGGGCTCTACCCTTGGCCACTTAGGGCGAACAAGATGATGGACGGAGTGCTGAAACTTTTCAACCACTCACCCCCAGTCACAGAGGTTCACTTCTAGCTCTTTGATGGCCACTTCCAGCACTGATATGAAGCTAGCGCCCCCTACCATTGACATGAAAGCTATGAATTTGCAGGTCCATTCCGGTGTCTGGGATTATTCAATCACAAGGAAATGATGGATGGAGCGCTGAAACTTTTCAGACACTCACCCCCAGTCACTATTAGATCTGGGTTGAATCGATCATCGTTCTTTATCTCACTTCGCCACCCCGTTCAGACCCAGCCATATGCAAATCAGTCTCAACCCAGTTCCTCATGGGAACAGTCCAGCCCGAACTGCCAAGCCAGGTCTTTCCTGGACCGGAAACAAGCATCCCGGAACCGGTTTCGGGGCAACACCCCTCATCAGCCAGGCTAGCTTGAATCCAGTGGCACAGCGAGCCGGGGCCCACGTCTGGGCTCTACCCTTGGCCACTTAGGGCCAACAACAAGATGATGGACAGAGTGCTGAAACTTTTCAACCACTAACCCCCAGTCACAGATCTGGGTTTAATCTATCGTTCTTTTGCTCACTATGCCACCCCAGTTTGGACCCAGCCGTATGCAAATCAGTCTTGACCCTGTTCCTCATTTTTGTTATTTTGAGAGCATGGTTTTGCCAGAGTGGAGTCTCTGTAGGTTTGTTGAGGCTGTTGACGTCTGCCTCAATATGATCATCTTAAATACTGTGATTGCGGTTGTTGAAATTGATGGTGCTTGCTATTTTGCTAAACTTGTGTTTCAGAAAGTGGTTAAAAAATTAAAGATTGAAGAGGAACCTGTAGAGGGTCTTCTATTGGGATGATTAGTCTTGGTCTCTTCTAGACCACTTATTCTTCCACATGATCAGCCCATATCCTGATGAAACTGAATGGATTGTCGCAGTTGAATATCTGCAAGTCCATATTTGAGTCAACTGTGGTGATAAAGACATTTTTGGTGTTGAGGTATATTGCTGTTTCAGCATTGATCATGGTGTTGTAGAATACCTTGATCGCGAATGACACCGCCTTGGTGTTGCTGACGTCAAGTGTGTCAGCTTCGGTTCAATAGGAGCAGACGCCATAACCTGTTCATCTACCGGTATTGACATCGATGGTAATGGTACCTATAGTGTGGAAGACTGTAGCTTTAGTGTTGGCGTCACCGTCAAGCCTTTTGATGGCAAGCATGTCGGTGCCAATGATCTTGACGTCAAAGGACGCTCACGTGACTGACGGATTGTCTGTAGTGGGGGTTGTTCATGTATTTTAAGTCTTTTCTCCCTGGATAGCCGCCTGAGGGGAATCTTTTTTCACGAGAATAAGCTGGTGCACTTTAGAAAGCTCCCTCTTTTCTTTTCTTTTCTGCTTTTTCCCTTCTTCTTCAGCTCCATGTTTCTGCAGCTTCCCTCTCAGCCAATTCCTTCTCTGCCCTTGGGGTCTCCCTCTCTGTCATTTTTTGGCAATAGGAATGCTCTTTGACAGAAGGTGACAGAGGTAAACAGACTACACATAGGACATGTGGATCAAAAGCAGCCTTCTTCCTCCCACTTGAAGGACACTTTACAAAAAGAGAAGGAATTTCTTAAGAAAAATTATCCTGATTCTGTAAAACTTTTAAATTCTTCAAGAAACATTGAATGATGTATGAAAAATATTTTTGGGAGAAAGAAACATCAGAAAAACCTGGGTTTATAACCCTGAAGTGCTTTGAGATTCAGTCAGCATCGGTGGGAAAAGAGAACTGAGACAGCAAGGCAAAATGCCAGTACAGTGCATGCTGGGTAATTTTCTTTTCTCTGCAGCTACAGCAGGGAGTTAGGCTACTTTTTTTTATTACATAAGCATACTTCTACACTAAATGCTGCAATGTTGTTTGGAATTATAATGATATTACTGTAGTTTTCTGCAGAAACAAATGCAGTTAAAGATGTCCTGTTACAAACGTATGGAGGTGTCATAAGACTGTTCAACACTGGGGTGGCTACTACTAGCAGAAAATAATATATATATTATTTTTTATTTATTTTTTTGCGCAAAAACTGCTGAAAGAAATTACACCAAATTTGGAAGAAATCTGTCTCCTCCCATGCTTTGGATTGGCTTCTGTGTGTACCATCTGAAAAGCATGGCCTGCAAATGGCTAATTGTTGGTGCATGTCCCACCTTTTCTCACAAGTTAACTCCCATGGAATATTGCTGTGGGAACGAGCAGAGACGCGCACGCTGCTGTTTTGATGTGCACGCCGCTGTTTTTGTTTGTTTCTGCCTGAACGCACTTTTGGTGCGCCAACACCCATCACCTCCGCTTCAGACGCACAGCGCCTGCCCCGCGATCAGAGTACGTACGAAGCTTCACCCACTCCTCCCCTCAATGCCCGCGTTTTCTTTTTCAAACGAGTAGGGCTTTATTATATGATTCTCCTCTGCAAATTTTCCCTATAAGGGCGAGCGTGGGTTGGTGAATCTTGCATTTTTATAGGGTGGGTCTGCTGCCTCAAGTTGCTGCTTCTCAGGTAGATGAGCACTAGTCGTTTCTGGAGCCCTAGCTCGCTCTGTTGGTGACATAAAAGAAAACCAGAGCAGCTGAAGCGGTCTACAAACCACGAGAAGGATTGGCGTTGTGCCGAGGGACGCGTGACTGCCATCTGTCTTACTGTCGAGCACAGCTCTTTATGACAGAGCTCCAGGGACCACACATTTTCATTTTTTTATCATTTTTACTTAGTTATGCGTCTTTCAAGAGCCAATACTGGTATTATGTTTATACGATGTGTAGAAAAGTAGGATCTGCTTTCATGGTTACCCTCACTTTTTGCTGGTGTCCTTCTGTTTTCTGACTAGTCTGACTGGGATCCTGCTAATCAGGACCCCAGTCACTGTGCTCTCTACCTAAACTGGAATATGGTAGGTACTTTGGTACCTTCCCAATTGGCTACTGGTGTACCAATCTAAGTACCTAGCATATGGAACATAAGTACCCAGGGAACAGGTACACCAGGGGTCTCCCATGGGCTGCAGCATGCATTACCCACCCATGGGGGACCACTCAAACAGTGACTACAGGCCTGACATTGCAGCCTGTGTGAGCTGGTGCTAGCACCACTCACAACAGCTATAGCTTTCCTTATATCTGAGGTCACTGAACTTAAAACCTATAAGTCACCCCTAAGGCAGGTCTTTCAATCCTGAAGGCAGGGTGCTTGGTTAGAAGTGTGAGGGTTCCCTGCATGAGCAGGACACCCACTACAAACTCAGGAGTCGATTCTCCAGGCATTGTAAGTGCGGTCAGCCATTTTATACATATAGTGGACATCAAGTCAAATAAGAGATGTCTAGCTATATGCTGGCTGCACCGAAACCAGTCATGTTTGGTATCAAACATGTTGGAATCCTACCCCAACACCGATTCAAGTGTTGGATGTAGGATCCCATGTACTGCGCAACCAGACTGCTTTGAAGGGCACATTTGGTGCCCTCCTTGCATACTCCAGTTGAAACCAGTTCAGGGAGCCGTTGGCTCCCGCCCTGGCGCAAAACTGGACAAAGAACATGGGAGTATCCTACCCTCTGTCCAGCCCCTCATCTGGGAGGGACCCCTGAATCGTCCCAACCCTTTCCCTTGGGTACTTAAGGGCTTACCTGTAGGTGGCTCTTCGGATTCTTCGTGGGACAAGATTCAGATCCGAAACCACTTCTACCGACTGGGCTCTCTGAACTTCGTTGGGCTTCACTTTGGGAACCGAGACTGCATCTAGGAAGGCTCCTGCTGCTCCTGGTCTGTTCGTCCTGCCAATCTTCTGTGTCGTCTGTGCCTGTCCTTCCTCCAGGTTCTTCTCCAGGCCAGTGGGCATCAAAGACACCCAAAGTAATCTCCCTTGCAGTGAAGGAGTCACTCCCCTGCATCTGCAGGCACCGCAACAAAGCTGACCAATCTGCTGCTCCTGAACTCCCACAGACTTCGAAAGGTTCAGCAACACAGGTGGTGGTTCTGCAATTCCCTCAAGGCCTGCACTGTCTTCTCACCAAGTATGAGGCCAGTATCCCTCGTCTGAACCGCTGGAACAGAACCCCTGTGCACCGCATAGACTTGCCATTGCCAAGGCTTGTTGACTCCAGAGATCTTCTGGCTACAAAAAGCTCCAGCATCTCTTCCAAAGTCTTCGTCCTCACTAAATCCTCTGCACCGTGGGCCTGCATCTTTGGTGAGCTGCTCGAGGTCCTATTGCGACTCCTGTGTCTTCAGCCTGTGGATCCTCTTGAGGGTCTTCTTTGGCTTCAGTGGGCTCGGGGCCTGCTGACTCTCCAACACTTGGCGAGTCCCTTGGACCTTGCTGGTCCCGACATTGCACCTTCTTCGCTTTCCACGTCTGTTGCTGCTGCCAATGCTTGTTGCTGCTCACGTCGGACACAGACCCCCCGATTCTCGACTTCGGACGTAGGACAGCTTGTGAACAGCTCCTGGTCTTCCACAGCGTCGCCTGGTCCTCACAGCTGCAGTGACAGTCACCGTCAACCCTCCTGCATCTTCCTTTATCAGTGGCCATTGGTCTTCCGTGCCTCCTGGTCACTGAAGCCCTCCATTGTGGTCTGCGGCGGTTTCCGGCGTCACTTCGCACCTATGCACCCGGCTTCCCTGTGTAGGTATCCTGGTTCCTGGGGTATCCACCTTCCATAGGGTTTCTTCAGGGTCTTCTGGGAAGGGTCCTACTTCAAAACTGCAACCGCGACTTCCCCATTGACTTGCATGTAGAACGAGGGTGTGTTTCCACTCTGCCCACGGCCTCCATGGGGTTCCTGGGTGATTACCTTGGGTGGTTCCTTGGGTCCCGAGCTCTTCTAAGTCTTCCGGGTCAAGTCTTGACTTCTGTCGCAATTCGCATTCCACTTTATTAGTATATGGTTTGGTCTCACCCTGGAGACTGTGTATTTGTGCTACTTACCTGTTCTCCTTTTAAAATAGTGTGTATTGTGTTTATATGTCTGGGTAGGAGATATACCAATATGTTGGGTAATGTGGATAATAAATATCACTATACTGTGTGGTTCTTTTTCGTTTAACCTACACTCCAGGATTAGTACTGGTAAAACAAGCTGCTTAACACTCCTTCTGGACTAAGCCTGAAGGCTGCTCTCCACAGCTACCACTTAGAGAGCTTTCTATGGTTGTATAAAACCACTAAAATCACCATAACGGTTGTCTGAATTAGTGCAAGGTGCTTCACTGAAATAACTGTACACCATATACTAAGCCAGCCTCCTGCACTATGTAAATATTTTGTGAGTTTGATTCAGCTCCCAGGGTAGCCTGTTTTGGATTAGTTCACATTTACAAAGTCACCTTGTTATTTGAGATGTTAAAAATCCAAATTTGGGTCAATTAGATGTCGTACAAGCTAATATTTTTACGTGCAAGCCATTTTTTTTTTCTTTTGCATAAAGGAACGTCCAAAGATTTGATTTTTTATAATTCTATGACAGTATGTCAAGGAGCTATATTACGCAGCTGGGGAAAAATTACTTATTTAGGTACTATTTTGCTTCATGTATTTATTGGGTAGTCCAGAGTCCAGTCAGAGCAGAATGATTATACGTTGACTTCATCAGTTTGAGTAAGGGAAAGGACATTCCCAAAAGGGGCCTGCATTACGTTTAAGCGTGGTTCTAATGTTTTATTTTTAAGTTATTTTGTTTACATTCATTAAACAAAACATGTAAAAAAATAGTGGGT
This sequence comes from Calotriton arnoldi, assembly GCA_963921515.1. Taxonomy (NCBI): domain Eukaryota; kingdom Metazoa; phylum Chordata; class Amphibia; order Caudata; family Salamandridae; genus Calotriton; species Calotriton arnoldi. The sequence goes on from CAWUFW010002420.1 coordinate 932,759, forward strand.
AGAAAGCCCTTGGCTTTACATGCAAAATTCAGACTGGAATCGTATATCAGGACATCAATATCCATTGACCCACAGTGCACAAAAAATAAGGCTAAACATATAAGGAAAAATAAAGGGGGAAAAAAAGGAACCATGTTATAACGACAGTTTCTAACAGTCTATAACAGGGTTCTGCAAAGAGCAGCTCACGAGCTTCTGGTAGCTATAAAAAGCTCCCGTGTTTAGCAGGGAACGTAGAGGCAGAGCAGTAGTGATCAGGGCAAAGTATCAGCAGTTACAGTAATACATCTTCAGGTAAAGGAACAGCAATTTTTTATGTAATAGCCATGTACAGACTGCCTTAGGTATTAGCCCACTGACAATATGCACAACATTGTTGTAAATAATTGTGATTTATTACGTGCAAACATTGAGTAGTATATGTTGCAACTGTTTAACACGATAACTCCGTGCAGGGATTCTGTTTGCGCAATGCAGTTGGTGTGTACGACCATCACTGAGGCGGAGAGGGGGTAGATCGGAAAGGTCAGGGCTTTAAGTGGGGGGGGGGGGTCTGTGGGGGTCTGAGCACCCCCAGTTTTTTTGGGGGGGCCTCGAAAGGGGTCTCTAGGGGGCTCTATTTTCGGGCCTCAAAGGTCAAAGGTAGGGTGACCAGACGTCCCGGTTTTTGTTTGGTGTTTCGGGTGAGCATGCGCACGCACTGCTTAAGGCGTGACGTCATTGTAGCAGGAAGGGAAATCCTTTGAAGAGAGACACTTTCTCTCAGGATTTCCCTTCTCTTTGAACACGCAGCGCCACCTATGTCATCGTGCCAGCCATCGGCACAACAGCTGGTTAGAACCAGCACGACCCTGCTTTTACGGCCTGCAGCAAGATTTCTCCAGCAACCAGTGTGACCCTGCTCTGCCTTAAAGCAAGCGAGGGACGAAGGTCTACAACAGAATCCAGCAGCAGTGACACTACCACTACCAGTGCAGCCCTGCCCCTGTCGGCCCATCATCTCTATGCCTCAAAAACCTGCCTGTGTCCCCCTTACTTGAAGAGGAGCTGTGCTGTGTGCTTTGCCCCTCTGAAGCCTGCCTATCTCCAAGGGCCTGAGAAGAGCTGGCCTCCTGTTGGGAACTCAGGGATACAAAAGTTCTCCAGAACCCACCCTTCCAGCTGCTGTGTGTGTGTCTCTGCGCACAGCCTGTGCCTTCGTGAAGCTGCCTTCTGGTGATGAATGCATTCTTTATGGTGAAACAGATATCCAGAAACTGTGTTCAGAGTTTCAGCTGCCAGCAAGAGATACTATCCAAGCTTTTAGACTTTTCAAAGATTTTGGTGGAAAGAAAACCCCTGAAGCATTAAAAAAGTTAGTAGTTTGCATGGAAACCCTGCCAGCAAGTAATGCGGATTGCGAGAGAGGTTTCAGCGCAATGAACTTAATTGCTAGTCCAACAAGGGCCTCTCTTCTTGTAGAGACCATTTCTTCATGCTTATGGGTAAAACTTAATGGTCCTCCATTTGAAACATTTGACGCAAAGCTGTATGTAAAGAGTTGGCTGGCAAAAGGTAGAATGTCTGCTGAAGAAAATTGTTGTGAGAAACCCCAGCAAAATAGACAGTGAATATCTTCAAGGGTTTTGGGAAATCCTGCAATAGATTTCTAAGTAATGTAAATAATTTTTACATGTTTTTTAAAGTGTTTGGTATTTTATGGCTTATACTTAATAAATATACCTTTTTGCCTATTTTATTATCCTTTGCTGGATGCGACTTCATGATTTTCTTAAGCACACAATGCTAGTTATCTTGATTTAGACCACGCCCCTACTCGGCTAGGCCACACCCCTTTAATAAATTTGCCACGCCCCTTTTAGAGCACCCCGTTTTTTTTCCCCCACTTAAAGCCCTGGGAAAGGTTGCACATTTAAATTTGTTGCACACCCAAGGCTTTTCAAGGGCAGATGAGCAAACTTTATCCCAGCCCTATTGCCTGTCGAAAAACTTTAATCTGTTAGGATACAGACTTTATTTTGGCCAGCACCTACGAGGAGCTGTCCCGTAGCACTTCACCCACTTCTTTCTGACACTCTACCCGTCTTTCTCCCTACTCCACTCTTCTCCAATCCGTTCGCTTGCCTTCCAGGCATAAGCCCCTTACCTCAGTGTCTTTCTACTGCTCCCTCCTCCCTTGGTAGGTAAAACACATTACCATTTACAATGTCAATAACTAACTCAAAAAAATGCAACACCTATTGAATTTCCAATCCTTGTTATTTGGTGTAAATCTGTTCGGTAGTTTTTGACCAACTAAGGCTCAAAATTATTTTATATTTCACACTGTGGAGGATCCACGTAGCCAACAGATCTCCAGAGGAGATCTTATCGGCTGACACAACATCAACAAGAATGTAGCGGCAGCCATCTTAAGACTCAGTCCCAGACCATGGGCCAAAACTTTTTTTTAATTTTTATTTTTTACATTTTGCCCGGAATTCATGGAGAATCCACAAATTCAATGCAAATGTAAAAAATGTAAATAAAAAAAAAAAAAAGCACGGACTCTGGCGGGTGGCCCTCCTCCTCGAGCTTCTACCACCTGGGACATCAATTAATGGGGAAGGGGTGGATGGCTCCTACCCTGAGCCTGAAAAGGCCCCAGAGACCCCATCCCCCGGTCGATTTAAATAAAGGGTTGGGTGGCGCGCACGCCCCCTCCCCGAGCCTCAATATGCCCCGGGAATACCATCCCAGAGGCCAAACAAATTAAAGGGGAGGGGTGGGGGAGTGCAGCCCCTTCCCAGAATTTGAAAAAGCCCCCGGGGCCAGCTCATTAACTGTGTTCCGGGGAGCCCAACCTAGGGACATATTAGTTTGCCTGCCCGCAGGAGCGTGGGCAGGGAAGGCATGTTTGGCCCACCCTGGCAGCACCTTTAAAAATTCTTCAGCTGGGTGGGAGCGGACATGCGTTTCCCTGCCCATGCTCTTAAGGGCAGGGAAACTAAAATTGCTCCCAGCCGGCAGGAACAAGCAAATGGGAGTGAGCAATGCAGGCCTCCGTGCCCACTTGCTGTCCCCAAAATACTGTTTTGTTGGTGCCCAGGGCACCAATGTAAGGCCATGGGGGATAGAGTCCTCCAAAGACACTCTTGGCTCGGGAGAGGGATGTCCACCTCCTCCCCTTAAAAAACAAATGCCCCAGGGGATAGAGCACCCTCACCTGTTTATATAAATATCAACATTGCCTCGTGAAAAGTTCCCAGGTTCTTTATTAAGAGCACTCCATCAACAGACCATATGTATTCCTGGGCCAGACTCAACTGACCAAATTTTAACACTCTAAACAGATAATAACCAACCGAGAATGCTAACACAACATTCTACACTATCTACATTCTAAACTTAAATCTAAAAGAAACCCCATATCCCCCTTCTTTGCAAACAAAGGTGAAAATTCCTGAGAAGGAACAATCACCCTTTTACAGGCCTTTGGAAAAAGGATTTAGTGATCTGGAGAATGGCACGGAGCTACTAGAAGCTGCACTCAATTTTTCCTCAATATAAGAAATCTGTGTCCGTTTGATGGAGCCTTGATAAATCCTAAGGGCAGATTTGGATCTAGTTTTACTATCCAAGGAGTAGTGCTTACGCCAAGTTCTCTCTAATTTTTTGCATGCTCTCCCTGCAGCCTGAGAAGAGAACCAAGGGACAGATACCCCTCCCCACCTCTCCTTCAACTGCTGTGGGGCTAGAGCCTCAGCAGCCGTGCCCAGCCAAGAAGTAATAGCCTCCAAACTTAAATATACATCGTTAGAGTGGGGGGACAGTTCTAGCTAAGAACTCCGACCAATAAGTGGCTTGGACTTTATTCCATACACAGAAGAGTATACGTGCAGCAGTATTGGGCAGTAGTGGTTATTAAACCCCATTTGAATGAAATTTAAAAATGATTTGAACAGGGAATTTTCTCCGGGGGACTGAAAATAAGAGAAAAATTCGAGAAGCCCAAGGTGCTAAATGTCCTACAATATCCACCATGATCATCTCCCAAAGTTTACTGGCCATGTGTCTACATGCCATGGGAGGACTCCTTACCTTATATACCTGGCTCCCATTCCTCGGTGGTGGCCATCTTAGGTCGGTCCGACTGAGCTCAAATTTTCTTTCCTTGTATGCGCATTAAGCGCAGGGAGGTGCCTGGCTCCCATTCCTCGGTGTCGGACATTCTCGGCCGGTCCACCTACATACTTATAGCGTAGCAGACCTCCTTAGGTCCTTTTGGGTGACAGTAGGTGTTTTTAACTTTGTTAATTTGTTTCTTCACTAATACTGTGTTTTTATTCCACTGCTAATTCTTTTTAACTTTGAAACGGAGTGCTGGTATCTCCGGTTTGTAGGCTTCACGAGTCCGAGATTGGAGCCACGCCCCCTTGGAGGCGGGCTACATATTCATGTCAGCTGCGCAGACGCGCCGCTGGCGTGCCAATGGCAAACCCGGACGGCGCCAGGGGCCAGGACCCCTGCATCTCATATCTCTCCAACTGATAGCTTGAAATCCCCCGTGGCTGTGAAACTGACATATTCACGTAAAGATCTGATGGAGCTAAATTGCCCCATGAGAGAAGCATGCTACTACTCGATGGATGTATCCAATTGTAAATTCCAGTTAGACGAACAGAAACCAGCACACTACTCTAGTAGGCAAACCCATACACATCCTGTCACTAAACAATGCCTCCTATTGAATTGTCGGTCTCTGCCTAAACATAAAAATGAAATAGCAGATCTAATTTTGGAACATCAACCTGATGCTTTCTTCCTTACGGATACATGGCTTTCAGAAGCGTCAGCTCCTGATATACTTGACGCAGTCTTCTTTGTCACAAGAGAGAGTGAGAGAAGCAGGTCAGTTGCAATCTCCCAGATATAATTGCATCACAAAGGGCAACTGCTGGTGTCTGTCCATCTGTTACAGATATTCAGACAATACAAGGAAAAAGGGGGAAGGGAGAAGATCAGGGTCCCACTCTGGTTGAATACTAATCCTCCAACTGTATTAGGATGAAAGGGTATCCAAAGATATTGGAGAAGACGCCTCACTCACTTATTGTGACATGCTTCATCATAGGCGTCTTTCCACACCCAGGTAAGATGGTACTACCTGGGCGGACTCAACCAAAAGATGTTATGGGAGTTCTTATATAAAATATTAACTGGCCATGCAGGGAACCAGATGAGTGACGTTAAAAATACCTACAGGTATACCCAAACCATATGTTTATTCATAGGGTACCTGGGCTACTAGATAAAAATTGTGATACAGAAGAAGAGGGGTTTCTTGAACCTTATTCGTTCAATTGTACCCGCATTAGAATGCCAACATGTTTCGGCCCACAACTAGAGCCCTCACGGGTCTGGGGCCTTCTTCAGGGCTGGAATCTCTACTCTTCAATATCCCTGCTAAAAATATCGCACGTATTGCTGCAACTATGAGGCCTAGTGCGCTCACCTGTTTATTTGGTCTTCCAGTAGTATTTCTACTGGGTAACGCTACTAAGCACCATGCGGGTCAGGAGGTTCAGTGCTGTCTTATAGTCAAACATTCATCAAAGTACATGCACCGCCTGTGCACCCGAGGTTCCCGTCCTGCCCGCCGCCGACGCAGTCCCTGCTAATTACGCTATTCTCAGACTTGACCGTCAACTGTATAGCGGAGGAGGTCTGGGAATAATTTATAAGCGTAATTTGCAATTTAAGTTGAAACCGATAAGTATTACCGGGTCTGAAGCAGCCTTCTTTAGTCTTGCCGTGAACAATCAGCTTACACTAGCAGGTTTTTTAATCTACCACCCCCCAAGCCTAGCAACCACTTTTGTAAAACACCTACTGGACGTACTTCCAGACTATGCAGTCCGATATGCAAACTTTCTAGTATTAGGAGCCCTTAACATCCACATAGAAAACAAGTCCTGTCCCAGTGCTAAAGACCTGGTGGGAGACCTTGGCCTTCTTCAACTTACCCAGATGGTGGAAGCACCTACTCATGTTTTAGGCCATTTATTAGACCCTATTTTTACTAACTTCCGTTCTCCAAGGGTAGATGCGCCCGTACCAATTGCTTGGTCAGATTATCACATGATCCCGTTTGGGACCTCAGAGCCCTCTCAACCAGTAATACCACCTCAAAAATGTTGCTCACGTAAATGGGCCTGCATCACCCCTTCAGCCTTTTCAGAGGTCTTACACTAAAACATACCCTCACTTGCAGTCTGTCCATCGTCTGCCAATACGCAACTAAAGAGGTGGATCAACCAAGCCTTCGATAATCTAGCCCCGCGGAGATCCGCTCCCAGTAGGCGGATAAACCCCTCCGCACCATGGTTTTCTGTGTCCCTCCAGGATACGAAAAAATGCTGTAAAAGGCTAGAAAGGAAATGGCGCAAAAGCTATGACGCCCATAGCAAAATTGTCTATATTGTGGCCTTAAAAGACTACCATAAGAAGCTGAGGCGCGCTCAGGCAAATTTAAATGCCCAAAAAATTGAGCAATCCAAAAACTCGTCCAGGGAGCTTTTTCAGATTATTAAATCTATAACCTCTTTAGAGCGCACAGTGGCTTCTATTCAAGCATCTATTGATCAATGCAATCTGATTGCACAAGCTTTCTCTGATAAAATTACCACCATTTACTCGTCGTTCCCAGAGAGCACTAGGCTCTACAAAATGACGAGTCCTGGCTGTTCTTCTGTAGATGCTTCAGATATGCTCCTTTCTCTGAGACCAATTTCAGAGGATGAAACTAAAAGCCTCATGTTGACAGTTAAATTAGGATCCCCGCTAGATTCAGCACCACCGTACATCCTAATACGGGGTAGAGAAGCTATTGCACCAGTATTGACAGAACTACTAAACTTATCTTTCTGTTCGGGAGTAGTTCCCAAAGAATGGAAACATGCTATGGTAACCCCACTATTAAAAAAACCTAGTTTAGATCCATCAATGCCGGAAAATCTGAGACCCATATCGAGACTGTCTTTGCTAAAATTGCAGAGAAATGGGTGAATCAACAACTTATGCAGTTCTTGGAAGAGAAGAATCTCCTTCATGAGACACAGTCGGGTTTCAGACCCTCGTTTAGCACACAGAGTCGGCTCTGCTATTTGCAACAGAGCATATCCGTAAAACAGCAGACGAGGGCCACACTACGGCCCCGATTCTGCTTGACCCGAGTGCTGCTTTCGACACAGTCTCTTATGGCCTACTATTAGACAGGTTATGCCAAGCAGGGATACGAGGCTCTGCTTTGGGATGGCTCGCCAATTTCTAAAAGGACCATACTTTTCAAGTTACTCTTCAGTAGTCTGTTTCTTCCACTTAACAGTTGAAACAGGGCGTACCTCAAGGATCAGCCTCGAGTCCGACCCTGTTCAACCTCTACATGCGTCCGCTTGCAGACCTTCTGGAAACACAGGGAGTGCAGACTGTGTCATATGCTGATGACACAGCTGATCATTACCTTGGCCCAGGACAACAGTCAAGCAGCAGATGATTTTAGGCAATGTCTAATCGATCTGGATAGTTGGATGACTAATAGCTGCCTTAAATTAAATGCCAGGAAAACGGACATCTTGGTTGTGGGCAAACAACCATCCATCTGGTCCTCGAGTTCGTAGCCCAGTGAATTTTGCTGGTTTGAAATTCAATTTCAGCTTCAAAGTACCATCTTAATTCTATGGTCCGACCACAATACCCACCAGGATTGACATCAGGATATTTCAATTCTATTTTATCACAAAATTTCCTATGAAATACCTCATTGGATACCATAGTGAGCCCAGCTCCGGAATGTATGAGTTACCATACATGACCCATCAATGGAAATTAAATCTTTAGGATGTTTCTTCCTTCCCCCATCAGTAGAGAGTGCCAAGATACAATCTTCCACAACCTTGACAGACTCAGAAGATACCTTGATGACCTTTCCTCTGCTTTAAGTGAACAACATTAGCAAAGTGTCAGAAAGTGTTCAAAGCAGGACATTTATTAAAAGAGGCAACGTGTCCTGGATTCCCACATTTATAACACACACTTTTAAATTTAGATTGAGGAGTTTAGACTACTTTGCTTTCACTATCTTCATCCTTCAGATCAATTTTGCCAACAGCAGCTTTTCTGTTTTTATCTAATTCCTCCACACAAGCTAAAGAATGCTCAACTTGTTTGAAAATAGAAATAACTTCACTTAAAGTAGGGTCATCTTTTAACCAGAGCTCCTGATTCACTTTATCTGATCGAAATCGGAGCATAAACTGATCCCCCATACACTCCTCTAAGGTAACTCCGAATTTGCAAGAAGAAGCTAACTTCCTAAGGCTAGTTACATAGTCCTCTACACCAGTGGCGGCTCCTCGAGGGAGTGCTGCGGGGCAGTGGGGCGGGGGAGGGGCAGGGTGGGGGGTAGTAAACTCCGGCATACAGCCGTACGGAGTTGAGTAAATAAATAAATCAATAAAAACGAATTACATTGCGCACGCTGCATCGCCATTTGGCGTTGCAGCGCGCGCAATGTAATTCGTTTTATTTATTTTTTAATTCCGTACGGCCGTATGCTGGAGTTTACTACCCCCCACCCTGCCCCCGCCCCGCCCCACCCCACAGCACTCCCTTGAGGAGCCGCCACTGCTCCACACTTTCTCCCCATCTCTGTCCTCTCATGTCAAAATGATATCTCTCTAACACAGTATTGACTTTAGGAAGGTAAACTAAGTCCAGTTTTTTTATACATGTGTCAAATTCATGTAATCTTCTACCTCTTCCAAATCGGGTAAATTTTCAAATATCTCCAGACCCTCACAGCGTAAACAATGCATCTGAAGAGAAGTTTTTCTTTCAGGTATAAGGTTAGAAACACACACTTTGGCATAGTGAGCAAAAGTGTTTCTCCATTCAGACCATCTAATGGGGGATCCCCTGGTGAGCTGAGAAAAAACAGTGGTGGTATAATATTCTGCATAGTGACTCACTGCAAAAATAAAGTAGTTAGGAAAATAATAAATGTATAAATAAATAAAAACACAATAGAAATCAAAAACAAAAAAAGAAGGCAGAAGAAAAGAAAAAGAACTTAAAAAAAAAAAAAAAGAGGAATGAAATATGCACCAGCAAATTATACAGTATAAATCTTCCCTTCTTTTCCCTTTTTATGGAACTGCCAAAATTTTGAGCAATCCAAAACACAATGTACTGAAATAGGTGGTCTAGTTTCTGGTTCTTGAAAATCATGTGGTGAAGAAGGAAAGGAAGCAGTCACAACCACGGGATAACATCTGCGATTTGCAGTCCCTGAAGCGAAAGTACCACCCATGAAGCGGTAAGCCCCATTCCAATCCCGACATAGCAGTAGCACTCCCTGATGGCTACCACATACTAAAATTAGATAGACCACACAGGACTGGTGGAGGAATAGCCATAATCTACAAAAACCCCATTACTTTTACTATTCTAGACCAAATCTGCAACGACCAGCTAGAAATACTGGTTTTTAGTATGAATTTGCATCATAGCCTCAGCTGGAAAGGAGCCTTAGTATATCGTCCACCAGGACCACTGACCAACACCACTACACAACTCTTGGAACTTATTGCCCCTCATGTTATATCTTCCAGAAATTTTTTACTTCTTGGAGATTTCAATATACATAGTGAAATTCAAGATAATCCTGAGGTTTCATCTTTTTTGACTGAATTGTCTGCACTCAATTTTGCCGTAATAAATACAGCCCCAACGCATCGAGCTGGCCATACGTTAGACATCATCTTAACTAATTCTCCTGATGTAGCCTACGTAGACACTCATCCCCTGACTTGGTCGGACCATTCTATGGTCCAATTTCGTATTAACAGCCAAAAAGCACACTCAAGTCCTAAATGCTATCAAAAAAAAGTTACAGACAATGGCATTTAATTACACCAGCACTTTTTGAAGCTACATTTTGCCAACCTCAACATTCGGAATTAGAAAATGTTGAAAAACGTCTAACCTCTTTTAATGTTAGCCTATTGGCAACTATAGACAGTTTAGCTCCTTTGAAGCAATGCCCTAGGAATATAAAACGACGTCAGGCTTCGTGGTATTCAACCACCCTACGACAAGAAAAAGGCTTATGCAAAAACTAGAACGCCTTTGGCGGCGTTCACACGATTTAACAGATAGAGAAAAATTTAAAGAAGCATTAAGTCAATACCACCGTAACCTGAAAAATGCTAGGAAAACCCACATTGCAACCACTCTTGAACAAGCAGGAGCTCACAGAAATGCCTCTATCAAATTTTAAAAACATTCACAAGTCCCACAGCCTGTGACACAGAGTCAGTTCCATCGCAAACGCTGTGCGATAACATAGCCAGCCACTTCATTCAGAAAATTGACACGATCTATGACAAAATTACTTCCACAATAAATTCTCAAACTAATCTGGAAATGGAACCCCTACATATCCCGGCACCAATTTGTTCGTTAGAACATTTCCCATTACTCACAGTTGAAGGCACAGAAGCACTTTTAAAATGCGCAAAATCAGGCTCTCCATTGGACATCATACCTGCAAAAACTATAGCCACTCTACACAAACAATTAGCCAACCCTATATGTGATATTCTTAATAGCTCCCTGAGGAAGGAGTCCTCCCTCTAGATTGGAAAGCTGCACAAATAATCCCGATTAAAAAGAATTCCAAAACATCATCAGAAGACGTTACAAATTACCGACCCATCTCTCTCCTTCCCCTACACACAAAAATCTTGGAGAAGCACATCAACACACATCTCTCTGATTTTATTGAAGCCAATAATATTCTGGACTCCTCACAATCGGGATTCCGTCCTAGATACAGCACGGAATCCACTCTCGTGGCAGTTACAGACAATATTAGAATGCTGCTGGATGAGGGTCAAGCGGTACTTTTGGTGCTGCTTGACCTCTCCGCAGCATTTGACACCATCTCCCACCAAATATTACTCAGTAGATTGGGTGATATAGGCATCACAGGAAATGCCTTAAAATGGTTGTCTAATTTTCTATCAAACAGAACACAAACCGTCAATTTAGGCCCGTACCATTCTAAAACCACCAAGGTGACCAAGGGAGTACCACAGGGTTCTTGTTTGAGCCCAACCTTGTTTAACATCTATGTGACTCCCTTAGCGAGGTTGTTGAGGAAACTGGGATTCATCCCCATATCCTATGCGGATGATACTCAATTACTCCTCTCACTTGATAAATCCAACCCCAATATTCAAACCACCTTTGGTGAAGGAATGAAGACCATAGCGGAATGGATGAAAATTAATTATTTACAACTGAATACGGCTAAAACAGAAATAATGTTGTTTGGCGAGGCTACGGAGAAATGGTCCCCTAGCTGGTGGCCAGAGGAATTGGGCCACACACCTTGTCCTAAACAGGTGGTAAAAAATTTAGGAGTCCGATTGGACCATAAACTTACACTGGGAGGCCACGTCTCTTCTACCATCGGAGCTTGCTTCCACAACCTCAGCATGCTCAGAAGAGTCTTCCCTTTTTTGCCGTTATCTTCCCGGAAAACCTTGATCCAGGCACTAATCCTAAGTCGCCTGGATTATTGTAATGCACTGTTCATTTCAGCCAACGAAAGTGCTTTAAGTAGATTACAGGTTGTCCAGAATACGGCGGCTCGATTGGTAACCAATGCTCCCCCTAGAACTGCCTCCCTCCCCTTACTCCAGAAATTACATTGGCTGCCCATACGGAAAAGAATTAAATTTAAAATTTGTTGTATGGCCTACAAAGCCGTCAACAAATTAGGCCCCAGCTACCTAAATGACAAATTTGTCAGTTATGTACCTTCTAGACCCCTTCGCTCAGGAGCTAAAGCCCTGATACAAGTCCCCCGTTTCAAAAAATCCCGCCAAGGAGGTAAGGCTTTTTACCATATTGCCCCTCTCTATTGGAACGAACTCCCCCTATCGCTGCGACAATGTACAGATTACCTGGTTTTCAGGAAACTGTTAAAAACATCGCTGTTTTGATCATTTCTCCTTGACATTCTTAGGCAGTCCATGCGCTGAGATACCCTTATGGGGTGATTCGTGCGCTATATAAAACAAATAAATAAAATAAATAAAACAAATAAATAAAAGCTGAGAAACACAGCTAAAGTTCAGTAACAGAGAACTCCACAATAAGCTCCACACAGCAGTGCAGTAAATGCTTTTATCCAGAAATTAGAAGTCCTGTGGTTAACTCCTTGAGGCAGGTCCACAGTAACGTTGCGGTAAAGTAGACCGCAAGGGGAAACAAGCATTTGCAATGCAATAGGTCTCGCATTTGCGAGACTTTGAGTACTGGCATTGTAAATGACAAACCTTTTATCTATGTGTTGGTTTTGAAAACAGATAAATAAAAGGCATTGTCATTTACAATGACAATAATGACAATAGCTTAAAATTTCGCAAATGCAAGACCTATTGCATTGCAAATGCTTGTTTACAGAACTAGTCGCACGCATACTTCGTGCCCCATTTGCGATACGAAAGTGCCCAGGATTGCTAATCAAAAACGCGCCACTGCCCACTACCCTTCCATGGCAATGCAGAGTTACACGTGTCTGAGCCAATGTCACACGTTTATAAAAGAGTGTTTCAATGCAGTGACCTAAGGGTCGTGTGCAGTAGAAAGGTATGCAATCTGAATTTGAAAATGACTTCTGTTGCCCAAGGGTCCTCTGCAAAATGAGAACATGAAGGGTTTGAAGGGCCGTGATCTGCCGTGGGAGTTTGCGTTGCTTTAGATGTGACTAGCTAGTAATTTCCCTTGCTGTCAGGGAAGGCATGGCAATCATTAGGTGATTTTATGCGCAATTCTTTACATTCCTGAAATGTTTTCGGACATTCTTCTTTTGAAATGCTTTGGTCTGTAATAAAAGCTGAACGGCATTGGCATATGAACAATATCTTGTAATCTCGTGTTTCTATTGTCTTGTCCTGGCATATTAGCCTTTTGAAAGTATAAGCAATCGAGTTTCGTAAAAGAGGTGTTGTCACAAAATACTTCTGTGTGACATTACATCTTCAGGGAGTAGACGTAAAAATCTAAGATGAGCCATCCTGGGCGGGCTGTAATTTGTCTGTAATGTTTAGATATACACCTCATAGCATTTCTTTTCTCATAAGAATCGGCATATCACAAGACAAGTGCCAATTACGAATTGTACTGGTTGTCGGCTGGTTTTCTGAATTCAGAATGACAGAGCTAAGAAAAATGAACTCTCGCAAGTCAGGTACCTGATTAACAAGCACGGAATCGAAACCTGTGGTGCGCGCGCACTACAGAGGAGCCGAACGTGGGAATCGAAACCAGTGGTGCGCGTGCACCACAGAGGAGCGGGGGGGGCGAGGGAGCATGTCGTCTGTGCCGCGCGTCCTAGACATGGACGGGAATGTGCGAAGCAAAGACGGGACATGCACCCGCCTTTGCCCAATTGCGTGCCGTTTTTTTTTTTTTTAAAGCACGCTACAGCCAATGCCAGCCTGCGAAAGCAAAACCACACGCACAAGCGTGTGGTTAGCTTTCTGAAGCCCAGTAGTAGAGGCAGCAGTATGAGTCCACTCGCCACTGGTCCCAGAATAAGCTGTAATAATAAAACAGTTTGAGGTGCTCTTGCCCAGTCGTTGCCACTGTAAAAATCAAAGTATTCTCATGAAGAGGTCACAGGTTCTTCATTAAGAGCGCCCCACCCACAAACCATCTGCATTGCTGTGGCAGTCTCAACCGACCAAAGTAGAACATTCCAGTCAGATTATCACCAACTTGGAATGCTAACACATTTCTCTACACTAGCAACATTCTGAACATAGCTCCAAAGGATACCACATTTTGGCCCCAGGGGATGGGGCCCTCGGGCCACTATTTGGTTGGAGAGTAGATCGTGTGCCCCCTCCCCTAAAAAACATAAAGGGCCCGGGGATGGAGGGCGCTGCACACCCCCTCTCCTTTAAATATATGTTTTCATCCCAAAGCATGAGGTCCCCAGGGCCACTATTGGCGCGGGGATGGGGGCTTTATGCCGCCCTACCCTTAAAGTAAACAGACCCAGGGGAAGAGGTCCCCAGGGACCTAAAGGCTTGGGGTGGAGGGTCATGCACCCCCCTCCCCAATATTATTTTTTTTTAAACGCTGTGGTGAGTGTTGACAGGGGAGCCAGCAGTGCTCCTGGGGCTCCCCCCAACCAAAAAATAATAATCTGGGTGTCCCGGGTGAGCACCAGAACACCCCAAAATAAATTTTAAACAAACTGAATAATAAATCAGCGTCTGGAACCGCCCAGTGTAAGAAAGTGCCCTCTTTTAGCATGGTTGCCCCCACTTTTTGTTGAATTGCTGATGTACTTCGACTGAGTGTGCCCTGGGTTCTCGCCAAACAGGTGCCCAGGGCCTATATTCTTTCCCTAAACTGCATTTAAAACAAAACCCAATAGGCACAGGTCAGTCCCTTGTAAATGGTACCACAGGTACCAAGGGCACTGTGGCCAGGGAAGGCCTCTAAGGGCTGCAGCACTTATTGTGCCACCCTTAGAGGCCCTGTACCTTTATACACACACACTGCCTTTGCAGGCTGCGTGTTTTGGTGCAGAACCAAGTGAAGAGTAGACATGGCACACATCCCTGTGTGCCATGCCTACAACCCACTGCCCTGGCATAGGTCAGCCACCCCTCAAGATGGGTGCACTATACCAGTGGTGAGGGTACAGGTGCATGAGCCCTGTACCCCTACAGTGTCTAAGCCAATTCTTAGACATTGTAAGTGCAGTACTGCCATTAAGAGTATATGGTGCTGGGAATTTGTCATTACGAACTCCACAGCACCATGATGGCTTTACTGAAAACTGAGAAGTTTGGTATCAAACTTCTCAGCACATTAAACCCACACTGATGCCAATGTGGGATTTAATGAAAAATGCACTCAGAGGGCATCTTAGAGATGCCCCCTGAAAAACGACCTAACACTAGTGTCCAGGCTGAGTGGCTGCTCGCCAGCTGCCACCACCAGACATGTTTCTGGACCCCTGGGTCGAGAGCCTGCTGCTCTTGGGGCCTGAAACAATGCACGTCCTGGGACAAGGTACCAAGCCTCCTCCCCCAGGATGGACAGGATCCACGAAGGGGGAGCTTAAAGGGCTTGCCGCCTTTGTGAGCTTCCCCAGGCCTTTTGCTGCTTCCAGCAACTACCCCCACGGGTTCTGACCCCCACTTTGGGCGGGAGAATTGGCGGGAAAACCAAGTGAGGAGGGGAGGTGTGCCCACCTTTGCCAACCCCACCCCTCAGGTGGGGGAGGCGAGGTGAAGCATAACTCTCAGTCCCCGCCATCTTGCAGATGGGGGGACCCAGCCAACCAGAGTGAGACATATGCCCCCCCTTCCATTGGAGGGTGGCATAATAGGGGGTGTAACCCACCCCAAGGAAGGGACCCATTGGTCCCAACTTTTACCTACCTGTAATGCCCCTAAATCTAGTATTTAGGGGCAACCCTGAACCATGCCTCCTCAGCCAAGAATCGACAAGAAGAGAAGACGAGAAGGAGGACCGAAGAGCCGTGCTGAAACTAAGAAGAGGAGGACGCCCACTGACTTGGCCCCAGCCCTACTGGCCTGTCCCCACCTCAAACCTGCTCCAGCGAAATCCTGGTCTGCCCTGCAGCCAGCAACCTCAAGAACCCCGAGGACCTGCCCAGCCTTCCACAAGAAAGACTTTGTCTCCTGTGAGCACCGAATTTGCTCATCAACAAACTCAGACTCCAGCCAAAACCCTGAGTCTGCACCACTTTGCACCCGATGCCCACGGCCAGAGTTCGAGTGGCCCAACACCACGAGGAGGTCTCCCCGGCGATCCTGTCCTGAGATCTGGTGATCTCTGACCTGCCTCAACACTCCTGATGACGCCTGCAGTCTCTTTCTGGAGGACCCCCACGACCGCCACCGGAGCTGGTAAGAAAACCCAACACCTAAAGACACCCCTGCACCTGAAGTCCCACGGCCTTGGGTCACCCAACCGACAGTGTCCCAGCATCCCCAGGCATCCCAACTCAACTCTCCAAGCGGTGGTCACCTCCAGAAGATCTTTGTCCCCGAGCCTGCAGTCTTTGTTGAAACCGGAGAATCCCCATTGAAAACAACAGGACATCCGGCACCAAACCAGCACCCTGCACCCAGTCGCCCCTGCGGGTGTACTTTGGGTGCCAACTCAGATCCCCCTTTGCCCTGAGCCTAACACCAGGAGCTCCCACAACCTTGTGGCCTGCTCATGAGCAGCCACCAACCGGAGGCCACCTATCCCCCATTGGATAATATTGAGCCTCAGCACTCTGCACCCGGCCGTCATAGTGCCGCTGAGGGTGCATCTCTGACCCTGGGGAAACCCTGGTTCTAACCCCAGGATACCAACTCCCACAAACGTGTACTTACCTGCAAACCGATAACTTCATTTTTTTCCATAGGAATACATTTACTGTTTTTCCTTGAAAATTGTTCTTGGAGTTGGTTTGTATGGAACATTAAAAAACTGTCTATGTACTAAAAGTGAATTACTTACTTTTGTCTAGGAGATGTCTCAGTGTGATATCTAGGCATATCATACTGATTAGCAAAAGTAATCTGAAAAGTAATCTAAAAAGGTAACGTACATAGTAATCTGAAAAGTAACAGAAAAGTAATTTTGAAACAGTGAATTACCTGTAATTCATTCAACTGCATTTGAACCTGCATTCAATTGTAAAACATTGCATAAGATTTTGCAAAGCATTTATTTCACTTACCTGCACCAGGCTTGGCTTGGCTTGGTTCTGGAAATAAAATAACTTAATATTTTTTACACAAACAAATTGGCCTGAGTTCAGTCTTTGAGTGTGTGACATCATTTGCTGCCTGAGTGTGTACAACAAATGCTTAACAATACCCTCTGATAAAGCCTTACTGCTCGCCCACACTACCACAAATAGAGAGTAAGGTGATATCTACTTTCACCTCTGCCTACCTTTGGGGTTCCACTGGACTCTGTGCACACTATACCTCATTTTTGTATAGTATATACAGAGCCAGCTTCCTACACCCAGTATTAGTAACTGCTTCTATGAAGGAACGCCCAAAAATGCCCATGGGCATTTTTACATTGCATAGTTTCATGCTTTTTAGTGCCCTTAGAAGAGGCAAGGGCACCACCAAGCATTTTTGTTAATGTGGTGGGAGGCTGCAGGAAGCGTAGCAGCCCCCAAACAACTTAAAAAAATTCAGTAAGTCTCCTGGGTCACTAAATACATGGCCTCATATTTTGACTATATGTTTTTTAAAGCACTCCGAGCTGGAGTGCTAGGTCCTCAGCTGGAGTGAAAGGCCCTCTGGTGGTTGTTTTTACTGTTGCATTTGTGGGCTAAAATATGTTAAGAGACTCCGACATGTTGGTTTTATAATAAATAAAAAAGCGTCAGTTTTTCCTTCAACATTTGTCAGCCCACCAAATGCAATTATAAAAACAATGTTCAAAAAACACTGACATTTTTTTTAATTAAAACTTTATTAACATTTTTGTAATAATCAGTTATTATAGATTGTGTGAATTACTGAAATGTAGATTTGATTAAAAATAATGGTTATTTTTGGAAAAAGAGGATACATCTGCTTTACATATATTGATATGCTCATCCCTTGATTAAAGCCAATCAGCCCACTTTGTATCTTTTGGTGTTAAAGGATGTGCGAGGTGTGGGAGTGGCTGCTTGCAAAGGGTTGGCCACAAAGCCTGATTGCAGTTAGACCCTTCAGCCAAGCCCACATCACGCACTGCCTTGGGTATGCTACCTGCGCGGGGATTGGCCACAGGGCCTGGCTTTACTCGTGCCCTCGCCATGCACTGCTAATTATACCACGCGATACATCTCTGATGACTTTCTGTATGACATCACTGATAAGATCACTGCATCATTTGGTAGACCCGAGGAGCAGAAAGTGATGGAGCACCCAGGGATGATACTGATTGACTGTGATTAGGCCTCAACCCTTAGGCAATTTCACAGCTAGAGACCCAGAAAAGGAACAAAGCATAAGAAGCACCAGTGTTTCAAAAGTCTGAAATTAGATAGGCGCGGTCTCCCTAAGCAGGCACTGGTTCCAGGAGGAGCGTAAAATAGGCAGCCTTTTTTTTGGTGTTGGGAGGGTGGGCATCCCCACGAGGAGATGCAGCGCTGAAGCCGCAAGTAAAAGATCAAGCGCCGCGCTCGTAAAACGGGCGCCTCGCTGAGAGTAAACAAGAGCTGTGGTGCTGAAGAAAAAAGCACGGCAGCGTGGAAGGGGTGATGTGGTGTGGGGAACAGCACGGGGAGATTAGGAGCGGCACAGCAGACAGCTTTCACTGTAAAAGAGCATTTCCAACCTAAAAGCAGCAGACAGGGCAGATACTGACTGCTGGTATCAGCACAGACCCCTCCACGATAAACCAATGGATTTGAGCAGTAAACCTGCAGCCTCACTGCACCTCCCCACAGTCACTTACCTCGCCTGTCTCCCGGGCTAGCCTAGATCTTCACAAATTCAATCCACTTCTGCAAGTATTCATAACCGAAACTCAGCGCTGAAGACAAGCATTAAAAATGCAATAGGTCTCGCCTTTCATTAAGTTAAAGCCATTTGCTTTGCTATACAATACCATTAGCAAAGCAAATGGCTTTAACTTAATCAAAGGCGAGACCTATTGCATTTTCAAAGCTTGTTTTTATTATTACCTTCTGCAGGTTGCCCCATCGCTTTGCATTACGCCACTGGTCAGACCCTTCACAGCGCTGCGCGTTGACCCAGTGTAAGTGGGATACGGGGGGCGGAGGACACGATGTTGTCCATGAGACCTCAACACTCCGCCCCGATCTGTTTCTAGGCGCTCGAAAAGTGCCTATTATAGTATTTACACAAGTGCTACTAAATTATTTGCGCGTGGGCTTCCCTCCCCCTGAAAAGTCATTTGTATAAATCTTGATAAAAAGTGCATCAGCGTGTTATTAACGGTAAATGTTGGTGTTTCTCGTCTGTGGTCACAAGATCGGCTTTAAATCGCTGTGCGCGGCGCTTTGTTTTCTGTTAGGCACTGGGAGATTAAGTGATTTGCCCCGAATTACAGGATGTTGAGCGTGCCTGCCGAGACTCAAACCAGGTTCCCCAGCTCCAAAGTGGGCAACCCCGGCCGTTACGCCATATCTGCAATTTAAGTATCTTACATGCCTGTCCCATTATTTGTTCTGTGAAGTGCTGTATAAATAACTTCAGTGCGCTATATAATTTCCCCTCGTTTCTTGGTAAAAGAAGATTGGGCTGCTCGCCGTCAGTAGCCTGTAAGCATGTTGGCACTTCATAAATAGCGTCATTCCAATGATGAACGTTGGTGTCCGCGCCTATGTGTTTTCTTTGAAAAAGCACTGAAAGAGAAGGGGTGGCATAAGAAACCCATTGGACTAATCCGCCGAGCGCTGCCTGGAAGTGTTTTGTAATGTATTTTCTCAGTTTGTGGGAAACGGCTAATCTCGGGTTACTGGATATTTAAAAATAAAATAGATGTCGAGTTTTTTTTTTTTATTTCTCAAGCAAATTAACTTGCAAGCTGAGATGTGAGCAAAAGTGTGCTTTTGGTGAAAGCAAAACATCTGCTATGCTGCAAGAACAAGAAACAAAGTCCCCAGGTCAACAATCCAGCCGCTCTCTAAAATGCCCCAACACAAAGTAAGCTCACGGGAACCGGCCGGCCCGCAACCCGCCCATTTGCAGCGACCTGGTAGCAATGAAGCGTTACCTGCGACCCGGTCACTGGTGCAAGGTTCCTCAGGCCCCGGGGCACTGGATCCTTGCTGACGCGGTACGGGTGAGGAGCGAGGCAGCCCCTCCCGCCCTCGACGGACTTGGGCCGGCAGCGGCGACGAGCATAGATTTCCCTAGGCTCCCGGGCCGGCGGCGGTGATTACGGGGGGAGCAATTTGGTTGCGCTTGACTCCGGCCCGCAGCGGTGACGAGCACAGAGTTCCCGAGGCTCCCGTGCCGGCGGCGGTGATCTCGGGAGCAGCTTTTAAATCCGGTCTTCAGTAGGGTGCAGACACCCGCACACAGCACCACGGGGGTGATATAATAATGCGCTCAGTCCAGGCCAGCGGCGGTGACTTTGGGGGTGACAAATGAGTTTTACACGCCCCGCGCTGCAGAGGCAGTTTTTCACGGTCCCAGGGCCCTTAATTAAATAAATAAAATGACGGCCCCGGATTTCCACTGCATGCGTCTTGGCGGGAATATAGAACAGGGTTGTGAGTCGCCCCCTCCTCCCGGCAGACGCTGGGAAGGAGAGCCCGGCCAGGGTGGGTGGGGGCTCTGCTGCTGAGTCCACGGCCCAATCAGAGAACCGCAGTGGCCCGTGCTGCAGGCATGAAGGCAGCGTGACAGCCTGGAAAGCAGATGCCATGCTAAACTCTCCCTGAACCTTCCCTTGACACCCCCCATCAGATAAGAGAAGAATCATAAAACTCAGAGACGCCGTAGACTCGGTGTCCCAAGGGCGTGCACAGAAAAGCCACAGGGCGGTAACCAAAAACCCTGCAGAGCAATGGCAAGACAGGGTTTTAAATAAATATCGACCTTGCCCAATAGAAACCATGGGCGGGATCAGAAGTCCTTCTCCCAAAAATACTTTTACCTCAATAAATCTCGCTGCGCGAGCAGCACTGCGACACTAGGCGAGACCTAAAAAAAGCACTGCCGTGTGGGAGGGGTGATGTGGTGTGGGGAACGGCACAGGGAGATTACGAGCGTCACAGCGGACAGCAGGCTCAAAAGCTAAAAAGCAGCGCCATAAGTCGGAAAAAGCAGTGACCTCGGAGGGTAGGTGGGGGCAAGCATGCACTGTTATGGAAGGGGTGAGGTGGTGTGGGGAACGGCACAGGGAGATTAAGAGATTAAGTGAGGTGCCAAGCTGAAAAAGAAGTGGCCACAAAGGTTTCATGGCAGGAACATGAGCAGAAGCAGAGCAACCAAAAAAGGGGCGATGACGCGGCCCATCATCGCGCGCATACTCAATTCAGGGACAGAGATACTGCTCTTCGGACGGCGCGCGAACGTGGGCAGGTCCAATACCAGGGAACATTGATCTCTTTCTATCTAGATTTCACCTTGATGGTGCAGGAGGCTCTCTGCAAGTTCGCCGCTGTGAAGGCCTCACTCAGGGTAATGGGACTTCAGTATGGCATGCTCTACCCGGCGCGTCTAGCGTGGATGTCCAGGGAAAATCACACGTGTGCGACACCCCTGCGGAGGCCCAGGAGTTCTGCAAGAAGTAAGTCAGGGAGCGTTAAACAACCCTGGGGGCTCGCCAGCACAATCCTCCCCTGACTTATAGGCCACAAACGGCTCGGATCTCTTACCGGCAGACTAGCCACGCCGCGCCCTGCTTTTTGGCCACTGATGATGGGGACTTGCCTCTCTGACCTAGAACACTGCTATTAACCCACGTCTGCTCCTGGAGACACGGTCACGATGACTGTGCTGTACTACACTCACTTTACAGAGACTACCCCGGAGAGGAGGGTTCATCTGTTCCACCGCAATGGCTGGCGGGCTGGGCCCCGCTGCGATGCTGGACCAGCAACTTTGTTATGCCCCCTCATTAATGTTTTTTATCCCAGTTTATAATCAGTTATGTATGTTTGCAACGGGAACCATCTGTTGGTGTGTCGCCCACCCCTCATGGTGTACACCAATATGTTTTGTGTACTAGTTGGGACGTGTTAATACTACAGTATTTAGTCAGGGATGGGGTTAAAATTGCTTTTCTACAGGAAACTCTCCTATCCCCGGACACCTCCCCGACCTTTGCCTCAGCATGGGGCCCACACAGGTATTTCTCCAACTCCAGTACATATTCCTGCGGAGTCTGTATATTGATTCACCGCTCAATCCCTTTTACTCTTACTGACAGTTTCTCCGACACCAAAGGGAGATACGTGGCCGCCTAGCGAGACAGTTGGTGCTACTATTAAACATCTATGCACCCAATTTGGACTCTCTCAAGTTTTTTTAAACAATGACGGCACTCCTCGCCAGGACAGATGCAGACCACATCATAATTGGGGACAACTTTAACTTATGTCTCAATCCAGAGCTGGACTCATCGGCGACAGGCCCAACTGGTAAGCCTCGAGCAGCATACATATTACAGGACAATGCACCTCATATTCCCTTAGAGATGTCTGGCGCCGCCAACATACTCCGCTCCCAGGCTACACTTTTTATTCCGCCCCCCCATGGCACCTGGTCACATTTGGACTACTGGTTCCTCATTCTCTGCTCTCCCTGGGTGAGGTGAAATGCCAACCCCAGCACACTATCTGACCACTCTCCAGTTCGCGTGGTTCTTAACATCCCACTCCCCGGTGGCATGCTGAGGATGTGGCGCTTTCCCAGTCAGTCCTTTATGGACTCTGTTTTCCTCAAGGAACTCCGTAGCGCCATTACGGACTACGTTGATCTGAACGAGGGCACGGTGGCTACACAGGTCACCCTTTGGGAGGCCTTTAAGGCATACATCCATGGAATGGCGATCACTAAACACGGCGGTATACTAAGTGACATACGGCGCTTTTTGGAGCGCGTGGAGGCTACCCTTCGTAGGTTGGCCTCGGTGGATGAAGGGCTGCAACCCCGAACTGAGGCAATAGAGAAGTTTCGGGTTTCTTGCAGAACGCGAGGTGCACTTCCTGGGGAAGTATGCACGAGCCCTTCGGTACGGCGAAGGTGAGCAACTGGGAAACTGCTTCGCCCTAAAAAGGGCAGCGACTACATATCGGAACTCTTTCTCAGGGTGGTCACGCGGTCCACAGATGGAGGGGAGATCCTGGCGGAGCTGCTGCGCTATTATACTCAGCTTTATGCCTCTAGATACGATGAGGAGGGTGGCGGTCTGGCAGACTGACTGATGTCGCCATGGTCTAGCTGTCCTACCCCTGGCAGCAGTTCCTCAGCAATCCGATCTCAATAGAGGAGATTGTAGCCGCAATAGACTCCATGGATGGGTTGAAGGCCCCTGGCTCTGATGGGCTTACGGGCGCATTTTATGAGACTTACAAACATTTGCTTGCTCCACATCTTCTGGAACTTTATGCGGAGTCCCTGGAATGGACAGAGCTCCCCTCACGCTACGTGAGGCGATTGTGGTTTTGCTATTAAAACCTAGCAAGGACCCACAATATTGCCAGTCTTACAGTTATCATTCCTGAACTTCGATACTAAAATCCTAACGAAAGTGCTTGCGGGTAGATTGTCACTTCTCCTCGAAACCATCATCTCCCCACTCCAATTGGGGCTCGTTCCCAACCGCTCTACTTCAATAAACTTGCGCACGTTGTTCTCCATGGTCAATAGAATTTCTCCTGACGTGCCGGCAGCTGTGGCCCTGCTGGACGCGGAGAAGGCCTTTGCCTCCCTTGTGTGGCCTTTTCTATGGGTAAACCTGCGGAAACTCGGTCTCCCACGTGGCTTTACATCTCTGATTCAGCTTCTCCACCCTCATTCAACAGCCTGCATCCGTACCAATGACTCGCTAACTGCTCCATTCATGATAACTATGCTCAGGAGACAAGGGTGCCTACTCTCCCCACTCCTCTTCAGTGTGGCGATGGACCCACTAGTCCGGCACCTACAGGAGAAGCACATCTGGCGCGAGTTACGATTTGACACAGGCCCGCTGCTACTGTCGCTCTAGGCTGATGACATCCTGCTTTTCCTTCGACACCATGCCTTGAACCCAAGCCCAGTGTTGCAGGAGATTCCGAAATTTGGGCTATTTTCGGGGCTCAAGATCAACTGGAATAAGTCCAAACTATTTCCATTGGCTGAGGCTGTCCAGCAATTCCACAGTGACTTTCCACTGCGTTGGTGTGCTGACACAGTTAAATATTTGGGTATCCATGTCCACTGCGATAAGGAGCAAGTTCTCTGCCTTAACTATGGCTCCGCTGCGGAAAAATCAACATCGCAAATCGAACGATGGATCAACCTGCCTTTGTCAATAGCGGGACGTATTGCGATAATTAAAATGGTTGTCCTGCCTAGATTTCTTTATCTATTTCTTAACATACCCATCCCTCTTTCCAACGCTTTCTTTGCCACTTTGAGAGGACTGCTGTTGAGACTAGTTTGGGCCGGTCGCAGGCCACATGTTGGCTGGCATGCGCTGACCCTCCCTTATGCGTGGGGGGGCTTCGGCGTACCCCATTTTTACCTTTACTACCTAGTAGCCCAGTGCCAGTATACGTACCATTGGTACCACGGGAATGGCAGAGTGCTGTATAGCCAGATCGACAGGGATCTGGCGGGCTTCACACCACTCAATGTTATTCTTCCTATTGGCCTCCCTCTGGACCCTAGAAATATTCAGCCCCTCTCCACCACCTTTTGGGCGTGGCGCCGATTGCAGCGGTACTTGGGAGTGGAGCGCCTGTATTTGACTGCGCTCCCACTCGCGGGCAATCGCTGGCCCCCCCAATGATTGATCCCACGGTCAGCTGCATGCTTAGTAGATTTATGTTACATACTACTGGAGATTTGTTCCCTCGAGGGCCAAGCTATCTCATGGTCGGAGGACACCTGTTTTACTGACATCACGCTGTTGGACAGATTTGTTATGCATCGTGTGCAGAGTGCCCGGAGGGCTCACGTTTCACCTATCCCACTGCTCCCGACGACTTTACTCCCCTTGCTGCCCGTATCGAGGACCACACAGGTGAACACCTGGTTTCCAAACAGTATTGTACTTGCCTAGAACTATTGTCCACCGTGGATGGTCGATTGTGGGTGGCTTGGTCGGAGGACCCAGAGTGCCCCATACCGGATGACATCTGGAATTACCGTTGTGGGCAAACCAAGCTAGTCTTCCCTAACCGTAGACACTAACACTACATTTTAAATGTTTACGACGCATGACACCTAGCCTCCAGGCCAGGATTGACCAGACCCGTCCATCGACCTATCCCAAATGCCATGCCACCCATGCGGATTTCCTGCATATGGCCTGGCTGTGCCCTCAAGTGACATCTTTGCACAAATCTGCCGGAAGGTGGATACAACACTGACACCTGATCCTCTGCTAGCACTATTGCACAAGTTACTAACTTGTGTAACGATATATCTGTAAGAGACAGTAGTTAGTGACAGATTCCTTACCTTAGAATATCCCCAGGCGTCAGGCTGGATCCGGAAAGCTTTTTTGCGTAGCAGTACCCTTGCGCGTCGGTAGGCGGCGTCGTGCGGCTCCGCGTCCGTCGTCGGCGTCGTGATCGCCGGGATGACGTCGCGGGCAGTACTTAGGCGCCGCCCCTGCGCGCTGACGTCAGTTCTGTACACGACTTTCCGCGCCAGGAACGCAGAGCCATGCAAGAAGCTGACATAGGTGTCTGAAAAATACTAGGGCCCTGAAAGGGATGTCCTTAACCCTAGAAATCAGTTCGCAGAACGGGGAGGATGGGTGGGCGGTAAGGAATCTGTCACTAACTACTGTCTCTTACAGATATATCGTTACACAAGTTAGTAACTTGTGCATCTGAAAGAGACACGTTAGTGACAGATTCCTTACCTTAGAATAGATACCCCAGCAATACCAACCCCGGTGGTGGGTCTGCGAACAAAGATCAGACAAGGAAGTCCTGGAGGACAGAACGGCCAAAGAAGCCGTCCCTCCGGACCTGACTGTCAAGGCAGTAATGCTTTGTAAACGTGTGCAGCGAGGCCCACGTAGCTGCCTGACAGATAACCGGCAGCGGAACACCGCGGCCCAAGGCCGTGGTAGCAGCCGTTGCCCTGGTGGAATGGGCACGCAGCCCAACAGGAGGCTCCTTTTAGCCAAAGAATAGCAGGTCTTGATGCACAAGGTAACCCAGCGGGAGATGGTCCTCTTGTGCACCGCCCGACCTTTTTGGCGCCCACGTAGCCAATAAAGAGCTGGTCATCCACCCGGAAGTGTTTTGTGCGGTCAATATAGAAGGAGAGCGCACGTTTTGGGTCCAGACGGTGGAGCCTCTCTTCCTCTCTGGAAGGATGCGGAGGCGGAAAGAAGGTGGGCAAAGTGATGGTCTGCCCAATGTGGAAAGCAGTAACCACCTTTGGCAAGAAGGACGGACGCGTCCGAAGAACAACCTTGTCTGGATGAACAGACAGAAAGGGAGGTTTGCAAGATAGAGCCTGGAGCTCACTCACCCGCCGAGCGGAGGTGATGGCCACCAGAAAGGCTGTCTTCAGAGTCAGAAGACGAAGAGGACAGTTATGTAGAGGCTCAAAGGGAGCGCACATTAAAAGGTAAGAACCAAGTTTAAGTCCCACTGAGGCATCACAAACGGAACAGGAGGGAAGAGGTGAGTAATGCCTTTTAAGAACCTGTTAACAACAGGGGACTTGAAAAGGGAGGGCTGATCAGGGAGCCTGAGGAAGGCCGAGATAGCACAAAGATAACCCTTGATGGTACCCAGGGCAGAACCCTGTTGGGCCAGAGAGAGAAGGAACAGAAGGACCTCAGAAAGAGGGGCAGAAAGGGGATCCACAGCCTTTGCTGTGCACCATGCCACAAATTTGTTCCACCTGCAGGCGTATACCACCTTAGTGGAGGGACGCCTGGCTGCCAGAATCACATCACAAACTTCGGGAGGCAAGTCGAAAGGAATCAACTGCCGCCGCTCAATCTCCACGCAAGCAGGTGTAGACTGGACAGGTTCGGGTGGAGGACCGTCCCCTGCTGCTGCGACAGAAGATCCTCCCGAAGAGGCAGACGGATCGGGGATCTACGCTCATATTGAGTAGCTCGGGATACCAAACTCTTCGAGCCCAGTCCGGAGCCACAAGAATGACTTGGGCCCGGTCGTGCCGAATCTGCTTCAACACTCTGGGTAGAAGTGGTATAGGCGGAAAGGCGTACAATAGACCGCAACTCCACTCGTGACGAAAAGCGTCGCCGAGCGAGTGCCGCCTTGGAAATTCCAACGCGCAGAACTGATGACATTGCGCGTTCTCTTCGGTGGCGAATAGATCTAACCAAGGCTCTCCCCACTGTAGAAAGAGTCCTTGCGCCACTTCCGAGTGAAGACGCCATTCGTGATCCATCATGCACCTGCGGCTGAGTTCGTCCGCCCTGGCGTTCAGGGAACCTGCCAGGTGTTGAACCACCAGGAACATGCCCTGGTGTTCCAGCCATGTCCAGAGGCGCAGAGCCTCCTGACAAAGGGGTCCACGACCCCACCCCGCCTTGTTTGTTGCAGTACCACATGGCAGTGGTGTTGTCTGTGAACACCTGCACTACCTTCCCTTTGACAGAGGGAAGGAATGCCTTGAGTGCAAGTCGGATCGCCCGGAGCTCCAGAAGGTTGATATGGAGCCGGGACTCCGCCGGAGACCAGAGGCCTCTGATCTCCGCCTCTCCCATGTGACCGCCCCATCCCAGAAGGGACGCGTCCGTCACAACTGTGTGCTCTGGCTGGGGAAGGGAGAGGGATCTGCCCATGACCCATTGCCGGTTCGAGAGCCACCACTGCAACTGTTTTGCAGTCCCCTCCGAGATCTGGACGTGATCGGACAGGTCGCCCTGGTGCTGCGCCCACTGGAACTTCAGGTCCCACTGCAGAGCCCGCATATGCCATCTGGCATGAGTGACCAGCAGGATGCAGGAGGCCATGAGGCCCAGCAGCCTCAGGGTCATCCGTGCCGAAACCCAGGATAAGGGCTGAAAGATCGGAATCATAGCCTGAATATCCCGGACTCGCCGTTCGGGAGGATAGGCCCGAAACTGCGTCGTGTCCAGAACTGCTCCGATGAAAAGGAGCTGTGGAGAAGGAATCAGATGCGACTTTGGCACATTGATGGAGAACCCCAGCGAGTGCAGGAGTTCGGCCGTAGTCTGGAGGTGGGAGACAACTGCCTGGGACGAGCCCGCCTTCAGCAGCCAGTCGTCGAGGTAGGGGAAGACTGAAACCCCTGCCCGGCGCAGATGAGCTGCGACCACCGCCATCACTTTCGTGAACACCCGAGGGGCACTGGTAAGGCCAAAGGGGAGCACGGTGAACTGAAAATGCTCGAGGCCTACCGTGAACCGAAGGTAACGCCGGTGGGCCGGCAGGACGGGGATGTGGAAATAGGCGTCCTGCAAGTCCAACGCTACCAACCAGTCTCCGGGGTCGAGGGCAGTCAAGACCTGAGCTAGGGTGAGCATCTTGAACTTCTCCTTCCGGAGGAAGCGATTGACGTTCCGGAGGTCCAAGATAGGACGCATGTCCTCCTTGTCCTTTTGGGCACCAGAAAGTAGTGGGAGTAGCAACCACGCCCTACTTCTGGGGTCGGAACATGCTCGATGGCCCTCTTGGCCAAGAGGGCCGTGACTTCCTTCTGTAGAAGCACCAAGTGATCCCCTGACATGCGGTGGAATTGAGGTGGCATGGCTGGGGGTGGTCTCGAAGGGGAGGGAGTAGCCCCTTCGGACAATGTCCAAGACCCACTTGTCCGAGGTGATGGGACGCCAGTGGTGAAGGTGATGGCGGACCCTGCCCCCGACTGGCGTGCTGTGCACCTGAAAGGAGGGACTAGGAGGGCTTGGAGGCCGCGGACGGGTTGGAGGTGGTGGCCTGACCCGCACGCTGGTTGCCCGAACCGCCACGGCGGTATCCACGTCCTCGGCCACGCGAAGGCGCTTGCTGCGCGGGCCGTTGGCCGGGCTGTGGACGTGACTGGGCGCCCCTTCCGTGGCCACGAAAGGGGCGAAAAGCAGACGTATGCGGAGGGCGCACAACAGCAAGGCCCAGGGACTTAGCAGTAGCCCGTGAATCCTTGAAACGCTCCAGCGCATGGTCCGCCTTTGAACCAAAGAGACCGACTCCATCAAAGGGCATGTCCATGAGAGTATTCTGGACATCCCCTGAAAAACCAGTGGTTCTCAGCCAGGCGTGGCGACGCAGCGCCACCGTCGTTGCAAGCGATCTGCCCAGCGAGTCGGCGGTATCAAGGCCACAGCGGATGGTATACTTAGCCGCATCACGCCCTTCCGCAATAGCGCGGGTAAGCAGTGTCTGGACCTCCTCAGAACACTGCGGCAAAACATCAGCCACCGAATCCCACAGGGAGTGGGTGTATCGACCCAAGAGGCAAGCGGTATTAACAGACCGCAAGCCAGCACTGGAGGAAGAGAAAGCCTTCTTCCCAAAGTGATCCAGGCGCTTGGATTCCCTATCCGGAGGGGCGGTAGGGAAGGCTGTTTGGGAGGCAGAGGCTTGGACAACCAAGCTCTCAGGGGTGGGGTGTTGGGAGAGAAACAGGGGGTCGCCCGGAGCCGGGCGATGGCGTCGAGCCACGTTCCTATCCACAGGAGCCCCTGTGGTGGGTTTGGACCAGGCACCCAAAAGAACGTCCAGTGAGTGCATCGTTGAACGGCAGCACAGGCTCCGAAGAGGAGGCCGCCGGCTGAAGCACTTCAGTCAGGAGGTTAGTCCTGACGGCCACTGTAGGCAACTGGAGATTTAAGGCTCCAGCAGCTCTACGCAACACCGTTGCAAAATTAGCCCCTCCTCCGTTGCCACGGGAGGAGACAGCATGCCAGAGTCGGGGGAGGTATCCAGCCCACTGGCATCCCCAAGTTCCTCAACCCAGTCCGGGTCAAACTCGCACTGTTGTGTGAGAGGGTCGTCAGACCCCTCCCAGCTCTCCTGGTCCTCCTCAGGTTGAAAAGATGGAGGAGGAGGGACATAAGGGACCCAAGGCCTCATCGGCGCCGGAACCGGCGTCGGGCGGCGCCGGTCCGGCTCCATGTCCGGACCCGGGGAGAACCGGGGAACGACGCCGCCCGGAGCCCCGGACGGCGTCGGAAACGGCACCGGGGACATCGGCGTCGGCGGAGGCGTGGTTAGGTCAACCGGCGTCGATGGAGGTTGCGGCACCACCGGAACCGGGGTCGAGGCCGGGGCCGGAGCCGAGGCCGGGACGAAGGCTGGTGGGACAGGCGACGCCGGGACCGGAGTCGGCGGCGACGCCGGAGCAACCCCATCCGGGCCCGCGGGGCCCGAAGGCGCACCGGAGGGACCTTGAGGCCCGAAGAGGCGGGCCATGGCCGACAGGAATTCCTGTACGTCGGCCGGAGTCGCCCCGAACCCGGGAAGGGCGGGTAATGCGGGGGCAACTCGACAGGCACGTCCGGGGCCGCGGGGCGGGGACGGTGCCGACAGGGACCTCAGCCGAGTCGCGCGACCGGCGAGCGAAGTCTTAGAGCGATGGCGCCGCTTAGACTTCTTGTGCTTCGACTTACCGGAGGAGCGCGAAGACTTGGATTCCGACGAACGGCGGGGACTCCGCGTCCGGCCCCTCGACCTCTCCCGGGACCGGGGCTTGCTGCGGCGCGGAGCCGACTGCCGGACTTCAAGGAGCTTTCGAGACCGCTCTCGCAAAGCCTTCGGATGAAGTTTCCGGCAGTCAGGGCACGACTTCGTGTCGTGGCCTCGGCCGAGGCAGAAGAGACACTCGAGGTGGGGGTCCGTGATGGACATCATACGACCACATACCTCGCAGGGCTTAAAGCCGGGCATCCCTACGACACCTTAGGAGTCGTGAAGACTCGTTGAAGAGAACAGTGAAAAATTTCACAAAAAGATAGTCAAAAAGTGACTAGGGCACTGCTCTTCCCGGATCTGCGCTTACTGGCGCGGAAAAGAAGAACTGACGTCAGCGCGCAGGGCGGCGCCTAAGTACTGCCCGCGACGTCATCCCGGCGATCACGACGCCGACGACGGACGCGGAGCCGCACGACGCCGCCTACCGACGCGCAAGGGTACTGCTACGCAAAAAACTTTCCGGATCCAGCCTGACGCCTGGGGATATTCTAAGGTAAGGAATCTGTCACTAACGTGTCTCTTTCAGATGGGCTATGCACGGGACGTCCTAAAGGAAAGCCGATGGTTTGTCGCTATTGCACTCTTTCTCGCAAAGCGTGAAGTTGCCATGTGCTGGGGAAATGCACGACACCCAACTATAGCACAATGGCCTAAACGTTTTATCTTTTGTGACACAACCAGTGAACTATATGCCTAGATGCAACCGCCAACGTCCCGTCCCAGAAATGTCTGGCAGCCCCTCCGAACGTACCTACTACGAATCTACCACGACTGACAGCGACTGATATCATGGGCTATGGGTTTTGCATACATAGTGACATCACCGGTGCCACTGCTACGCACTCGCACTACCGGCAAGATCCCGGGAACACCTCCCCTCTGGTTCCTCCATGGTCGTAACTGCCTTTAGCTGCTTCGTTAAAGCTACACGCAAGCTCTGCCTCCAGGCTTCCTCCCACAGTTTGGATTTACTTGCTGTCAATTTTCATTACATTGTATACATGTACAAGTATCTTTGTCGTTTCCCAGTCATAATTGAGATATGTACATACTGTCCGTATATTTGGTATGCATACTATATCAAAAATGATAAAGCTTCAAAAAAAAAAAAATGAAAAAAACAGGAATACGCTTGATCGAGGTAAGATTAAGTCGACCAACACGAACGGAGGTGGACAAGACATTGCTTCTTCAATTGCATATTTTCCGACTAGAGAGATGGGGTAATTAATAGTGAAATCATTACCACTGAGGATAGAATGCGTGCAATTTAACGTCTTTTACTAGAGTCGCCCACCACCCCAGTCTACCTGGAAATAGGTACGGTTCATTGATGCTGCAGACAACCCCTGTGTGTTTGAAGACTCCCTTCCCAAGACTCCCTCTGCATTAGCCACACACCTTAGTACATATGTACTGTGTATGTATTATAAAGATGGTAACTGTGTACGAGAAACGTTAAACATGTTTTTCAAAAGTAAATAGAGGCAATACCATTATTATGAGCCTCGTGGCAGAAAGTTACCATGTGATACATTTCTTCTTACTGTATTGAAACATTTCAAATTCCAGTGAAAAATGTATTATCTATCAAAAACATTTGAAATACTTACTTGTATAGTGCATTACGAAATTCCGGAGTCATGAACAGTGTTTGCAAAAGGCTGTTCAAATAGCATGTCATGGCTTGATTTACCAACCCCACATAACCTAAAAAAAACAAGTGTATATTTTTAAACGGACATGAACAGTAAACATTTTTCAGGCAAGCAGCTTGGTATTGGCAAATTAGGATACACTACCTGTATGGTGACTTTACTAACCCTGGTAAGGATAGTAGTTAGGATGCTTTAACAGAGCAACTCTGAACTGCATCACCAGTAGACGCTTACAAAATAAACTAAATAGTTCAATTGTTTTTACAGAGAAGCCAAAATTTCTGTTCATACCATTTGTATGCATTCCCGATTTTGGAAGGGGAGAAAACAGAGGCATAAGGAGACAGCAAATGCCCACATCACATAGATCTGGCAGGGGAAATCTCAAATACATGCCAGTTTTTCTCCCGTTAATAACTTATGCATACATTCTCCTAAACCATAGTGAGCTTTTGTTAACTGCCACCACCTGGTCAGATCCCTGGGTATGCGGGACTGGGTGCAGAGGGAGCCATGGGGTCTCTGGGCACAATGGCCAGAAGGAATCATGGAGAGGTTCCAGTCGGGAGCAGAGAGTGGTGGTGGAGAAGAGGCAACAGGCCTTGGGCACATTACTAAGGTAGCAAAAAGGGGTCCGAAAGGGGTGGGGGTATCTCAGGCACAAGGAGTTCATGGCGCATATAGGACTGAAGTAGGACGAGCTCTTCAATGCTTAGCAGAGAGGCGTCTAGTGGCAGAGGTCAGGTCATAGGGACTGTAAGGTTTTGCACACCAGTCCTACCATCTTTTATACAGGTCTCGGGACGTCGGCAGGTGGCAGGTGGCAGACTAGGAAAAAGTAGGCGGTCACCCAATGGTGGGGCGTGATGTGCCACAAAATGTGGCAGTTAAACACAATGCATGGTCGGATGATTTGGCGGACTGTGTGGAGTTGGATTGTGATGAGGACAGTCTCGAAGGGGGCAAGATTGTTGACAGTGATGTTCCGGGTGCTGCAGAACAGAGGTGGTGGCAGCACAGTGTGGGGCAGTCCGAAGGGGGGAGGGGAGTCTGCTAATCAGTGTCTTGAGTAGCTTTTTTCACTGGCTAGGCGGTAGGCTTCGGAATGGGAAACGACCTCAACACCAGGTAAGCCCCGGTGATGGTATCAACCAGAATGGATGAGTGGTGTGGGCGGGGGGAGATGGATACAAGACTGCAGAAAGGCACATATGTGAAGGACAAAAGGGTAGGCAGGGAAGAACGAGGGCGAGGTCACAGGAACTGAGGCATGAAGAATAAAGAAGTGGTTACAGCGGATGGAGGGGACAAGTACCTGAAGGGGGATGCCAGCAGAGGGACTGACGGGTGACAAGGTCAAAGATAAAGGAATGGGGGACCAAAGGGGAAAAGGGGAAGGTAGATGAAGGGGAGGGCAAGGAGAGCGAGGAGCTGAAACTAATGAAACTCCTGCACATAGGAGTGACAGCCTTTGGGAGCACACCTGATGTTGTCCAAAGAAAAGACTGGGAAAGGGGAGTATGTAGAAATGTTTAAGCTCCGGCATAGAATACTGAGGGCCAAGAAGAGTCCAAGGAGGAGGCATATGAACTGGAAAAACGCCCAAGAGTGAATATGACAATAGAGAACTGGACGGCAGCTTTTCTCATTTACGCTAGTGTGTACTGTGAGAAAAATCCTGAGCGGAGTGTGGCCCTGTTTAAATACACAGATGTCATACACAATGCTCAAATATCATTTGGGGGTAATGCTTGGGCACAGTATGATGATGAATTCCGAGTATACATGTAAGTGGGGAGAAATAGATAAAGACCTCTGGAAGCATACGATGGGTATGGCGAAATTTGGAAAGATGTTATTCATGGCCAGCGGCCTGCTGATAGTGTACCGGCCCTTTCAGGCCCGCCCCAACTGGGGAGGGGTGGGTTCCACAACAAAAAACCAAGGAGGGACCATCAGTACTTGTTGGGGTTTAATAACAGAATGTGCTCAAGAAAGTATTGTAAGTTTAGACACGAATGTTCAAAGTGTAAGGGGAGAATTGCACTTGTACACTGTAATGGCAACACAGGGGGCCAGCAAGGGGGCCAGGCAGAGGGTTACTCAGGCCAGTGGCAGCAGAATCAAGGGGGCTCTGGTGTGCCTCAACACACATCAGATTCCTACAGAGGTGGAAAGAGGGCTCATGGACCTGGAGGGAAAAGCTCGTATGCCAGTTAAGTTAGACGGAACTTTTGGCTGCTGTCCTACCCCAATAAAGAGGACGCAGTGGTCTTGCAGGAGGGGTTTCAGTGGGGTTTCCGTTTGGGGTACGGGGGTCCTAGACTTTGGAGATGGGCAGGCAATCTCAAATCGGTTAAGGAACACCCATAGGTGGTGCAGTTGTTGAAAGAAGTGAGGGAGGTTAGGATGGCTGGTCCTTTTGATGAATAGCCAATGGAGCACCTGATTATGTCTCAGACAGGGGTAGTTCCCAAGAAGAAGCAGGGTCAGTTACATGGTGCATGAATGGGTGACCCATTACCTGGATGATTCCTTCTTTCTCACCAAACCTGGCTTTGCGGACTGCCAGCGTCTGCTAGGAAGTTTTCAGGAGCTCATGGATGACATTTGGGTCCTGTTGGCGCCCAAGACAGTGGGCCCACAGACAATACTTTGCTTTTTAGGGATAGAGCTGGACTCTGGGGCCATGGAGGCACGTTTGAATTAGGACAAATAAACTGAAGATGCAATTGTTGTTGGACACGATGCTGGACAAATCTAAGGTCAAGGAGGTGCAGGTGCTTCTGGGCCATCTCAATTTTGCATGTAGGGTGGTATGGGTGGGTAGGACTTTATGTAGGAAATTAGGGTTGGCGCTATCATGCCCGTCTTTACCGCACCATCACGTGCGGCTGTCGGAAGGGGTGAGGGAGGATCTGCACATATGGCGCTTCTTTCTGGAATCATTCAACGGTATTCCCCTGTGCACACCATAAGAGTTTGAGTGGGATGTCCAGATTTATTCGGACGTGGCAAGGGGTATAGGATTTGGCTTGTATTGGCACATGGCATTGGTGCGCAGAAGAATGGCCTGAAGGGTTAAAACATGGTGGCCGCAGCATTGCTTTTCTTGAGTTGTTCCATCTGGTGGTGGCACTGACCGTGTAGGGGGAGTTGTTGGAGCACAAAAAGGAAAATGCTACTTACCCAATATGCATCTGTTCTTGGCATGTAGAGCTGTGGAGTCACATGCTGTGCATAGCCCGCCATCTAGTGCTGGGTCCAGATGTTTGCACTTTGTTTTCGTTCGAAGAAGTCTTTTCCAGGCACGAGGCAGGTGACTCCTCCTTTCGGTGATAATGCGCATGGGCATCGACTCCATTTTTAGATTATTTGCCGCAGAGGGTGATAATGGAGTTAGTAAGAGTAGTAAGAGATGTCCATGTATGTATGTTTGTATCCAAGTAAGATGGAACTGCAACAGGTATAGGTACCCAGGGAGGCGGGTGGGCACATGCGAATCTACAGCTCTACATACCAAGAACAGATGCATACTGGGTTAAGTAGCATTTTCCGTTCGAGTCATGTGAGCTGTAGATCACATGCTGTGCATAGACTAAAAAGCAGTTATCTCCCAAAGCGGTGGCTAACCTGTAGCTGTTGCAGTGGTCTGAAATAGTGTACGTAAAACTGCTTGGCCCACACTAGCTTGCTGTCTTGCCAACACATCTACACAATAGTGTTTTGTGAATGTGTGAGGTGTAGACCATGTTGCAGCTTTGCAGATATCATCTATGGGTATGTTTCCTAGAAATGCCATAGAAGCCCCAAGTTTGCGAGTGGAGTGTGCTCTAGGGGGAATTGTTAAAGTTCTTTTTGCTTTTGCATAGCAAATCTGAATGCATTTGACTATCCACCTTGCAATGCCCGACTTTGATAAAGGATTGCCTTTATGTGGTGAAGCAAAAGCGACAAATAGCTATTTTGTTTTGCGGAAAGGTTTTGTCCTTTCTATATAGTAAAGAATAGCTCTTTTCACATCTAAAGTGTGTAAAGCACGTTCTGCCACAGAATCTGGTTGAGGGAAGAACACAGGCAACTCAACAGATTGGTTGATATGAAAGACAGAAACGACTTTTATTAGAACTTTAGGGTTGGTTCGCAGAACCACTTTGTTTTGATGTATTTTTAAGAATGGTTCTTCTATGGTTAGTGCCTGAAGCTCACCCACTCTCCTCAGAGATGTGATGGCTATGAGGAAAGCTACTTTCTAAGTGAGAAATTGCATTTCACAATTATGCAATGGTTCAAAGGTTGGACCCATCAGCCTGGTGAGGACAATGTTGCGATTCCATATTGGAACAGGTGGAAGTCTTGGAGGAATGATTCTTTTAAGTCCCTCCATAAATGCTTTGATGACAGGCACTTTAAAAAGAGACAGATGTTGTCTGTTTTGTAGGTATGCAGCAAGATGTAAGCGTATGGAAGAGTACGCTAAATTGGAACGCTGCAGATGTAGTAAATAGCAAATGATGTTTTGAACTGAAGCGTCCAGTGGATCTATTTGATTGTTATTGCAGTATATCACGAATATCTTCCATTTTGCTGCATAGCATGCTCTTGTGGTAGGACGTCTATCCTCTTTGATAATATTTATACAGTCTGGCGGAAGATTGAGGTAGCCAAACTCTAAGATTTCAGGTGCCAGATCGCTAGGTTGAGATGGCTGGGATCTGGATGTCTTATTTCTCCATGGCTCCGAGTGAGCATATTGGGAGTGAGGTGTAGTTTTTGGTGAGGAACTACTGAGAGCTCCAACAGGGTTGTGAACCAGGGTTGTCGAGCCCATGTGGGAGCAACTAAGATTAATGTCAGGGACGCCTGTCTGAGCTTCCGAACCACTAATGGAAGGAGTAGGAGAGGCGGAAAAGCGTAGGCAAATATCCCGGACCAATTCATCCATAGTGCATTGCCCTTGGACAATGGGTGTGGATGTCTGGATGCGACGTTTGGGCATTTTGCATTTAGGTTTGTGGTGAACAGATCTATGTCTGGAAAGCCCCACATTTGAAAGAATGGGAGGAGAACTTGATGGTGGAGTTCCCATTCATGGATCTGTTGTCTTTGACGACTGAGCAGATCTGCAATCTGATTGTTTACTCCTGGAAGGTGTTCTGCCAGGAGAAACAGTCTATGATGTATGGCCCATCTCCAGATGGTCTGTGCTAGTTGTGACAGCTGGAGAGAGTGTGTCCCCCCTTGTTTTTGTATGTAGTACATTGCTGTCATGTTGTCTGTACGGATCAGGACAGCTTTGCCTACTAGATGAGCTTGAAACGCTTTGAGCGCTAGAAAAATTGCTAGCAGCTCTAGATGGTTTATGTGGAGCTGCTTTTGCTGCAGGCTCCACATGGCCTGAATTGTATGTGTTTGGAGATGAGCTCCCCAACCAGTGAGCGATGCGTCTGCTGTTAGCACTATCTGTGGAACCGGGTCGATGAAGGGACGCCCTTTTGAAAGGTTTTGTGTATTCCACCATTGCAGAGAGCGATGGGTGCGGCCGTCCACCAATACTAGATCTGATAACCGACCCGGAGCTTGGTTCCACTGACGTGCTAAGCACTCTTGAAGGGGACGCATGTGAAGTCTTGCGTAAGGGACTATTAGTATGCAAGACGCCATCATCCCTAGTAACTGCATGAACACTCGAGTTGGCAATGAGTGATGAGGCTGAAACTGGCAGAGCAGAGTCAGCATGTTGCGGATTCTGGCCGGATTAAGGTAGACAAAGGCCTTTTGTGTATCTATTGTGGCTCCCAGATACACCTGTGTGTTGGATGGCTGTAGATGAGACTTGTCCTATTTATCAAAAGAGGGGGACTCTAGGAGCTATTCTAAAAAGTCCGGTGACCCGTGCTCCCGAAATTAAACTTATACCAAAGGGAGTCACCGTTCCTGAGTGAAGATGGAGACAAGGGAAGTAGGGGGTACTCTTGTCGTGTGCTACTCTGCTTGTGGGAGGCAGGGTGTCCTCATCTTGATGCCCTCGCACACCCCGAAGGATGTCATGCTTCATCATTGGGCTTTTGCTCCTCGTCGGGCCGGTGCTGCAATGCCCTACGGGTCCCCCGAAGGGTCTCTTTTTCGGAGATCTTATGATGAAGCCGTATGGGTGCGTGGGTGTAAGTGGCAGTGAAGTCCTAGAAAGTGTATTAAAAAATGGCTGGAGGGAGAGTGATTAATTTTTAATAAAGTGATCCCTCCGTCATTATTAAAACAAAGTGTATGGAGCTGCTTTAAGGGTATTATGTCCCTTGGTAGCTGGGTGATTATATGTCCCTAGTGGGCATATGTTCTGGTCAACATGTTTCGCGCTTCAGTGGTCTCAGGGGAGATCCAGGGCGCTTCGTCAGGACCGAATAAGAAAGTTATATCTACAATGGCCCGAAAATTTCAGTGCCCCCGGATAAATAAAAGGAGTAGAGATTCCCTTAGTAGGTAGGGTAAGATCCCATGAGATCAGTGAGGGTCACTTGAGAGGGTTCTCTCGGTGCATCTGGGCTGTGTCACCTGTGTGCCTCTCGCTGTCTCCGCCGGTCAGATGAGACTTGGACAGGTTTACTGTGAATCCAAGATCGTGAAGCAACTGCACTGTTTTGTGAGTGTGAAGGAGACAGCTTTTTTACGAGCTGGCTTTTATGAGCCAGTCGTCCAGATATGGGAAGACGTGAATGTGTGGTCTTCGAAGGTGAGCTGCGACTACTGCTAAGCACTTGGTGAAAACTCTGGGTGCGGTTGTTACTCCAAAGGTAGCACCTTGAACTGATAATGCTGTCCTGCTTCTACAAACCTTAGATATTTGCGATGACCAGGATATATTGGGATATGGAAATAGGCGTCCTTTAAGTCCAGAGTGGACAGGAAGTCACCTTGTTGAAGGAGTGACCATGTGAAAGTGGTCTGATTGAATGTATAGATTGAGTTCTCTGAGGTCCAGTATAGGCCTGAGAGATCCGTCCTTTTTGGGAATTAAGAAGTATAGGGAGTATACTCCAGTTCCTTGATATTTTAATGGGACTGGCTCTATTGCTCCTTTTTCTAACAGAGATTGAACCTCTTTTTTTTTTTTTTTTTTGAAGGGTGAGATGTTCCTGTGACATTGCATGCGATCTCGGAAGAATGTTTGGGGGAGTGTCTGTCCAGGCAGTAACCATATTGGATAATTTGTAGAACCCATTAGTCTGAGGTGATGGTGTTCCAGACAGGGAGAAATTGAGAGAGACGTCCCCAGACAGGAGAGGAATGATCGGAGGGTAGTGGAAGCA
Source organism: Calotriton arnoldi (assembly GCA_963921515.1). Classification (NCBI taxonomy): domain Eukaryota; kingdom Metazoa; phylum Chordata; class Amphibia; order Caudata; family Salamandridae; genus Calotriton; species Calotriton arnoldi. The sequence goes on from CAWUFW010002420.1 coordinate 972,166, forward strand.
AGTCACTGTTTGTTATTAGCGGGGGGAAGTGCGTGTGGAGTTGCCTCTGCCTCTTCCCTTACCATTGTTTCCTCTAAAACCTCCTCTAAAATATCCTCTTGATGAGGGCGATTGATTGTTGCCCTTGTAAGAGGAGGAGGGATTTTCTGTGGTAACAGTTTTGGAACCACCCCTGTAAAAGGAGCGGCAAAAGGAACCTCTACTAGCAGGTAATTGTAAAGCCCCCAAGGACTTTGCAACCTCAGTGTCCTTTTTCATTTTCTCCAGCGAGGTGTCAACTGCTGGGCCAAATAGGTGTTCCTTGTCAAAAGGTTGATTAAGAATGGAGGCCTGGACCTCCGGTTTGAAACCTGATATTCTTAACCATGCGTGTCTGCGTATCAACACACTTGTGTTTACTGCACGTGCTGCTGTGTCTGCTGCATCTAATGCACATTTGATGGAGGTATTGGTAATGAGTTTCCCTTCTTGTATGAGATCATTTGCCTTAGCTTTATGCTCATCAGGCAGATATTGGATAAGTTTTTCCAACTCATCATAATGAGCTCTATCATATCTGGCTAGCAAAGCCTGAGCATTGGCAATCTGCCAGTGATTAGCTGCCTGAGAAGCTACCCTTTTACCAGAGGCATCAATTAACTTGGACTCTTTATCAGGAGGAGGGGCCTCACCTGTTTGTGAATTTGCTCTTTTACGAGCATTAGAGACCACCAAAGAGTCTAAAGGCAGTTTACCTTTGATGTGAGCAGGGTCAGTAGGTGCTGTTTTATATTTTTTCTCAAACGTGGGTGTCAGTGTCTGTATGAGGATCAGTATTATAATCCTCCCATGGATCAGCATCTTGTGGCCTGTTGTCATCCCCATCCCCTCATCCTGTGGGTCAGGTGATGGTGGTGAATTAGTGGGGTTAATAAGTAGGTGAGGATTAGTAGGTGAAGGAGGTTTATCAGGTGGTGATGGGTTTGTACCCATATTCCTTTTCTTTAGAGGTATATGATGCTCATCCTGATGTGCCAATTTCCTATTTTCAGGTAATTTGACATGAATGTGTCCAGTATCTGGGTTGATAACCAGTTCTTTGTGTTTCGGATCCGGAGGTGGAATATCGGACCGAAAATCTTTTGTTGGAGTCTTTCTCTTTAGTTTTTGGCGTCGAAAGTTTCGGCTCCGAACTCTTCGGCACCGAAGATTTAGGCTTGGACAAAGATGGACGATGGACATGCTTGGTTTTCGGTGCAGAAGATTTCGGTTCGGTGCCGCTAGGGGGCCGACTCAATCCTGAGCCAGAAGCCTTTTCTTTGTGTTTTGGCGCGGGCCCGCGGGCGGGGTGCTCGAAACTCTCTCGGTGCCGACCTTGGCCCGCAGGCAGAGGAAGGACCGGAGCCTTTTTAGGTTTTGGTTGTTGGGGCAAAGGGGTTTCTGTACTCACGGTACGTTGACCCGGTGTAACTTGCTCCTCTTCTTCCAGGTCGGAGTCGGCTTCGGACACTGAGACATGTTCTTCTTCCTCGGCTCCTTGAGCGTGTTCTTGGTCGGGATCTTCTCCAAAGATGTCCGGTACGGAGTCGCCTTGTTGCATTTCGTGATGTCGAGCCCGGCGGTCACGGAGTGTCTTCTTCGATCGGCACGCGTCGCAGTCTTTCGTGTCGCGTTCCGGGGACAAACAGAGATTGCACACTTCGTGCAGGTCGGTGCGTGGAAACTTCACGCGACACCCGGGACAGAGCTTGAATGGAGTCCGTTCCATCGACTGCTAGCGAGCCCGGCGCAGGTAAGCCCAATGGCCCTCCACGAGTTTTCCGATCGAAGATTCTTGGTTTGAAATGATACGTGGAGAATGGGAAACGCGATCGACAAACAATACCGTCGAGGCTAGTGGATTGCGCGTCGAAGGGGACCCGAGAAACGGTGCCGAACCGGAGCTCAGCAATTCACATCCGAACCCGATGGCGAACCCGATGGCGGAAAAAAACAATCTAACAATGGAGTCGATGCCCATTCGCACCATCACCGAAAGAAGGAGTCACCTACCTTGTGACTGGAAAAGACTTCTTCGAACAAAAACAAAGTGCAAACACCCGGACCCAACACTAGATGGCGGGCTATGCACAGCATGTGATCTACAGCTCACATGCCTCGAACAGTTTTGTTTTGCATAGACAACATGGCAGTGGTGCAGGTGGTCAACGGCAGTCAGAGACATGCAGGTCTTACAGTTGCTGCGGTTTTTGGGCTTGCTTGAGACATGACAATTTGTTCACGGCAAAACATGTGCCGGGTGTGGACAATGACATCACGGATACTTTGTATCGTTCACAGTGGAAAAGGTTCCAGGGGCTGGCCACGGAGTCGGACAGGGACAAGACATGACTGCTGACTAAGCTATTGACAGTAGGAGACAGGCTGTTCCAGCTGGTGGTAGGGTCTCTACCTTTAGCAACACGGAAAGCCTATGCTCAGGTATGGGGGGAAATTATCAGTACAGGGGCTTGTAGGAGTTCGTGTGGATGGGAAAGAGTAGAGGATATAGTGCAGTTTATTCTGTGGCTGATGGAGAAAGGGCTCTCTCGAGTTACAAATACTGGGAAATTGGCAGGCATTGCTTTCATGGGCAAGTTGTTTTGGGGGTATGCCCCATCGGCTTGGGAAATGGACCAGAGGATGCTGGAAGGTTGGGCCAAGGAATAAGGTCAATCGGGGAAGAAGCAGAAGTCGCTTACTTGGCAGGTATATACTAAGGTGATTGGTGATTTGCTTGAGATTTGCAAGGTCAGAAAGGGAATCTATTGTGTTTTTCACTTTGATGACATGGATGGGGCATTCAGAGTGCCAGAATTGTTGGGGGCAGGGGAAGTAGGGGACTCCTAAGGGAGGGTGTATGGTTTCAGCACACAGGTGTAGGAATCAGGCTGCACTGTTCGAAAACGGATCAGAGGTAGATTGGAATGACGGTACTCCTGCCAGAATACCCTGTGGAGAGTTCCTGTCCGATAACATGGGGTAGGAAGCTTTGGGGCGACGGGTGGCATCCTCGGGTGAAGTTTTCAGCCATGGTCTACCAGAACCTGCGACGTTCTTTCAGCTGTTGGCAATCTTGAAAAAAGCGGTCGCTAAGTTGGGGTTTGTAGCTACAGACTATGGTATGCATTCCTTTCGAATTGGGATGGCTACGGAGGGGGTAGGAGGGGTTGGTCCAGGGAGCGAATCATGGGTCTGGGTAGATGGTCTTCCGATTGTTTCAAGAGGTATGTCAGACCTGAATGGGGGAACAATATTGAGCGACCTTTTGCTGTATTTTCTCTTACTGCCTTTTCCATTTCAGGTTCGGTTCCACTAATGGCTTGGCAGTATGGATTGTGGGGAATTTGTTCGTAAAATGAGCTGACCGGGAAGCCAGGACGTAATCTTGGTTTTGATCGATCAGCTCTTTGTTTTTTGGCTTGGAAAAGGGTGTATGCAGTGGAGAGAGCTGCTTCCTACACTGAACAGGTTGATTGAAGGGAAGAATGCCCCTGATGCGTTGTAAGTACAGTTAGGCAAAAATGATACGGTCGTAGAAAAGGCTTTGTTTTTTCTGAGGGATATGAAAGAGTATCTAAAGGAGGTAAACACGCAGTGGTCAGGGTGTTTCGTAGCATGGACTGAACTCATTCCAAAGAGAAATTGGAGGGGGCTAACAAGCCAGCAGCAATTGATAAGGCGAGGAGGAAAATCAATAGGGAAATGTGCCGGTTTTGCATGGACGAAGAGCTAGGCTGGGTAGAGCAGGTTGCTTTGAGGTACGATGCACCCCATCTCCACAAAAGAATTCCGCTGTATCTGTCAAGCTACGGGATGAAATTGTATTTGTTGAAGTGAAGGAATTTTTGGCATGGACACTGCGTGCATATGGGTAAGATGGTCTGTGGGCAGGCGGGGAAGCAGAAAAAGTCTAGCTAGTACCATTTTCTGGTGGCGGTTGGCCCACAAGTTTGCCTGGGTTTAGAAAAGGTTATTGTGTTGCCATAAGCGAACCAGGCTGAAAGGGAGGGCAGTGAACAAGTCACACCGGAACAAGACAGGAAGTTAATGGTTAGGTTATAGGAAGTTAAGTTTAGTAGATGTTAATAGATTCACTGTCAAACAGAACAGTAGGGAAAGTTAAAAATGTTACAACTGCAGGAGTCCAGTATATCATTGTAGGAAACTGGCTCTGTATATACTATACCAAAGTAAGGTATAGTGTGCACAGAGTCCAGAGGTATAGCAGAGGCTAAATTAGGTATGTACTAACAGCTCTCTTTGTGGTAGTGTGGGTGAGCAGTTAGGCTTAACCAGAGGGTATGTTAAGCATTTATTGTATTCACTTAATCAAGGACTGATTACACACACTCAGAGACAGAATCTCATAAACATAAAAAAAGGTATACTTATGTTTTATTTTAGAACTAAGCAGGACTTGGCACAGGTAAGTAAGATATACTTTCAAATGCAAGACTGTTCAAGGAAATGCAGTTGTGATTGAAGCTGCAAACGTTACAGGTTTGTATATGCTTTGGAAACAGGTAAAATTACACAGTAATTACTTATATATTACTTTTTAGTTACTTTTGGATTATTTTGAGTACGGGGGTGGTATGCCTAAATACCACACCTTAGGATCTCACAGTACAAGGTTAAGTAAGACTTTTCATACATTTACTGTTTAGTTCTCTTTTCTCCATACAAACATTTGTTCAACATTTTAGGCACAAAATCTCATAACATGGGTTCCTACGGGAGAAAAGTGTTAGCGGTTTCTCAGGTAAGTACACATCTTACGAGTGGGAGTTTTGGGTGTTAGGACCAAGGTTCTCCAAGGTCCAGATGGGCACTCAAGTTGCACCACCAGCGGCACTTGGGCGGCCGGGTGCAGAGTGCAGGCCCCATGTTAGCCAATGGGGCTAAGGGGGCCTTCGGTTAGGGACTGCTGACAAGCAGGCCACTCTGTTGTGGGAGCAAAGCTCCTTGGGCTAAGATCAGCACTGCAGGGGCCAACGACCAACACAGGAGCTGCACCACCAGCTGCACAGGAGCAGGCAGCTGCAGGGTGCAAAAAGGACGTTGGGGACCCTGTGCATTTCAATGGAGACCCTCGGTTGTGCAAAGTTGCTGCAGGCTTGGGCAGGGGGACTTACTGAAGGTGACCACCGGCTTGAGAGGTAAGTTGGGATCTTGGGGGATGCCTTGACATGGTCGGTTGGGCCACCCAAGGCCGCGGGGCGTCAGGTGCAGGAGTGTCTTCTGGAGTCAATTTTTCTTACCAGCTTCGGTCAAACACGGGGGCCCTTCAGGTTGAGGCTGCAGGCGTAGTCTCGAAGCTTGAGGGAGGTCGGGGATCACCAGATCCCAGGTCAGGATGGCTGGGGGGACCTCCTTGTGGTGTTGGGCCACTCGAACTCGGGCCGTGGGCGTTGAGTGCAGAATTGCGGAGTCGCCGGAATCCGGATTCTGTGGGTGAGTCTTTGTTTGAGCAAATCCGATGCTCACGGGAGACAGTCTGTATGATGGTCGCAGGGCAGGTCCTCCGGGCCTTGGGGTTTGCTGGCTGCTGGACTCGCCAGGGTTCTTGCTGTAGCCAGGTCATAGATGGGACAGGCCCGTAGAGCTGGGGCCAAAGCAGTAGTTTGTCCTCCTCTTCTTCCTACGTCAGCACAGCTCTTCAGTCCTTCTTTCTTCCTCGAATCTGAGGAGGCAAGGTTCAGGGTTGTCCCCAAATACTAGATTTAGAGGCATTAAAGGGGTGTGCAGGTCGGGACCAATGGGTCCCTTCCTTGAAGTGGGTACACCCCCTATTATGCCACCCTCCAGTGGGAAGGAGCAAGAGCCTCTCCCTAATTGGCTGAGTCCCCTCATCTTCAAGATAGAGGGGACTGAGATGTGTGCTTCACCTCACCTCCCCCACCTGAGGGCTGGGGTTGGCAAAGGTGGGTACACCTCTATTCCTAGCTTGGTTTTCCTGACGATTCTCCGGCCCAAAATGGGGGCCAGAACCAGTGGGAGCCAGTTGCTGGGGGCAGCAAAAGGCAGGGTCAGCTTCCAAAGGTGGCAGGCCTTTGAAGCTTCCCCTTTCGTTGACCCAGCCCATCCTGGGGGAGGTGGCATGGCACCTCTGTCCAGGATGGGCTTTGTTTCTGGACCCAGAGAGCGGAGGCTCTCTACCCAGGGGTCTAGAAACCTGTCTGGTGGTGGCAAATGGCGGGCAGCCATTAAGGAACAACACCAGGGCTGGTCGCTTTTCAGGGGGCATCTCTAAGATGCCCTCTGAGTGCATTTTACATTGAATCAAAAACTGGCATCCGTGTGGGTTTGCTGTGCTGAGAAGTTTGCTACCAGTTTTTAGTAAAGCCATTATGGAGCTGGGGAGTTCGTAATGACCAACTCCCAGACCATATACTCTTTATGGCTTTACTACACTTACAATGTCTAAGAATGGGCTTAGAAACTGTAGGGGTACAGGGCTCATGCCACTGTACCCTCACCTTAGGGCTAGTGCACCCTGCTAGAGGGGTGATCTATCTAGGCCTCAGGCAGTGGGTTGCAGGCATGGCACACAAGGATGTGTGCCATGTCGACTCTTTACTTTTCTCTGCAGCGAAACAATAAGCCTGCAATGGCAGTGTGTGGGTGTTAAGGTACTGGGCCTCTAAGGGTGGCACAATAGGTGCTGCAGTCCTTAGAGACCATTCCTGCTCACAGTGCCCTTGGTGCCCATGGTACCTTTTACAAGGGGCTTACTTGAGGCCAGAGATGTGCCAATTGTAGGTACAAAGGTACAGTTTTGGGAAAGAACACAGGTCCTGGGAACCCGATTGGCAGGGACCCAGGGCACATCAAGTCAGGTTGCATAAGATATCAGGCAAAAAGTGAGGGGTAAACATGCAAAAAGGAGCACTTTCATACAGTCATTACGTAGATAATTGTGGGGTTACATTGGGTAGGGGAGGGAACTTAGTGGCGGTGATAGAAATGGTAGGTGACAGACTTGTATAGTGAGGGTTTAGTTTTGTAAGGCGGTATGCCTAGGCATGTTTGTGAAATGCAACCGTTTCAATAAAATGCCCTTTTTCACACATCTAAAAGTGTCAGTGGTCTGTGCTGCGCCCCTCTCACCCAATAGGACGGGAGGGGGGGCGCGGGAACGACAGCAGACCGGAAGGAGATCTGTTCCCAAGGGGGAGTGGGATTGGGGGGAGGCGGTGCACTCTAGACGACTGTGCAGCATTTGGGCTACATCAGTTAGAGGATGCAGCCCAATGGATATCTATGGGGCCATTTTGGGTTGCCACCCACCATTTTGTGGTAAGTGTACCCGGTGGCAGCCCAGTGTAGGCAGAGTTTAGTAGTTTCTCACCCTCGCATCCCTCAAATTAGGTATTTGGGGAAGTGAGGAGCAGAGTTTTCGCTTAGGGCTGGCTGAGATGTTCGGAGCAGGTGCGCAGGGGTTTGAAGAATTTGTATGGTTGTCGCTTTAGACAGCTGCAGGCGTGTTGCCGCTTGGGCCAGAAGTTTGCAGGGGTTTAGATAAGTTATTGTTGTTGCCATAGGCAAACCAGGTTGAAAAAGAGGGGGTGAACAAGTCACACCGAACGAGTCAGGAAGTTAAAGGCTACATTATAGGAAGTGAAGTTTAGTAGATGTTAATAAATTCACTGTTGAATGGTAGGGAAAGTAAAAAATATTACAACTCCAGGAGTGCAGTATGTCAGGTCAAGGGGGAAGAACATCAAAGAACTCATTTCCAAAAAATCAGTACCACCGTCCACGTCAGTTTACAAAGGTAACACACCCTGCTTCAATTGTAATAACTGTCACAACATCATTAAAGGATCCGTTATAACACACCCCATGAAAGGCACTAAAATCAAGCTAAGAGTGAATGCTAATTGTGACACCAAAAACGTCATTTATATGCTCAAATGCCCCTGCGGGCTGGTTTATGTTGGGAAAACTGAGAGAAAGATTAAAACCCGTGTGAATGAACAGAAGAGTAATATTCGCACCAACAACATCAAATCTGTTATTGCTGTACATTTCACCGAACATCGACACAACATCAGCCAGTTGCAGTTCGCCATCTTGGAAACCATCAACAGACGCGAAGGCAGAAACAACAATGATTTTATTTTACAAAGGGAAAACCATTGGATAAAGTTTTTGGACTCTATGAAACCCAACGGGCTTAACGACCGAATGGAATTCCAATGCTACCTGTGATACCATTACCTCTGTGCCTGTTTATTGTCGGTGGTCTATGTTTCACCGTATCTTCTGTCACATATTTTCTTTGTCTTTTTCACACTCATTTCTACTTTCATAGTCATATTTCATTGAATCTGAATCTTTTCTAATCTCTCTTCATGTTGTTTTGTTGCGTTTTCATATATCCAGTCTGTCCTTTCTTTTATTTGTTTGTCACTCGGGTACTCTTTGAACTGTTCTTCATATTCTGTTCATGATTACTTGCCGGCTTTATCCATTTCAACCATTTCAAGATGGCACTCAAGTTTTGTTGTCACAAAACTTTGAATAGTCCTCTTTTCATTTCTATGCATGTACTTGCACCGTTCAGCTTTAATTAGGCCGTGAACGCTCGCGTAGCGTTTTCAGACGCATCGAAGCACGTAGCTCACAAGCCGAGTTGATGTAAGTTTCCTTTTTGGACTCTCTTTATTTCCTGCACAGTCCCTCAACCATTGTTCACTTTCGCGTTCTTAGACCAACCTCACATTCACCCGTGCATGTGAAATTCTGAGCACCAAGCCCTGATCACTATTGTGAACGGGACGTGAGATTCACCGACTTCATTAACATTTCTACACTGTTCTCGGTCTGATTTATTTTTTAATTCAGGTTCTTATTTATCATTTTCACAGACTGTAGACATCGGCATGCTATATACACTGTTTTGGCACCGCTGCACGGTTGGTCTATCATTTTTTATTATTTTATCAGACGTTTTAAGCGCACAGTAATTGAACACCTCACGCGGGCCTCGGTTGGTGCTCGTGCTTTATGCATATGTCCACCGCTTGCACATTGCCAGTTCAGACATTGTTATTGTTGCTATTTACCATGTATATTGTTCACATTTGGAGTATAGTGACGCTCTGTTTATTCTCCGCATTGTTTTAGATATTTTCCCCTGACGAAGGGCTTGCATGCCCGAAATGCATCGGGAAATTGCTTCTCAGTTATTGGAACTGGAGCTTAACGAATTACCGCAATGCATTTATGAATGAAGCAAATTCATGAATAAAAAGAATTGATGAAGAAGTTTTGAACTTCCTCAAATCTTTCGCATATTCAATTTTGGATTGAACTTTTAACCTGCACTGCGCAGGATTTCTGCTGTGCCTAGAGGGATACCACTCATTCGAGTGGCACTACCCAGTATATGTCATGATGTAGAAAACTGTGGGGTCACGTTATGTGGGGGGGGTGGGGGGGACTTGGGGCGGGGGTAGAAACGGTGAGTGGAAGAGTCGTATAGTGAGGTTTTAGTTTTGTAAAGCGGTATGCCTAGGTAGTTTTTGTGAAGCGCACCTGTTTCAATAAAGTGGCCCTTTTCACACACACAAAGTTTCAGTGGTCTGTGCTGTGCCACCCTTACCCAACTGCTTCAAAGCTAGGCATTGTACTTGTATTGCACAGGTGCAGCCATTCACGCTGATGCGTGTTCTCTAGGATCTCTTGCATAACGTTTGGCGATCCCAATAATTTATGCTCGTCAGGTACTAGGCCGAGCAGAGTAAGGGGGAGCTTAATGGTGTGTTTGCTTGAGACTAATGGTAATCAAAGCCTGTAGACTACCAGTACTGAATTCTCAATTACAGAAATTGTTCTTCACTCTTGATGTCTGGCTCTCTCACATTCCACTGAAGTACACAACAAAGTGATGGATGGGTAATGGGTTTGCTATGACAAATATTTCTTCACTGTTGATGTCTAGCTGTCACATATTCCAGTGAAGTACACAAAAAAAAAGAGATGGATGAAATGCTAAAATTAATCTCAGCCACTGGTAATTTCTCGGGCTGCATCTCAATCCATTGTTATTTTGGAGACCATGCCAACTCAGTTGGGACACAGCCATATGCAAATCAGTCTTGACCCTGCTCCAATGGGAACAGCTCAGCTCTTACTGCCAGGCCAGGTCCTCCTTGAACCGGAACATAAGCAACCCAAGACCGGCTTTACCATTATTAGGGCTCTACAGTCTGGTATTGCTAAACCTAACCATAGAGTAACGTTACCATTTTTTACGAGGATACTTTGTAAACTCGCACTTCCCCGCTGCAGAGGTTCTACTGATAAAAATCATGAAAAGGACCGGAACATAAAAATCTAACGAGAAGCAAGTGTAATATTTGCCTTACTATTAATTATACTCAACTAGAAAATAGAACATGGTACAGTGCATAATATTGTAGAGCTAGATATCATAAACGTAGGGATGATGATTTACAGGATTGGGGCATAAAACACCGGGGAGCGGAAATAACTTCTTAATGCCTTGATTATGTTCATAACTGTTATTTCGGCAAAACACCAGAATGTCCTACATCCATCCATCCACTAGCCCACCCACATACTCAGGGCCCATACTCTCCACTATGAAGTTGCTTTCATCAGACACCTTCAGCTTCATGCTCCCTCTTCAAGGTTATTGCATTTTAAAAATGAAAAACTAACAAACTTATCGTTCAAAGACCACCTGTTTCTCGACTGTTGCGTGGAAGTGCTGCAATATTTACAATTTCCCTGGGTCTATACCAAGATAATTATTTCATCTTAGTTGTACATTAACCGTACTTAAACCACAAAAGTTCAAGCGTATTTTATTACATAAAGGCTCCAGCACAAGGATAAAAATCTCTTAACATTTCAAAAAGGTTTTATATTTTTGGGCCGGTATGAAGGGTTTAAGATTTAACGGGAATCTAAGTATTTATTGAATACTTCGGGGGGGCGTGGCCAAGCATCATGGCCGACAGGACGTGAGCCTCTGAGATCCTGGCCAGACTGCCCAGTAATCCTGCAACATCCTGCAGTTACGATCCTGAGATCAGCCACGAATCCTCCTGGCAGTTGTCAGAAGCCGAATAAGCACTGCGGCCTTGACCTGGGCAGGATGACACCAATTTGGAGCTGGAGGCCGACTTGCAGGTCGAGCAGGCGGCTGAGTACGGCGGCCTTCTGGATTGCATTGCTGGGTCAGACGAGCAAGAAGGCGACCAAGGGGACCAGTTGTTAGGGCGGAAGCGGCAGCGGTGTCGAGGCGCAGAGTGAACCGCGCTTCTGTCCGGGAGCACTGCTGGGGCGAGAGGCTTCCCCAGTGAAGATGACCCCGAACTTCTGCGGCCTGGTTGGAGGGGGCCAGGTCTTGGCCAACATCGGGGTCATTGAGTCAGCCCCCACCTGATCTCAATACGGCCAGGGCGGACTGGGGCCCCGTGATCGGAGAGGTGTGCCGGGTGTAGCCGTGCAGCGTTGGGCTGTGACTGCTTGGTGTGGGAGGCCCAGCGATCTGCGGGGCCGGAGCGGGGAGCCGCCGCCGGTGGTGGTGAACCAGAACACAGGGACACACGTCCCCGCAGGAACGAAGCTGGGCCCGTGAGGTGGAGCAGAGGCCTGCGGAACCTGGGCTGGGGCTGCCCCCGAGTGGAGGCCAGGCGCTTTCCAGGGACATCGGGCGTGGGTGCGGGGCCCGACCGGTGTCTGGTTAGGAAAAGAAGAAGCGGCCCCCTGCTGCCTCTGCGGTCATCAGCTGAGAGGGTGCCTGTCATGACCTGGGGCAGAGGGCACTAGTACCCTGCCCCCTAATGTGGGGAGGGGACAGCAACCGGACACCACTTCCGGTCAGGGAGTGGGGAGGGCAATCTAAGACGACGAGGGAAGGAAGCAGACGTGCATGTGGGCACGGAGAAGGAGAAAAGTAATAAAGTAAATAAGATTGCCTACCTGCCTCCGCGTGGTTTCGGTGAGGTGACACGACAACTGGCGACGACGAGGTGGGATCTGTAATTGCCACCAGAAGCGCGTGCCCAAAGGACTGGACGGAGCCAAGAGCCCACCCTGGTCCGCCGACACGAAAATACTCGACGTCGGGACTCCACCCCAGTCGCAAGAAACGGAGCCAGGAGCCTACCCTGGTCCACCGGCCCCCAGAAGAGGAAATGCGAAATCGGGAGCCCACCCCGATCGCGGGTAAAGCGAAGCTAGGAGCCCACCCTGGTCCGCGTGAGGAGAAATAGAGAGACATCGGGAGCCCACCCCGGCCGCATCGAAGGAAAAGGTGAGGAGAAGTGGAGCGGTGCACCCGACCGTGACTGCAGCCGCCCGCTGACTAATGAGATAGCTTTGAGCATTCCCGCATAGATTTCAAGCTGAAATCTCGCAAGAACTCGGCGACCATCTTAGGGTCAGGCGGGAGAACCAATCGGAGGCTGGAAAAGGCCCGGCGGCCATCTTAGAGTCAGGCAATAGAAGAGATAGGAAATCTAACCCAGCGGCCATCTTGGAGGCCATTTTGAAGTCAGGCGGGAGAGCCAATAAGAAGCTGGAGAAGGCCAGGCGGCCTTTTTGAAGTCAGGCAAACACAAAAAGACAAAAGAATTAAAAGAGGGAGAAACAAAAGGAAACTACAGCAAACAAAGGTGAAACAAAGAAAACAAAATAGAAATAAAAGGAAATTACAGCAAATAAAGGTGAAATAAAGAAATAAAGTACAACAAAAGAAGAAAACTGCACACAGAAGAAAGGTAAGGCACACCGAGTAAGGGGGAAGAAGGTCTGCACCACAACAAAATGACTGAAGACAAAAGCGACAAGAACAGCGCAAATGCAATTTTCCGCAGACCACTACCGTTCAGCTTGTCAGAACCACAAACAGGCATTCGGTGGGAAAGATGGATAAGACAATTCGAACTATACATGCGTGCCACATGGAAGGCTTACACAGATGACCAAAACATAGACTTGTTCCTAAACTTCGTAGGTGATGAGGTTGAGGACCTGTTAATAACATTTCCCCGAGATCAGACCTCAACATACAAGGGACTGATAAAGTGTCTCACAGACAAATTTGACCCTCAAAGAAATGTGGACTTTGAGAGGTACACGTTCAATACCACGTGCCAACTAGCAGAGGAGTCCCTCAACGACTTCGCAACCAGACTACGAAAACTAGTTACTTATTGCGAATTCGACAAGTTTGACAATGAGCAGGCCATACGACTGCGCATCATTGAAGGCTGTCAGTCAGTGGAGTTCCGCGCACGAATTCTGAAAGAACCGTCCACTCTAGAGAAAATACTGACCATGGACCGAGCGGAGGCCAGAGCTACAACACATGCCAGACAGATGGAAATTGGGAAGGCAAGAAGAGTGGAACAAGCGAATCACGTAACTGGAAACGTCAAGAAACGAGACAATACACCGCAGCCCTGGAAAAAGCAAGAAAGAACATGCTATTGCTGTGGACTTGAATTTCCACATGCTGGCGCCTGCCCGGCAATGGGTCACAAATGCCGGAAATGCAACAGAGAAAACCACTTCGCGAGCGCCTGCATCAGTGGGCAATTCAAAAGTGAGCGAGGGAGACCAGCAAGACCACGGACAACGACAAGCAGATGCGCACACCACATAGAAACACAGAATCGCAGTCCCTCAGCTGAATCGGATGGAGCAAACACGCCAGAGGCTGCGGAACGACTGTATCTGATGTCAGATGTACCAACGGAAGATCGCACGCCAGAGCACATTCATCTTGTAGAAAAACACCAGATAAAGAAAACAGCGACGGTAAACATTGAGGTAGGAAGCCACAGCACAAGCTTTGTACTAGACAGTGGAGCTACATGCAACATCATGTGTATGTCAGAATATGAGAAGATGAAAGTGAAACCGCCGCTGTCACCGTCCACTGTTGATGTGTTCACCTGGGGCTCGAGAAGACCAGTGGTGAACATGGGGAAGTTCATAGAGACACTGACATACAAAGAAAGGTCGGTCAAAGAGGAAATACATGTACTACGAGGAGACATTCCAGCACCCTGTCTGCTAAGCAACATCACCGCACAGGTGATGGGTCTCCTAGTAATGACCTACAACATGTCAGAAAGACAGAACATTCTGAGGGAGCATCCAGCCATGCTAACAAGAGCTGGGCAAACTAAAGGAAAAGCAAATAACACTACATATCAATGAAGCAATCAAACCTGTGACTCAGCATCACCGAAGAGTGACCATACATCTACAACCAAAGGTGGAAGAAGAAATACAAAGCCTGCTGGCGCAAGACATCAAAGATCCAGCTGAAGGACCGACCCCATGGGTATCTCCAATAGTAGCAGTACCAAAGAAGAACACATCAAAGATTCGCATATGCGTGGACATGAGAATCCCAAACATGGCAATCGAGAGGGAAAGACACCCAGGGCCTCACCTAAATGACATGATCAGCTGTCTCACTGGCGCATGCAGATTTTCAAAGCTAGATCTGTGCAAAGGATACCATCAACTGGAGCTTGAGCCGCAATCACGGTATATCACAACATTCTCCACTCACATGGGTCTTTTTCGCTACAAGCGACTCAGCTTCGGAATATCATCAGCAGCAGAGCTATTTCAATCAATCAATCAATCAGGGAATTGTAAGCGCGCTACTCACCCGTGAGGGTCTCAAGGCGCTGAGGGGGGGGTCTGCAGATCTGTTTAGCCGAAGAGCCAGGTCTTGAGGGTCTTCGTGAAGGTGTTCAGGGAGGGGCGCGTCTGATGTCTGCAGGTAGCTCGTTCCAGGTCTTGGCTGCAATGTGAGAGAATGATCTTCCGCCTGCTCTGGCTCTGTGGATGCGCGGGGTTTCGGCCAGTGCGAGGTTGGAAGATCGGAGGTTTCTTTTGGGTACGTGGAAGTTGATTCTGTCGTTGAGGTATTTGGGTCCGTTGTTGTGTAGGCATTTGTAGGCGTGAGTGAGGATTTTGAAAGTGACTCTTTTCTCCACGGGGAGCCAGTGGAGACTTCGTAGGTGTTGGCTGATGTGTTCGTGTCGGGGGATGCCGAGGACGAGTCTGGCGGCGGTGTTCTGTACTGTCTGGAGTTTGCGGAGTATGGACTTGTTGATGCCGGCGTAGAGTGCGTTTCCATAGTCGAGTCTGCTGGTGATGAGTGCGTGGGTGACTGTCTTCCTTGACTCAGGGGGGAGCCACTTGAAGGTCTTGCGGAAGATGCGGAGGGTGTTGAAGCAGCTGGAGGTGACGGCGTTGACCTGTCGGTTCATGGTGAGTGAGGAGTCGAGTACGATGCCGAGGTTCTTGGCGTGGTCTGAGGGGGTAGGTGGGCTTCCGAGGGTAGTCGGCCACCAGGTGCTGTCCCATGCAGAAGGGGTGGTAGCGAGGACGAGGACTTCTGTCTTCTCGGCGTTGAGCTTCAGGCAGCTGTTGGTCATCCAGACTGCGACGTCTTGCGTTCTTTTCTGGAAGTTGAGTTTGGCAGTGGTGGGGTCTTTGGTGAGGGAGAGGATGAGCTGGGTGTCGTCGGCGTAGGATACGATGTTGAGGCCGTGTTGTCGGACGATGGCTGCGAGGGGGGCCATGTAGATGTTGAAGAGGGTGGGGCTCAGTGATGAACTCTGTGGGACTCCGCAGGTGATTTTCGTGGGGTCGGAGAGGAAGGGTGGGAGTCTGATCCTTTGGCTTCTTCCGGTGAGGAATGATCGGATCCAGTCCAGGGCTGTTCCTTGTATGCCTGCATCGTGTAGACTGACGACTAGTGTGCGATGGGAGACGGTGTCGAAGGCCGCTGATAGGTCGAGTAGGATGAGGGCTGCGGAGTGGCTTTGTTCCGGAAAGGTGCGGATGTTGTCTGTGGCGGCGAGTAGGGCGGTCTCTGTGCTGGGTTTGCTTCGGAATCCGGATTGGGAAGGGTCGAGGACGGCGTTCTCTTCAATGAATCGTGTCAGTTTCCTGTTGACTGTTTTCTCTGCAACTTTGGCTGCGAAGGGGAGGAGCGAGATGGGCCGATAGTTCTTGAGGTCGGTGGGGTCAGCTGTGGGCTTCTTGAGCAGGGGTCCGACTTCTGCGCGCTTCCAGTCGTCTGGGAAGGTGCCTGTTTTGAAGGTGGTGTTGATGGTGCGTTGTAGTTCGGGTGCGATGGCGGCCACGGCTCTGTGGTAGATGTGAGGGGGGCAGGGGTCGGTGAGGGCCCCCCCGAGTGGATGCTTTTCATGGTCGAGGCGGTGTCTTCGGCCGTGATCGGTGTCCAGTTGGAGATGGTGGGCTGGCTGGTGTTTCTGGGGGGCGGGGGCCGTCTGTGGCGCCTGGTGGATGGTCGATGAAGTTGTCGTAGAGGTTTTTGATCTTGAGGTGGAAATAGGTTCCAAGCTTGTCGCAGAGGTCTTGGGATGGGGTGATGTCTGTGGCTTCGCTGCGTGGGTTGGTGAATTCTTGAATGACACTGAAAAGTTCCTTGGAGTTGGTGGAGTTGGCCAGGATTTTGTTGTGGATGAAGTTCCTTTTGGTGGCTCTGATCTGGTTGTGGTAGTCCGTCATGGCGTCCTTGTAGGTGGTGTGGTTTTCGGTTGTCTTGGTGTTTCTCCAGTTCTTCTCCAGGCGTCTGCAGGTGCGTCTGTCTTCTTGGAGAGCAGTTGTGAACCAGGCGGCTTTCCTGGGGAGTTGTCTGTCGGGGTTGCGTAGCGCGGCGAGCTCATCTGTGCAGTTGGAGATCCAGGTGTGGAGTTCTCTGGCTGCGTCGTTTGCGCTGTTTGCGTCGGGTGCCCAGGTGTGGTTGTCTCGGTTGAGGGTGGAGTTAAGTTGCTCGTCAGTAACCTTGCTCCAGTTCCTTCGTGGTGGGCGTGGGGCTGGTTTGGGTGCCTTGGGTTTGTTGATGGCTAAGTGTACGCAGTGGTGGTCGGTCCATGGCGGCTGGGTTGTGTGGCTGAAATGGACGCCGTTTCCTGCCGCGAAGATGGGGTCGAGGGTGTGTCCTGCTCTGTGGGTCGGTGTGTTGACAAGTTGTTTAAGTCCGATGCTGGCGAGGTTGTCACGAAGGATAGTGGAGTTGGGGGTCACTGGGGTTGTCGAGGTGGAAGTTCAGGTCTCCAATGAGTATGTAGTTTGTTGAGGCGATCGCGTGGTGTGCGATGAAGTCGGTGATGGTGGCGGCGAAGTGTGTTCGGGGGCCGGGGGGTCTGTAGACGAGGGTTCCTCAGAGTGTGGCTTTGGGGGTGGTCTGGATCTTGAAGTGCGGGTGTTCGGCGGAGGGGAAGGTTTTGCTGGAGGTGGTGAGGCGGAGGGTGCTCTTGTGGCCGATGGCGAGGCCCCCTCCTGGGTGGTTGGGGCGGTCTTTCCTCTGGATCTTGTATCCGTCTGGGATGGCGGTGCTGATGTCGGGGGCAGAGGATGCGTTGGTCCAGGTCTCTGTGAAGAAGGCGATGTCGGGCGAAAGAGAGTCGAGTAGGTTCCAGATTTCCATGGCGTGTTTGTGTACGGAGCGTACGTTGAGAAGGATGCATTTTAGGGTGTCGCCGGTGCTGGCGTCGGCAGTGTTGGAGGCCGGGGTGGCGGTGAGGGTCTGGCGGCAGTGGAGGCAGGAGAACTGCCCGTCGGTCGAGTTCGGCGAGGCCTGTAGGCATTCTCGAAGTCTTCCAGGGTTGAGTGCGAGGAGGGTGGTGGTGTCGTAGCGATGGGTAGTGGGAGGTCCAGGGTTCCTGGTGCTGGCCGTGGTCGGGTCGCGGACGGGCTTGCCATTGGCGTGCCTTTGGCGCGCCGGCGGCGCGCCCCCTGTGCGCGGCCGTTATTAAGTAGGGGAGGTGGGAGGGAGGAGAGGCTGGGAGGCGGGAGCAGGGGAATTCCGGGGGGAAATTCCGGGGGGGAGGGGCCGCAGGGGCAGCAGCGGCAAAAGGCAAAAGGAACAGGCAGGCACGAGAAAATAAAAACAGTGGTGGAATTAGAGAAAGACACAGATGGGCACAATAACAGTGGCACAACAGGGAAAAAATTAAGAAAAAAAGCGGCTGAGAAAGGTTACGGTGGTTGGAGGCAGTCTGGTCCCAGTTGGAGAGGGCAGCAGGCGCAGGAGCGGGCAGCAGCCTCGAACCTCCCAAGGAGGAGGTCGGGGTCTGGAGGCAAGAGACGGCACAGCGGAGCAGTGGGGAGAGAGTGGACCTAGACCAAGAGATCATAAGGCAAGTGATCAGGCCGGTAAAGAACAGTTTGAATTACAGTGATGACATACTGGTGTTCGGCCGCTCTGATGAGGAGCACGACAAAGCTCTACGTGAGGTCTGCAACCAGCTAGAACAAGTAGGCCTAACGTTAAATGAAGACAAGTGCGAACTGGGAAAAAGGGAACTAGTATTCTTTGGACACATCTTTTCAAAACAAGCATTGGAAATGCAATAGGTCTCGCATTTTTTTAAGTTAGAGCTATTGGCATTGTAAATGGCAATGCCTTTTACTTATGTTTATGGAGTGGATGTATGTGGTGTGAGGTGGAATTATGTGAGTTGGATAGAAATGTGTGGCGTGGAATAGTGTGGTGTGGAGTGGATTTGTGTAGAGGAATTATGTGGCATGGTGTGCAGTGGAATTATGTGGATAGTAATTATGTGGTATTGAGTGTACTGGAATTATGTAGAGTGGGATTGTGTGGCATGGAGTGTAAATATGTGGATTGGTATTTTGTGTTGTGGAGGGAAGTTTAATTATGTGGTATGCTGTTGAGTTTTGTGGTGTGAATTGGATACATGTGGTGTGTTGTGTAATCATGTGGTTGAGTTGAATTATGTGGTTTGTTGTTGAATTAGGTAATGTGGAATGGAAATGTGTGGAGCTGAATTTAAGGAGGGGGGACGTAAGGGAACGGGGTGCTGGGTAGGTGGTAGCCGTTTCCTCACTGGCCACTGGTTGTAGGTGGGTGTGTGTGCTTAATTGCCTGCACTGGAAAAAAAAAATTAACTATAAGGGATTGGTTAGCCATTTTTTCACACCCAGACACTATTAAAAAGTATTTGCAATGCAACAGGTCTCGCATTTACGTGAGTTTGAGCTATTGGCATTGTAAAGAAAATGCCTTTTATTTATGTTTTGGCTTTTGAAACATAAAAAAGTATTGTCATTTACAATGCCAATAGATTAAACTTGCGTAAATGCGAGACCTATTGCATTGCAGATGCTTGTTTAGTTTTGTGTTCAATGTAATACGCTAAACTGCTTACCCTAACTGCAAAATACGTGCTCCATGTAGCTGTTTCTAGATAATTGTTATTAATGCCCAAATTGTCAGCAACTCTGCTTTATTTTGAGGTAGGTAGTTTGTCTAATTACATAAACATGTTAGTTGGCCATTTCACTTCAAAAGGCCACAAAGCACCCCTTTGAGAACACAGGTGGATATTGAGCAAAACAAAAACGATTTTGTCGCTTTTATCAGAAATGTTAAAGTAGACTAAAAAGTACACACTCTAAATAATGAGCAAGGCATTTAAAAATACGTTTCAAACCTACCAAAATGTATTCTTTTGTGTTACGCTAAAATTTCAGCTGTGATTTCAAGTAGTCTTTCTCCTGAGTCAGAGACCATAAAACTGAAAGAGAATCGCGCTAGCCCAGGGTGCAACTTTAAAAAAAAAACCTTCTTGAAACCCTGGTGGGAAAAAAACAGCAAACAATTTGGTT
Source organism: Calotriton arnoldi (assembly GCA_963921515.1). Taxonomy (NCBI): domain Eukaryota; kingdom Metazoa; phylum Chordata; class Amphibia; order Caudata; family Salamandridae; genus Calotriton; species Calotriton arnoldi. The sequence goes on from CAWUFW010002420.1 coordinate 991,861, forward strand.
TGCTGAATTCTGCTCTGCCAGTTTGGAGAGTGCTGGCTGTAGCCTTTACTGTGACATGCAGAGGTTTGGACTTCCCCCTCCTTTCATGCTAATGATGTCTATACAAACACTGCGTGGCTACCTGCAGCACCAAATCCTAAAACTCCATGTGGTGTTGTGAGCTGGTAGCAGATGGACTTTCGTTTGCATCTGCTGTGTACAGGCTTGGCTTTGTGCTCTTTTCTTGGGGGAGTGAAAGTCTTTCTTCATCGCTAGTTCATTCCTGTTTTTATGAAGCAGCTCAGAAAACATCTGTGGCAAACAGCAAAATTGACAAAGGATTGACAAACACCATTAGCTGAACACTTTCCATCTCATTGCAACTATGCATTGTTTACTTTACTGTAAATATCCTAATACATCACCCTCTGAATATGCTGGCAGAAAGACTGGAGCACAGTGATTTCAATTAAGATTAGTAATTGATGGAGGGGGGCGCGAGAGGGCGCCAAGCAAGATGGCCGCACCGATGTGAGGCTCTTGCAGTTCGGGGGAGAAATCCGGCGATAATCCTTACCATCCTGGCACCTGATGCAGCAACGGAGGCCCCCAGAGACCCGCCACGCTGCGGGGAACACGGAAAGTCCAGAATAGCAGGTCTCAAGAGCCCTACCGCTGCATAGCCCATCACTTGCCCTCCCTGGCCGCGCTCCCTGTAGTGGCGGCGAGTCGCGCAGCCCGGACTGACCTGAACGACGCGGGGCTGGGTGCGGAGGCCGAGAGCCCGTGGCTGTGCAGCTGAGCGGCTCGCGCTCGTTGGCGGCCCCCCCTGGCCTCCGAGAGGGCACTGTGGGCGGCCGTTCCTCTCCTGAATGCCCGCTGAGCTGGCCGCGACCTGCCGGAGAGAGTCTACAGCGGCCCCGTGGGCTGCGGGGCGGAGCGGCGGCCCGTACGGCCGAGACGCCTGAAGCGGCGCCATCTGATCCTGCGGGCGGAGACGGAGGTGAGTGCAGCCGTGATCCCAACGCGACTGGCGCCGCACTGCTATCCCGGAGCGGGGGAGCTGCGTGTGACGCCCGGCGGGATAAAGACTTGGTCACCAATACTCCCCAGTGCAGTCGAAACTGCGACGGCGAGAGGCGTGCGATACAGCTGCCTGGACCCTGCGAGAACCCCCACACTGTCCTGGATCGGCTGCGGCCGCAGCGCTGATGACCCAGGGGGCCCCCCCGCCCCTCCCCCCCCCTTTGCTGAGATCCCCGATTCTCGGGGGCGTCCTTGGCGGCCCGAGGGTGGCGGCGCAGGCTTGCCCCCTTGCAGTAGGCCCTGGGGGCAGCCTTTCAACATCGAGCCCGGCCCTGTTGCGACCTGATCCAGGGGAAGGGTGAATTTGTGCCCAGACCTGTTGGCTTCACCCAGAAATTGTCTCGCTAAACGGCCATCGCGAGCGGAGTCATTCTAGCCCCGGGGTTTGTCGCCCACTGCCCCGTTGATCCTATAACTGAGGGCTGCGCGTGCTGATGGTCTGTACGGACCCCACCGTCGGTGGAAGCCTGATCATCACAGCGTAGCGACTGGCACCATCTTTATCACTCCAGACACCGCATCTCTGGACCGCCGAGCGCTGGGACTGCTGCTGCTTGCTGTGTGGGGGTCTTGCGGTCCTGAGAGGTCGGGGGGCCTCGACAACAGGATCCAATATGGAGAGTGCTGACTGTGGATCGCGCGGCCTACTCCTCCCAGCTGGCGGCCCGTGTGGCGCTACTGGCTGACGCCGTAGCTCACGGGCTGCATCTACCTGGGGGCGGACGCGGACCCCTCCCCACCCTCGACTCAGGCGGAGAGCCATCAGACGACCGATCATGGGGAAACCAGACGGGAGGCAGCCGAAGCTTACCTTCGATACTCGCAGAAATCCTCGCTCTCAGTCCGAGCCGGACGAAGAACGCGCGGAGGCCCCGGCCACGTCCACAGCGGATTTGAAGGAGCTGCTGTTGGTTATGCAGTCGAGCCTCACCTCGATAGAGTCCAAAATGGATTCTATGTCAGCTAGAATGGACGGACTTACCCATCGAGTGGAAAAACACGACTACCGCATCACCGAAGCTGAGTGACGTATATCCGACTTGGAAGACACGGCCAACGCTACCACCAACCGGACCCTTGAAATGGACAAAGTGTTGAAGGTCATAGCAGCTAAAAATGAGGAGTTAGAATCACGCTCAAGGAGGAACAACCTCCGCATCCTAGGAGTATCAGAATCAACTGCTACTGGGAAGATGGAAACGTACGTAGAGCGCATGCTTATAGCCCTCTTCGGCAGAGAGGAGTTTGTCAGTCCTTGTGGTGGAAAGAGCGCATCGCTCGCTGGCGGGCCGCCCTCCTCCGGGGGCCGCCCTCCTCCGGGGGCCCCCCCGCGACTCATCATAGCTAAGCTATTAAACTATCGCGACAGGGATGCGGCCCTCCGACTGTCCAGAGAAAAGGGTCGCCTCAACCACGAAGGTATGGAGATTTCTCTTTATCCGGACTTTACAATGGCCGTGCAGGAGCAGAGGAGGAAGTTCCTCCACGTCAAAAAGAAACTCCAACAACTAAACATCCACGTACGCGATGTTATACCCTGCCCGATTAAAGATATCTACCCAAGGCAAACAACACTTTTTTACTAACCTTCAACACGCCCAGGACTTTATCAAGACCATACCTGCACACCCTGAAGGCCGCTTATCTCCAAGATGCCAGGTAGACGAAAACAGAGGCGCCTCTGACATAGAATAGAGCCGCATATTGAGGACACGAGAGCTTCTGCTGGCACCGCCAAGCGTGGCTGCTGACTCTAGTTCACCCCCCTCTTTTTTAAACCAGGGCCGGCTGGTGGATGTGAACACTTAACACGTATACAAAAGAAATTTCTCTCCAAATGGACCGCGCCTGTGTCATTATTGTGCTGCCCCCTCCTTCACTGACTCACGCCGATCCTGGGTTCGCATCCCTTAACATGCCCAAGCTGAACTGACACCTGCACTGCTCTTGTCACCAGGCCACAACTCTCTAAAGGATGAACCATGCAATGCAGGACCTTATTACGAAGAACCCATGTTAGATCTGCCTTTGGGGGACTTGAAGCAGACATGGTGCCCTTACACTATCGTGGGCTTCCTGACCTTTGATCATGGACTAACGCCGCAAAGAACTGTGGTCTACATCGAAACCCTCTCCAGGTTGGACTTCCATTACTACCCTCGAACACCCTCGCCACCGCGAGGAGCACCTGGTCGCCCTCTGGCAGCCGCCCACCAGGTGAACCCTACAATTTTCTGTTTGTGAAATGGAGTTGAGCTTACTGCATTGTCCCCGTTGGGACTAGAATGGTTGAAACGGGGAGGGAAGGGAGGGGTAATTGACACGGCAGATTGGGATTGCTGTTGTGGGTGGGGGTGGGATTGGGGAATGTTTTCTATGCTCTTTTTTTTCTGCACTGTACGGTTATTATATTACAGGATGCTATTGCGACACACTATGGCACACACTACCATTCACGACATTGCTACTTCACAAAAATACGATGGAGTCACGCCCTAAAGCACTCACGTATAACTTTTTAACCTGGAAGGTGCGTGGGCTGGGGGACCCCCGCAAACGTCGACATATTCTCGCATATCTGGACCGCCATGACATCCATTGCGCTATGCTCCAAGAGACCCATTTGCCTCCCAACGCATCCCCCTCCTTTGCCACCAGATGGGCAAGCTACAGAGGCTTTTCATGCTATTCCTCATACGCTCGCGGGACTGCAATCCTGGTAAAGCATACCCTTCCCTACACCCCTATTGGGTACTATACAGACCCACAAGGCCGATACAATCTCACATGGGGCAGGCTCTCCACGCAGACAGTTACTTTGGCGTTGTGTTACGGCCCAAACACAGACGATCCCGAATTCTTCCGGATATTGTGGGGCAAAATACAAGACGTTGGCACCACACACTTGATATGGGGAGGTGATTTTAACGTCACTATTCACCCGCACTTAGACAGGTCACATCCACAACCATACCACTATACTGCGGCACACCTAGCTCTAAAAAACATTGTTGAAGACCAGGATCTGGTTGACCCCTGGAGAACCCACTGTCCGCTAACACGTCAGGGATCCTGCTACTCCACCGCCCACTCCTCCTGGTCACGGATAGATTACTGGCTGATTGATAGGGGCCTGGCAACTTGGGCATCACACACTTCTTATCTCCCCCGCACATACTCAGACCACTCTCCTGTGCTGTTGGCTCTCAGTCCGCCACTAGCAGAATCCCCATACCTCTCCTGGCGCCTTAATCCACAGTCGCTACTCGACCCAGTTTTTAAAGCTGAGGTAGAGCAAGAGATAACTGAATTTTTTTCCCCGGAACGAAGGCTCAGTCCCACAATATTCCACAATATGGGAGGCTTTTAAAGTCACCATACGAGGCGTATGCATGTCTAAAAGTGGTGGAGTACTAAAGGACATCCGCAATTCACTTCGAAAGATGGAAGCAGATATAAAACAGACCGAGACGGCCATACAGGCCACGCCCTCTCCCACCTTACAGGCACATCTACGCACCCTGCTCACAGACTATCAGGAAACAGCAGAGCGCAAATGTAAATTTCGAGGGAAATACCACACGGCTCGCCGATATGGCGAGGGAGATAGGCCAGGGCAGGCATTGGCTTCCACTATCCGACCTCCTTGATTTGCTAATACAGTACTCACCATTGAGGATGAGGACGGTCTCTCCCACGCCAATTCCTCGGACATCCTCGCGGCCTTTAGAAGGTTCTATAAAACGCTGTATGCCACTCACCCACAGGCCCCGGTAGACTTCGATTCATTCTTCGAGGACACCGCCATAGCCTGGCTGGGAGATGGCCAAAGAGAATTTCTTTTGGCACATCATGAGGATGAGGAGATCACATCTGCAATAATGCAACTACAATCCGGAAAAGCCCCAGGGCCAGACGGCCTCCCGGCCGAGTTCTACAAGACATACCGGCACTTACTTCTCCCTATACTGAGACATGTCTTTGAGGAGGCGCGAGAGAGCGGTATTCTCCCCCCCTCTATGCGCGAAGCGCTTATAATCTCCCTGCCCAAACCAGGTAAACCACCCTCGCACCTAGACTCCTATCGGCCCCTATCTCTAATAAACATCGATGCCAAAATCCTAGCTAAACTAATCGCAAACCGCATAAGCCCTCTGATGCCAGTATTGGTCCTCCCAGACCAATCGGGATTTGTTCCCACTAGAAGCACGGCCCATAACCTGCGGACCCTATTCGCATTGCTCCATGATATAGACCCGGAAGTTAATGCTGCGGCCGTATTTTTGGATGCCACAAAGGCATTCGACTCCCTGGAATGGGACTACCTCTCCTATGTCTTGGTACGCATGGGATTTCCCCCCCCTTTTCTGGCCTGGATTGCCCTGCTATATACAGACCTGCGAGCCACTGTAATGGTGAACGGAATCCGCTCCTCCCCCTTCACACTGGGCAGAGGGACCAGACAGGGGTGTCCACTATCGCCCCTCCTGTTTGCCCTAGCAGTAGAACCACTGGCTGCCAAAATTCGACAGCACTATCGTGAACATGCCATAATCTATTCAGAACGACAAATACTCATTTCACTATATGCAGACGACCTCACACTATATTTGCGGAACCCAGAAGAGAGGCTGAACCCCATTCTCCGCCTATTCATTCTTTTTGGGCAGTTGTCAGGAGTCAACATTAATTGGAACAAGTCCCAGATATTTCCCCTCACTGCAGCCACTAAAAGGTTCCACCCAGATTTTCCCCTCAGCTGGTGCGAAGACACCCTCACTTATTTGGGAATAATAATCTCTCGCAGCCGCGAAGAACTCATGCGTGCTAACTACGGAAAGGCGCTGGACTCTATCACTGACAAAATCACAAGATGGATCGCGATGCCCTTGTCGATGGCTGGCAGAGCGGCTATTATCAAAATGGTTGTCCTGCCTAAACTATTATATCTCTTTGCAAACATCCCCTACGCCCCCAGACGACATTTTTTCTCGGCGATCACGTCACAACTCATAGACTCGTATGGGGGGGGGGGGACAGGCTAGGTTACGGTGGGACATACTTACGCGCCCTTTCAATGCGGGTGGTTTCGCCATCCCGGATATCGAACTATACTTTAGCTGTGCGCAGGCACAATATGCTGCGTTTTGGATTAAACCCCCTCCCTTTATGCCACATCTGGCAATAGAAGATGGATACATGACCCCCATCCCACGTACCGCCTATCTCAGTACCCCGGCGGTTCCGCGGCACCAGGCTGCCACCACTGTCCAAAGTACAGTCAGCGCATGGCACGACCTAGCTAAAGCCATGCAATGCGCACCAATGTATTCCCCACTTCTGCCTCTTCCCGGGCGGAAAGACATCCCGGTTGCGGAAGAGGGCAGATGCCGCCGGCTTCTCCGTAAGCTCTCTATACACACCTGGGGTCACTTATACACTAGGGGGACTTTCAACACTAGCGAGGAATTTTTCAAAGACACAAACCCTACCCCCTTGGAACGTTTTTATTACATACGACTCCGTCAGGATGTAAAGTCCATTACGCCCACCTTTCCCCTAGAGCCTTCGTCCATGCCTCCACTACATGCACTACTGCAACAAGACACCCCTACACATGTGCTGTCACTTTTATACCGTACGGTCCAGATTAGTAGGGAATATGGCCCTCCTCTGGCCCACATACGGTGGGAGGAGGAATTGGGATACCCCCTCACTGAGGAGCAGTGGACGTATTGCTGTAGGCAGACGGGCAACATATCAGCCAGCAGTAGATTCCGCATGATACATTATAAATACGTGCACCGCCTCTATTATACTCCCGCGCGCATGCAGCGACTAAAGATACGAGATAACGACCGCTGTGATCGCTGCGGACACGAGGGGGCGTACTTTACACATGTGGCCTGGGACCTCCCGCCTATACAGAGGTACTGGGCGGAGATCCTGACTGCATTGGACCTTATGACGGGCCTGCACATTCCTGCGGATACACTAACTACCCTGTTAGGATACACTGAACCCCTAGCTGTCAAAATACGTAGATACGCCTCCCTCGCGCTCCTTCTTGCTAAGAGGAGAGTTGCCTGCAGATGGGGTAGGGGACGAGCGCCGAAATTCAAAGACTGGCTTCACGATTTGATATATTGTCAAGAGCAACTACACACATATGCAGAGCTTCAACCACCCACATCACGCCCGAGGGATATCTGGGGGCCCCTACACACTTACCTGCTGGAGCACACAGCCGAAATGGTTGATACGACGCTGTAATAGACGCAAAAAAATAAGCTTCCTAACGCCCCTGCTGCCCTCACCCGCACACCCACCCACACCAGCTGTACAGAGACACCATGTGACGTTACTCTGCACGTTCCTATCGCCTGAACACAGTCATACCTTTGTTATGCAACTGATGGTCGCTGTGTGCTAGAGCATGCATCCTTCTTTATGGTTTTCTTATTATTAGTTCCTTTTGTTTTCATATGATCGCATTTAGCACAGTTTGATAAAAATGCAATAAATGTCGTTATAATCTCACACCCCATACAACGCGGCCGGCCTTGCTGTGTGTATCCCCCTACCCTGGAAAAGGAATTTTCTACACACATAAGCTATCACAGTGCCGGCCAAATTGTGGATGTAGGCATTTTTGCTGCGACTTATACCTTTCTGGTTGTCAAAGATTATTTGAAGAAAAAAAAATGAAAAAAAAAAAAAAATAGATTAGTAATTGATGTTGTCTTGCTTCAAAAGATGTAACTTGATTAACATGTGCCTGGACAAATTGCATTTTGTGAAGTGGTTTTTGTTGAGACTTGAAGATTATTCCTTGCCCAGGGTTATCGGATGTTGTGGGTGCTAGATGCGTTCTTCTTGTTTGCGTGTTCTTGAAAAAAAGACTTCCATTGGGCTGTAAACTTTGGAGTTTTACCAAAAGCATAGTGTATAATGAGACGGTTTCTTAATAAGGAAAGCAAAGAAACGGTCTTAACAACAGGCTAAGAAGCTCACTGAGAACTCCAGAGACTAAAACTGTGTCGGTTGCCTTTTTTATTTAAAAAAAAATAAATAAAGCGAAATAAATAAACAGCGCAATTGAAGTTGCTCTTTCTTTAGGGGGACTATGGTAAGCACGCTGGTTCAGTCTTGAACCTTTGCCACCCCTCACGCTGCTCACCAAAGACATGCCCCAGTGATTAGATGCTGATTTTGTGTACGATTGTCCGCAGACGCCCAGAAATCAGAGCTGCTTGGTTTGTTTTAATTAACAGCGCAGAATGCCACCAGGCAGCAGCAGGGGCGTGGTCGGGCAGGGGCGCACTCGCAGTAGTGTAAACACTGCTGTGAATAGTTGCCTGGCGGTGGCTCAGACTCGCAGCTAGCTGCGGAGTTTTCCCTCTTTTACACTGTTTTCCGGCCTCTGGAGTTGCTGAAGCTTCCGACTTCCCATAGCTGCCAAGGTTTCAAATTGCCATGTGTGACATTTTCATAATTTCAGTGTAATTATAAGTGACATTTCAACAACTATGAGTGACATTTTCTCGCGAGCAAAAAAAATCAAGCAAAAAGATGAGGGGAACATTTAAATATCAGAAATTACTTCATTTGAGGAACGAGAAACTCTAAGATCTTGAAACTGTTGTAGAGCAAGAGAAATTGAAGGGCACTAGCCTAGTAAAAAGTAGTTACTCATAGCTAATCCTTGTGAAATAAATACAGTTTTGCGAACATGCGTGGTTCATGTCTGTTGACAGCTACTACTGTAAAAGGCTGCAGTTTTGAAAATCCAAGTTTCGCTTAATATACAATGCTTTTCCATCTGAGAGCACTTGAATGAAGTCTTCAGACCCAGACTCCTCTCAGGCGGGGTGAGCAGAGAGTGGCCCATTAGGCGGAAGCTGGCACCCTGTCCGCAGGAAGGTAGGTGATTGATGGCTTCTGCCACCTGTGTTTGTTTGCAATCCAGACTGCTCCAAAGCTGCCCTGAGAGGCCAACAGCCAGCCCTCTGTAAACTGGGCAATGCAGGCGGATGCGTCCCAGTTGGGCAGGCGAGCTGCTGCGAGCCCCTGCTTGGCCCTAACCGCCCTCTGCACCACCCCTTACTTTTTGGAGCCAAGCTGGATACGAGGAAAAGATTAAAATTGTGTCCTGGGCTATATACATAAATATTCTCCTAGGCATACTTCCAGTGTGTGCCCTCAGGGGACAAATATCTCTTCATCATACAGATGTAAACTTCTGGCTGCATGCGAATAAATGAATGAATAAACACCCTGGGCTTCCCCCACCCTCCCCCGCCGCGCCCACACGCCCTTCCTCTGAAGGCAGGCCCCAGGCAGGGTGTCATGGAGCGGCTTGGCTTGAGTGCGCCTGCTCCACTATTTGCACCCCACCCTCGCCCTCCGTTTGCACCTGTCGTGCCAACACTCCGCACCATGGCACCCGACAACAGTCTCGGCCTCTTGATGTAATGCCTTCGGGGCTGGGCAGTGCCTGTCCGTGACGTCCAGCGTGTCCCTGGAGCCAGGACGCCTGGAGCCCGTCAGCCGGCACCAACCTGTCGCGACCGACCGCTCCTCCGGGACAGGTAAGAGCCGACAACACCAGCGCCGACAGAGGAGGCATCGCGCCGGATTTATTGATATTTTAAATGGCGCCCACCACAAGCGGAATGTTGATTTGCTCTCCCTTTATCGCGGTTGTTGCTATCAAGGTAATGAAATCCGCTAATGGTCCTATCCAGGTTGAAACGCGACTTACAGATTTTTGCACTCTTCACTGGACCCACCAAGCTATCTCTCTGCGTTGAATTTAGCCCAGAGATATACTTGTTTCTGACTCATTAAGTCATCCAGTGTTGCTCATAAAATGCTTCTGGTGAGCATATCTGGAGATGCCACTGGAAGTTGCACGGTGACGCAGGTATTTTAAGTACTGTGGTCTCAGAGGAATGTTGGTTTCCCTACAGGGGGCCATTTCGTAAAACCACACAATACTAATGGCTCGGATCTCGAGCTCAGATCGGTGCTGTTAAGCATCACATCCTTACGTGACAACAAAGAGGCCGGTTGGCTTTTTGTGTAATTAGCGTAAACTGCATAATGGATCATGGCTAGAAAGTTGCGTTAATTTTGCCGTGAAAGATGGACACTGGAACCCGACTTCGCCAACACCAGCGACGCACACCGAACGGGCCTTGAGGTGGAGTCAGACTCCGCGCTCTTTCAATCTTTGCCTTCTCTGCTGAGACTGCAGCAAGGGTGCCACTGTGGAACACAGTTGCCATTGTTTTTTTTTTTGTAAAAATAGGACACCGTTCTGTATTGTACTGTGGCATCTGTGCAGCGCGCGCCACAGAGGAGCGGGGGGGGGGGAGAGAGCGCGGCAGGGAGACGAACGCGCGCTGCTGCGCGTTCTGGCCACAGTCGGGAATGGGAGGAGCAAAGGCGGGACATGCGCCCACCTTTGCCCAATCGCGTGCCGTCTCGGTAAAAAAAACGCACGTTCCAGCCAATGTGGGCTTCCCAAAGCAAAACCACACGCACGAGCGTGTGGGTAGCTTTCAGAAGCCCTTTCTAAAGGTCTCGCGCTGCGCGAGCAGTGCTGCGCACTGCAACGCTAGGCGCGAGACCTAAAAAAGAAAGAGGTCGGACCCTAGCAAAGTGGAGACACTGGAAAAAGCAAGGCCTCCAACAGAAGTAGCAGAAGTGAGGTCATTCCTTGGGTTAGCAAGCTACTGTGCTCGTTACATCAAGGACTTTGCCACTGTGAGCACACTGCTTCGGGACCTAACAAAGCAGGGTCAGAAATTTCTCTCGACAGGAATGTGGTAGGGCATTTAAGGCCATCAGACACGCAGTAATGGCTGTAGATCATCTTGCCTATTTCGACCCATCGCTATGCACTGAGCTCACCGTTGACGCCAGCCCGGTAGGGTTAGGAGCAATCTTAGGACAACACATGCCTGGAAGAGACTCGCCCAGGCAAATTGTCGCATATGCGAGCAAGAGCTTATCTGACATTGAAAGGGCATACTCCCAGTCAGAGAAGGAAAGTCTAGCAGTGGTATGGGCGTGTGAACACTACCACATGTTCATTTACGGAAAACCGTTCACCATTGTAACAGACCATCAGGCCTTAGTGACAATATATGGAAACCCGAACGCAAAGATACCGCCACGCATTGAAAGATGGCGAATAAGACTGATGGACTATGACTTCAAGATCGTGCACAAGCCGGGAAAAGAACACAACCCAGCTGACTACATGTCACGACATCCCCTACAGCAGGCACCAGAAAACAGATCAATGGCAGAAGAATACCTACATTTTGTGCTAAGGCAGAACACTCCCGCACCAAAAACAATTGAAGAGCTGGAACAAGAGACAACAAGGGATGCCACAATGCAAGCAGTCAAACTGACAACACGACAGCAAAGATGGAGACACGTAAACAACAACAGCCCCATGGGAGAAGGAGTGAACAGGGAAGAAATGATGGCATTCAAAAACATACAAGAGGAACTTTCGGAAACAGAAAGAGGAATAATACTAAGAGGAACAAAGATAATAATGCCAAAAGCATTACGGCGGCAGACTGTAAACCTGGCACATGAGTCCCACAGAGGCATAGTAGCAACAAAAAAGATGCTAAGGGAAAGAGTTTGGTTCCCAGGCCTGGATCGACTGGTGGAAGACACCATCCTAAACTGTCACTTATGCCAAATAACAGGACGACCAGCAAAGCCAGAACAGCTCCAGATGTCGGAGCTTCCAGGGGCAGCGTGGACAACATTGGCAGCTGATTTCTATGGGCCATTGGACACGGGCAACTACTTGCTAGTGGTCATTGATGAGTACTCCAGATTTCCCATAGTACGACACGTCTCGTCAACATCAGCGACCGCAACGTTGCCGATACTTGATGACATCTTTGCAGCCTGGGGCTCCCCACAAACAATGAAGACAGACAATCGGCCTCCTTTCTCAGGAGAGGAGTTTCGCAAGTTCATGGCAAACCTGGGCATTCACCACCGGAAAATAACGGCCCTATGGCCACAAGCAAACGGCATGGTGGAACGATTCATGGGGAACATCAAGAAAGCAGTCCAAAGAGCAAAACTGGCGCAGATCTCCATAGGCCAGGCACTCTGTCAGATATTAAGAGACTACCGAAACACCCCTCACAGCTCCACGGGACGATGTCCAGCAGAACTGGTGCTAGGAAGGACAAGCAGGACAAGATTGCCCCAACTAGAGGCAAAAGCGCCACCAGAACACAATAGCATTGCAGCAAGAGTTCAGGAAGCGAAAAACAAGATGAAAACATATGCGGACGCCAGGAGGCATGCCACATCATCACACCTGAAGCAAGGGGACTCAGTTTTGGTGCGCCAACGGCAATCAAGAAAATCAGACAGTCCGTTCTCAGATGAACCGCTGACGATAATAAATGTCAAGGGGCCAATGATAACAACTGCATCGGGCCTCTACCGGATCACTAAAAATACCTCCCACTTCAAGGGACTAAAGACATCAGATGAGGACGGAGGAGATACAGCATCAAAGAACGACGCACCACATGACAAAGAGGAAGTTATGGACAGCATGGGAAGAATGACACAACAGCGAGAGACAAGAAGAGGTATCAAACAGAGGAACGGAAGGGTCATGTCCAAAGAGAATGAGCAGAAGGCCAAAGAGACTGATTGAGGAAATGTATGTATATATATATATATATATATATATATATATATATATATATATATATATATATATATATATATATATATATATATATAACTTTCGATATCTGAGCAACGAGGAGGGTTCGCGAACCCGCACAAGCTCAATTCTGATTGGCTGCCAACACTCCAAACCAGAATGTGTTGGCAGCCATCTTGTGACTCGGTAACCGAGTCACAAGAAATCAGTAGAAAAAAAGGTGAAAAACAAGAAAAGGGGGCAGTGTAGAAACACCCTGACCCCCTAGGCCTGCTCAGGGGGTCCCACAGGGACCCCCAGGGCCAAAAAAAGCATTTAAAAAAAATAAAAAAATAAAAAAACGGCCGAATTCGCGGTGGGTTCGCGAATCTGTCCGAGAAAATAAAAAAATAAAAAGAAGCGCGGGCACCCGCGCTTCCTTGTACTTAAGCCCCCGGGTGAGCCAGGTCCCGGGGGCAATGCGTAATTAATTTGCGGGGGACCGCCACCTCCCTGGGGCTTAGTTAATAGTGTGCGGGGGACACACGGCCCCCCCCGCCACCCCGGGGACCGCCACCTCCCCGGGGCTTCAATAATAAATGCGTGTGGGGGGGGGTCCCAGCCCCCCCACGCTGCCCCGGGGACCGCCACCTCCCCGGGACTTCCTTGATTAGTGTGGGGAGCCTCGCGGGCCGCCCCTGCCCCCAAGCCCCGGGGACTACCACCTCCCCGGGGCTTCCTTGATTAGTGTGGGGAGCCTCACGGGACCCCCACCCCCTGCCCTCGCCCCCAAGGCCCGGGGACTACCACCTCCCCGGGGCTTCGGTTATTAATCGGGGGGGGCCTCGCTGGCCCCCCCAAGCCTCGGGGACCACCCCTCCTGGAGCCCTTGATGGCCCTAGGGACCACCACCCCCCAGGGCCGGCTCCTGCAATGTCCCAGGGTGCCCACCCCCGGGACATTGCTGTTTGCTATGGCAGGGCGGGAGCATGGCTCCCGCCCTGTCATAGCAGACTCTGCTTTGGTTTTTGGACGCAAGAGCAGGAAACCTGCTGTCGCTTCCAAACACCAAAGCAGAATTGCTTTGGCACAAGGGGAGCTGCATGTCAGCAGCTCCCCTTGTGCAAAAGCAATGCCGACTCCCGCAGCATGCGGGAAGCCGGCGGGACCGTGGGGGCATTGGGGCTCCCCCCATGGTCCCCAACGGGGAGGCCAGGCCCTGGGGGATGGGGTCCCCGGGGCCATAATTGGCCTGAGGAGGGGGGCCACGCGGCCCCCCTCCAAAGAATTACATAAAATATATTAAAAAAAGACTGGCCTTGGCACGGGGGATGGGGTCCCCGGGGCCGAAATTGGCCTTGGGAGGGGGGCCACGTGGCCCGTCCCGTTTTATTTTTTTTATAAATAGGGGTCAGGCCCTGGGGGATGGGGTCCCCAGGGCCCAAACAATGGTAGAAGGGGGGCCACACAGCCCCCCTTCTAAAAAAAAAAAAAAGAAAAAGGCTGGCATCTCGCCGGAGGCCCCGCCCCCTCCCTGCACCACTCTGCAAACGCGCCCCGTGGCGCGTTGTAAGTTGGGGAATTAATTCCCCTTGAATACTGAGGGTCCCTGGGGGACAACTAGCCCACCAGGTACCTCCAGTATGCGCCACAGAGAGCTGCGTTGCAGAGAGGTGGTCTGAGGCCACGCCCCTTTTTACACCACTCTGCAAACGCGCCTCTTGGCGCACTGGTGGTGGGGCGATGGGGTCCTCTTGTGTCCGGAGGACCTCAGGACACAAGTGGACTTCATCCCCCGTGCAGCAGTGCGCCAGGAGCTGCGTTTGCAAAGTGGTGTAAAAAGGGGGCGTGGCCACCGACCACTCTCAGCAATCCAGGTGTGTGGCGCTTACTGGAGGTACCTGGTGGGCTAGTTGGCCCCCAGGGACCCTCAGGAATGAAGGGGACATAATACCCCAACTTAGAACCCGCCAGGAGGCGCGTTTGCAGAGTGGTGGGGAAAGGGGGCGTGGCCTTTGTCCACCTCTCAGCAATCCCACTGTGTGGGGCTTACTGGAGGTAAGAGGTAGGCTAGTTGGCCTCTAAAGGACCCCCAGCAGCGAAGGGGACTTCAATCCCCATCAATGAGCGTGCCAGGGAGCGCGTTTGCAGAGTGGTGGGCAAAGGGGGCGTGGCCTGCTATGAGAACTTAGCAATCCTGCTGTGTGGGATTTACTGGAGGTAATAGGAGGGGTAGTGGCCAACTACCCCTCTTGTTACCTCCAGTAAGTCCCACACAGTGGGATTGCTAAGACTTCTTCAGAGGCCATGTTCCCCTTTCGTCACCACTCTGCAAATACGCCTCCTGGCAGACTACGGGATGGGGGATGAAGTCCAATTTACTTCTGAGGGACTTTGGGGGCCAAGAAGCCCTCCTGGTACCTCCTGTAAGTGCTATGCAGCAGAATTCTTGAGTGCTGGTCGGCAGTCCAACACCCTTTCTCCACCACTCAGCAAACGTGACTAAGTCAGAGGTGCAGAAAGATGCTTCTTTAAGTAGTAGAGGTAGTTTTAATCCCCCTGCCCTATTATGTACTAGGGCCTTACAGAGGAGGTCATGCCAATCACAGGGGTACCCCAACGCATAGTGTTCCCTAGTGTATGTAGGTGTTTTCACTGTATTCTAAGTGTCTTTTAGCATAGCACTGGCTCTAGGCCTGGTTAGTCAGAGTCAGTTACCACCAGTACCCGTCAGCAAAAAGTTGGGGGCACAGGATGACTTAGCAACAAGGCCTCTTTCTGCTCCTCTGTTGGTTCTTTGTGCATATCTCTTGCTTCTTTCTGCACCTTTCTTCCTCTTTCTGCACATGTCCTACTTCTTTAGGCATAGTTAGAAATTCGCATTTAAAAAACATTTGAAATTCACTGAAAAAACCATAGGTTTCAGGGACGTTATAGTTAGTTGGACATTTCACTCGTACAAAACCGGAAAAATTCGGCCGTTATAGTTAGTTCAGCTAACTATAACTCGCGCCCCCCGCAATGCACTGCTGATAACGTCACATATTACGTCACTCATGACATGGTCAGTGACATCACTGACGACATCATCCACGTGATAATCTGATGCATCTTCTCACACCCTAATATAACCTTTGATACACCCACTCTAAATTAAAGACTGCCATTCTCAAAACCATAGACACTCCAACACCAATAACTACATACCCACTCACTGATTCTTAGGTCTACACACACATCCACTCACTCACCCATACAGTCACTCATAATTTCGGTCACTCATCAGTACAGGACTATCATATGCACTCATACACCTATATAGACACTCGCACACCGCCACTCATCCATAGAGTTACTCACACACCTAGTCAGTCATGCAAAGAATTAATCACACTCCCATTTACTCACCTATACAGTTATACACACACCACCTCACTTATTCATACCGATACTAACACATACTTACTCTTATACAATCACTCATACAAGCTCACAATCATCCATACAGTCACTCTCACAATCACTCACTCTCACAGTCATTTATATACTCCAACACTCACATATACCGCCTTTCACATATGCAGTTACTCACACATGTACCACTGAGACATCCATTCACTCACCAACACACCCTCACCCACCCATACAGCCCTTCACAGATGTACTCTTGAATCCATACACCCAGTGAATCACCCACTCACACATCTATGCACAGTCACACACCCCCCACCCACACAAACACTCAGGCACCCATACAGATACTCAGACAACCAATCAATAACCTATATAGACACTCATGTAGCTATTCACCAACCCATGCAGCAGCTTACACACCAACAGACAGACTGATACAGACATTCACACAGTTTAGTCACTAACCCATGCATTCAGTAAGATACGTTTAATCACTCACTTATAGAGTCAGTCACGCACCTACTAAATCATCCATTTAGACGATCATACACCCACTCATTCTTCAATACACCTTGACCTATATATATTAAACATATTTAAACTTTACAGAAACACAGTCACTGGATGATGTCATCAGTGATGTCATTTGAGATGTCATCAGTGATGTCACTGACCATGTCATGAGTGATGTAATATGTGACGTCATCAGCAGTGCATTGCGGGCGTGAGTTATAGTTAGCTGAAATAACTATAACGGACGAATTTCTCTGGTTTTGTACGAGTGAAATGTCCAACTAACTATAAAGTCCCTGAAACCTGTGGTTTTTTTTCAGTGAATATATATATCTCTTCCGTTGTTATTCTTTTCTTTCCACAAGGGGGGAGATGTCGTGACCTGGGGCAGAGGGCACTAGGACCCTGCAGCCTAATGTGGGGAGGGGCAGCAACCGGACACCACTTCCGGTCAGGGAGTGGGAAGGGCACTCTAAGACGACGAGGGAAGGAAGCAGACGTGCATGTGGGCACGGAGAAGGAGAAGAGTAATATAGTAAATAAGATTGCCTACCTGCCTTCCCGTGGTTTCTGTGTAGCGACACGAAAGTGCCCGTGCGCCGCAGAACTGGTAAGGAGTGAGAGAACCTGGGGGGCGGGCTCGTCCTCCCATCATGGACGGGCCAGACTGCGCCCCTGCAATAGCGCTGGCACAGAGCGCTGTCTGAGGACGTGCAGCGCCGGGCCGGGGCTGGCTGGTGTTGGCGGCCCGGAGAATCACAGGGGCCTGCATCGGGGAGCCGCATACGGCAGAGAATCAGCACACCTGGGCCTGCTGAGCTGTTGAAACCAAGCTAGGCTCTCAAGGGCGAGGCCGTGACTCGCGGTCGCCGGGCTGGACGTGCCCCCGTGTGAGGGCCCGGAGCATCCTGGGGATATTGGACAAGGTTGGACGCCCGGACAGGAGTCCGATCAGAAACAGAAAGAGCTGCTTCTCGCTCCAGCAGTGGGCCCCAGGTGAGAGGGAGCCCGTGTACACCCAGACTGGGCCAGAGTGAGATATCCCAGGCCGGGGTAGCTCCCACAGGTTATCGCTCCCACATGTTATCCGCGCTGAAGGAAAGTGGCGGGGTGTGCAGATTGCATGTGTAGCAAGGCGCTGTGGAGAAGACAAGGCACGGATACAGCCACTGAGGGAGACTAAATACTGAGTCCAGGTGTTGCTAAATCGAACAGTGAGATGATTGCAGCACTATTATTAACAGCCCAGGAGCCACAATTGAGCACGGGAAGAGAAGGGCCTTGTGGGCAAAGGACAAGGCGGACCCCACCAAGAGAATGCTTGGCGCTCCGGGGAAAGGGCAGGCAGCCGGTTCCCACTGAGGAGAGCCCATTAGCTAGGTAACATGGGCAAAGATAAAGCTGCACGCTCAGCAGGAACTACCACCATCACGCAATACACCACGCCGCGCCACCCCCCACAGTGCACCATGAGGAAAATGGGCGGAGGGGAAGTGGATGAGAACGGTGGGAAGCCCTCGCGTGCGGAGCTTTTGGCTGCCATTCAGGGGTCCAGGAAAGCCCTGGAGAATCAAATTGAGGCGGTGTGAGAGGGACGGGCGGAAGAAGAAGCGAGGAGACCGGAGTACGGGCTCAATGGTGATGCGCTTTATTTGGCTGTACAAAAAACAAGGTTAACTGTGGCTGGGTGTAACGGTTGTCTTCTCTCCTAGCGATAGCTGGGGTCTTCGTTCCTCACTCCTCTGGGGTTCCGTCTCTCAGGGGTGGATGTCCCGGGAGGCTCATAAAGGAGAGAAGCAACATAAGAGAGGAGCGGTTACTACACCTTGCCAACAGTATGGCAGGACAGAACCCTTCACCGGCTATACAGTCCACCGGTGTGTGTGGCATGGAATTAAAGAGGGCTAAGGAAATACAGCGGTGCAAGACAGATAGAAGCCCGAACATGAGGCCTCCAGACAGATCTCCGTGGAGTGCCCAGTTTGGCGTCTAATACGCAATATCAGAAGAAGGATGGAGTTTGGGTTTCAGTGCGGGGGGGGGGGAAGAACACAGGCAATCGTGAGGGATCGGGCGACGTGGAGGAAACGGTGGGACACACACTCACACACTCACACACTCACTCACTCACTCACTCACTCTGATGGCACTCCGTGAATCCATTAAGAAGACCAATCTTCCCGGCGACCCTCCCTTCTACTCCCTCCCCGTTCCCCCTCCCAAGCCACGTACCGCGTCAGCCGCAACTCTCCAGAGCTGCGGCGGCTCTCCAGCGTCCTCCGGGGGCGCCCACCACTCCTCCGTCCAGGATTCGGATCCGCCGTCTTCGTCCGGGTCCGGAGGGTCGGGGCTCCCCGTGGTCTCCTTCTCCTCTCTATTCTCCTTCCGAGTCGTCTCCTTCGGCACGGCGTCTCTCTCCTCTTCCTCTTGCTCTCGGCCTGACGCGCCTTCCCTTTCGGCGGCTTCCGCCTTTAGGGACCATGACCCCGCCTCTCTGTGATCTGATTGGTGGCAAAGCCTCAGCAGTTCGTGACGTCCCTGGAGGCAAGAGTCAGCCGGCGAAATTAACTCTTGCTGTCCCAGTCCGCGCGGATCTCCGTGTGTGGGTATGGGGTTAGGGGAGCACGGAGAAAGGGGGGTAAACATCACGTCCTCATGGGCCCTCTCACATCCCTCTTCCCTAATTTTCTTGCCGGCAAGAAAAGGGTCGAGGGGGTGGCGTGACAGGAAATCTGCATTAGTCCGTTCCCTACCTTTCCGGTGTAGTGTAGTAAAACGGAAAGGCTGGAGTGCCAGGAACCATCTCATGACCCTGTCATTGTGGCCTTTGTTGCGGGAAAGCCATTCCAAAGGGGCGTGATCAGTGTACAAAATGAATTCCCTTGAGATAGTACTGGAGAGTCTCGATTGCCCACTTGATGGCTAGGGCCTCTTTTTCTATTACTGAGTATCGTTTTTCACAGGGAAACAGCTTCCTACTTATGTACAATATAGGTCGTTCTTGTCCCTGGGGGTCAGCTTGGGATAACACCGCGCCTAGTCCCTGCTCTGACGCGTCTGTTTGGAGGATGAATGATTTATCATAATCAGGACTCAGGAGCACAGGGTCGGAGGTAAGGGCGTGTTTCAAGGTTTGGAAGGCTAGTTGGAGACAGATGGAAGGGTGTCGTAATTCCTTTTCTGCATTTTTATGTTTTTGCAGGAGGTCGGTCAAAGGGGCTGCTGTTTGTGAAAACTCGGGAATAAAGCGTCTATAATAACCGAGGATACCTAGGAAGGCCCTCAGTTCTCTTTTGGTGTGGGGGAAAGGGATGTCAGCTATGGCGGCTACTTTCTCCTTCTGAGGTTTGATTAGCCCTTCCCCAAAAAGGTACCCTAGATATTTCACTGACCGGGCAGCCAGCCGACTTTTGGTGGGATTAATGGTGAGGCCATCCTCTAAGGTCCGAACGACCATGGCCAGGTGGCATAGATGCTCTTCCCATGTAGGGCTGTGAATGACTATGTCGTCAATGTATGCCGCGGCATACGTGGCACAGGGTCTGAGAAGGTTGTTCATTAACCTCTGGAAAGTTGCTGGGGCCCTGTGCAACCCAAAGGGCAATACGGTAAACTGATACAACCCCCCTGGGGTGGAGAAGGCTGTTTTTTCTTTGTCTGTTTTTGTTAAGGGGACCTGCCAGTACCCCTTACACAGGTCTAGCGTGCTGATGTATTGCGCTTTTCCCAACCTCTCAACCAGTTCGTCCACCCGAGGTAGTGGATAGATGTCGAACTGGGAGATCTTATTGACTTCACGGAAGTCAATACAGAATCTAATGGACCCATCAGGTTTCGGGACTAGAACAATGGGCGAGTTCCACTCGCTTTTGGAGGGTTCTATCACACCCATGTGGAGCATTTGTTGTATTTCTTGCTCCACAGCCTGTCTGCGGGACTCAGGAAGACGATACGGCCGCAGCTTTACCCGCTTCCCTGGTTGAGTGGTGATCGAATGCTCTGTTAGGGTGGTTCTACCAGGGGTGGAGGAAAAGACGGTCCTGAGGGGCCACAGGCAGGAATCCAGGGCATTCTGCTGTTCCACGGACAGCTCGGGATCCATACTTTGATGATATAGCACAGGAGGGCTCCTAGTCAGGGAAACAGGAACGGGTGGCTCCCCGCACCATTTCTTTAGCAGATTTATGTAGAATATCTGGGTATTGTTTTTATTTAGGGGGTCCATCTCAAGACGATAAGTGACGGGGGTGACTATTTCTGCAACCCGAAATGGACCCTGCCACTGACCCAACAATTTATGGTCAGAAGTGGGCATCATGAGGAGGACGTGGTCGTCCACTTTCAGGGTATGCGGTTTTATCATACTGTCGCCTCTGGCCCTCCTGTGCATTTTCCTGATGTACTCTACATCTGCTACGTATTTCCTGGAGATGGGTCTTCAGGTTCATGACATATTCAGGGAGGGGTTTGGTCCCTTCGGGCCTTTCTTTCCATTCCTCCCTGGCCATGTCAAGCAGGGTGCGGGGTGCTAGGGGTAACATTTCCTCCCATCGGCGGGTTTCAAGGTCTAACATTTTTTTCAGGGTGGTTTTAAGGGTGGCATTATACCGCTCTACCAGCCCGTCCGTCTGGGGGTGGTAGGCCGCTGTGCGCATCTGTTTTATTTTCAACTGGGAACATACCTGCTTCATAAGGTGGGAAACAAAGGGCGTTCCCTGATCCGATATCACTTCCCGGGAAAAACCCACCCTGGAAAATATATTCACCATGGCTTTGGCTATTTGTTGGGCATTAGGGTGACTAAGGGCCACCGCTTCGGGGAACCTGGTGGCGTAGTCTATCACCAGCACGTACCTACACCCACTTCGGGAGGGGAGTAAGGGGCCAATAATATCCATCCCAACACGAGAAAAAGGTTCCTCAATAACGGGCAAAGGACACAAGGGCACCTTAGGGGGTCGATAGACTGTTCTTTTGGCAAATTGGGCACCTTCTACAGTACTGACAAATCTGCTGGTATATGTCTGGCCAGAAGAACTTCCCTAGGATATCTTTCTCTGTCTTTTCCTCCCCAAAGTGCCCCCCCAACAAATGGCTGCGTGCGAGTAACATCACTTTCTCTCTATAGGACTGGGGCACCAGCAATTGGAGTGGTTGGTTCTTCCCCCCTTTTCTATACACCAGCCCACCCTTTGTGACAAACTGAGGACCTACTTTGTCTGGATTCTCGATGTCGGCGGCCTGGTTCCATGCCTCTCTCAGGGTTGGATCTTCTCTTTGAGCAGCAAAGAAACCCCTATCGTATTGCCACAGGGGGTCTTCGTTGGTCTGGGTTAGGGCAATCCTCGTCCAGTGTCTTTTTTCTCTTTTCTTCTGGTTCCGGCTTTTGGGGCTTTTCACGGAGGGGCAGGCCAAGGAGGGTTCTTTTGCTAATGGGGCGGACTGACACCAATCGTCCCGATCGACGCCTTGTTCTGGTATCACCTTGGACATATGTGGATAATCGGACCCTAGAACCAGTGTCTCTGGCAGGCGTGGCACCAGCCCTACCCGCAGGGATATGGGTTGGTCGAAGGGTCCGTGCTGAACCTGCACATTAGTAGTGGGATACCTTTTATTGTCCCCATGAACGCACTGTATGTTGACCTCTCCCGTGGTTCTGGTGACCCCTCCAGGAATGGCCGAAGGCCGCATCACACTCTGCAGACACCCAGTGTCAATCAGGGCCCTTCGGCTTTCCCCGTTCACCCTTACTGTCCTATGATATGGGGGTTTTTCTCCCATAGGATTGCAGTAGAAGGTGCGGGTGAGGCCCACCTCCATCGGCTCCTCCTTTTGCGGACACACTCGGGCAATGTGGCCGTAGGCGCCACAGGAAAAGCATTGCGGTCCGGAATGTATTGGGGTAGGCCGGGGCGGAGGGAATATAGGTGGTGGCACGATAGCCATGGTCTCGGGTCGACGAGGAGGTCTACTTGCCCGAGGATGGCCTCCCCCTGGTGGTCTCCAATGCTGCTCCTCTTTACCCCGCTGTAATTCCTGTGATCTATGGAAGGCGCCAGCGATTTCGACTGCTCTCTCAAAGGTCAAGTGGGTGTGCTGCCGGACCCATTTATGTGCAGCGGGATACAAGGAAGAAAGGAACTGTTCTAAATAAACTTTCTCCATAATGTCCTCTTTAGACGATGTTAGGGGTTTCAGCCACCGGTCGGCCAGGTCCCGGACACGGTATGAGAGAGCCAGAGGTGTCTCCTGAGGCCCCTCCTTGACCTGCCGCAACCGGATCCTGTAGGTTTCTTCATCCAAACCCAGCCTCTCCAGTATATCCCTTTTTACATCTGCATACGGGGTTAGGCCGAGGGGGTTTGCTGCCTGGTAGGCCGCTTGCATGTCGCCTGTCAACAGAGGACCTAAATACTGCCCCTATTTATCTTCTGCCCATCCGGCAACCCTAGCCATACGCTCAAAATTGGAAAAGAAACAAATTGGGGTCCTCGCCATTAACGTACTTCTGCAGAACCACCGACGGAAGTGTGGAAAAGCCCCTCTGTTGTCCCAGGGTGTCGGCTAACCGGCCAAACGTGGCCTCTTGGACCTGGTTTGGTTAGGGTTTTATGCAGCTGTCCCCTGTCCTCCTCCGCGATGGCCAGGAACCTTTCCATGACCTGGCCCAGTTTTTCCTGCCCTTCTGCCATCTTCTTCATCGTGGCCTCCATCTTCCGGGATCCCACTTCTGACACCAGGTGTGAGAGGGACTGGCGGAAGAAGAAGCGAGGAGGCCGGAGTACGGGCTCAATGGTGATGCGCTTTATTTGGCTGTACAAAAAACAAGGTTAACTGCGGCTGGGTGTAACGGTTGTCTTCTCTCCTGGCGATAGCTGGGGTCTTCGTTCCGCACTCCTCTGGTGTTGGGGTTCCGTCTCTCAGGGGTGGATGTCCCGGGAGGCTCATAAAGGAGAGAAGCAACATAAGAGAGGAGCGGTTACTACACCTTGCCTTGGTAACAGTATGGCAGGACAGAACCCTTCATCGGCTATACAGTCCACCGGCGTGTGTGGCATGGAATTAAAGAGGGCTAAGGAAATACAGCGGTGCAAGACAGATAGAAGCCCGAACATGAGGCCTCCAGACAGATCTCCGTGGAGTGCCCCGTTTGGCATCTAATACGCAATATCAGAAGAAGGATGGAGTTTGGGTTTCAGTGCGGGGGGGGAAACACAGGCAATCGTGAGACGTGGAGGGAACGGTGGGGAATCACACACACACACACACACACACACACACACACACACACACACACACACACACACACACACACACACACACACACACACACACACACACACACACACACACACACACACACACACACACACACACACACACACACACACACACACACACACACACACACACACACACACACACACACACACACACACACACACACACACACACACACACACACACACACACACACACACACACACACACACACACACACACCACTCCGTGAATCCCTTAAGAAGACCAATCTTCCCGGCGACCCTCCTTTCTACTCCCTCCCCGTTCCCCCTCCCAAGCCACGTACCGCGTCAGCCGCAACTCTCCAGAGCTGCGGCGGCTCTCCAGCGTCCTCCGGGGGCGTCCACCACTCCTCCGTCCAGGATTCGGATCCGCCGTCTTCGTCCGGGTCCGGAGGGTCGGGGCTCCCCGTGGTCTCCTTCTCCGCTCTATTCTCCTTCCGAGTCGTCTCCTTCGGCACGGCGTCTCACTCCTCTTCCTCTTGCTCTCGGCGTGACGCGCCTTCCCTTTCGGCGGCTTCCGCCTTTAGGGACCATGACCCCGCCTCTCTGTGATCTGATTGGTGGCAAAGCCTCAGCAGTTCGTGACGTCCCTGGAGGCAAGAGGCAGCCGGCGAAATTAACTCTTGCTGTCCCAGTCTGCGCGGATCTCTGTGTGTGGGTATGGGGTTAGGGGAGCACGGAGACAGGGGGGGTAAACATCACGTCCTCATCGGCCCTCTCACAGGCAGTGTCTATTGATGTGAGCCTTTTGAGGACAGACTTGCGAAACGTGGTAGACAAGGTGACCGTGGCAGAGGGATACAGTGGCAACACTCAAAAAGCAAGTGGCTCAAATGTCCAGAGCAACTAAAGCCCTAGAACACTGGGCTCTTAAACAACACCAGGTGTCCATTGCTTCCCTTCAGGAAATGCACCTGGATGACTCTGGAGTGGCCAGGGTGGCAAAGAAATGGCAGGGCCAAACGTTTCATTCCTCCTACTCTACATATGCCAGAGGCAAATTGGTGTGGGTGGCCTCTGGGACGCCGTTCACCCTCAAGTATTTGGAAGCAGATATGAACAGCCGACACGCGCTTCTACGGGGTATGTTGGACGGTCGAGACATCATTATTTAAAACACCTATGCCCTGAACATAGATGACCCCATGTTTTTTCAAACCGTTCAGGATTTAATAACCTCGGAATTCGATGTGCCATTATTATGGATAGGGGATTTTAACTGTGTGTTAGACCCTTACCAAGATAGGCACGGCCAAAAAAAGGAGCCAAACTACAGATGACGCAAAAGCTCCAGGAAGTCATGCGGGATCTGGACTTACGGGATGTCTGGTGTGAGGGACACCCAAACCTCTCGCTGTTTACATGTTCTTCCCCCACACATGGTACACACAGTAGGCTGGACAGGGTGCTGGTGACGGGAGCACCCGCCTTTCCGGAGGCAACTCATTTGGCTCGTTTCCTGTCAGATCATGCAACCGTGAGATGTGTGGTGCAGTGGGGTGCCACCACTCGGTGACCAATCGGGGGGGGGGGGCGGGAGGTAGGAGGGGACCGGGACTGCCAGCAGAGCCATGGAATGGGATGCAATGAAGGCTGTGTTGCGGAAAGCGAGTATGGGATTGACATCTACAGCTTCCAAGGGAACTGGGCAAGGAGGAGAGTGCCTTGCCGGAGGTTCAGGCAGGGAGCCCGGCCGCCTCAGACGTGGGAGACCGGGAGAGGATGTCGCGCATGAGAATTGGGGACATATGGGACAGACTGGACAAGTACACACTGTGCCGGCACTACCAGCGGCTACACGCCGAGGGGGATAAATCTGGGTGACTATTGGCCTGGATTCTACAGAAGGAGCAGGCAACGCCTTTGACAATCTGTTTGACAGACGCGGGCGGGGATTTAGTGCATACCAGGGGGAATCTTAGAAGTATTTAAGCAGTACTTGCAGACTGTATACAGGGCAAACCCGGCGGTGCACGAGGATCGCTATGTCCCGTTTATATGGGTGTTGTTGCTAAGGCGGCTCCAGTCTTCGAGGTTGAAGGATCTTGAAGCCTGGATAACTGTTGAGGAACAGGGAGGCTCTGCGGTCAACGCCCGGGGCCAAGGCTCCGGGTGCAGACGGATTCCCGATGGAATTTTATCAGGCATACTCGGCGAAGCTAGCGCAGCCCCTACTACAGGTGTGCGAGGAGGCGTATGAGCAGGTACTACTGCCCGCAACCATGCGGGAAGGGGAGATAGTTGTGCTCTTGAAACCAGGGGGGGGGGGGAAGGGATGGCCGGGAACCAGCAGCATACCAACCTCTCACCATGATTCATTTGGACGTTTAAGTACTGTGTAAGATATTGGCGATACTGCTGACTCCCTACATATCCCACCTGATCCATGAGGACCAGTGTGGGTTCATACCCGCCCGCAACACCGGTATGAACATAAGACTGACACATATCATGCACCAGGTGCGCCACCGGGATGAGGAATTGGCCCTGGTATCTATAGATCTCGAGAAAGCCTTTAACATTGTTGATTGGGGGTATCTGCTGGAAGTCCTGAGGGGGGTGGGCTTCGACCCACGTTTCGCCGCTGGGTCAAACTATTAAACACATCGCCGAGCGCCTCGGTACGTGTGGGTCAGAGTCGGTCCGAGGAGTGGCTACTAGAGAGGGGCACGTGTCAGCGCTGCCCACTCTCGCCGCTATTATTTGCGCTGGCAATGAAGCCGCTAGCGATTTGGGCACAAAGGGACCGGAAGTGGTGGGGCATCCGCACGGGTGGGACCCCGCACCTGATCTCACTGTATGCTGATGATGCCCTCTTTTATGTTGCTTTGCCAAGCAAGAAAGTGCCGGACTATTGCAGATTTTGGAGGATTTCGGTGCCTAGTCGGGCTGTGGCTTAGTAAGCGTAAATCATTGATCTTCCCACTGGCCCGGTTGGCACGACTCCCCCGGGAGCGACTTCCTTGTCTGGGGCTGCAATGGGAGAAGGGACATTTTAGATACCTGGGTTTACAGGCGATTGAGGACATGCAATTATTGCACCACAATGTACATAGAAATGTTGATGGTCTGAGACAATCCGTGTCCTTCTGGAATACACTTCCGCTCTCTTTAATGGGCAGGCTGGCGGTGGCTAAGATGATAGTGTTGCCCCGCTGTTTACATGTGCTCCAAAACTCACTGTGCCCTATCCCTAGGCGAGTGTTCAGGCAGCTGAAGTCTATACTACTGGACCTCTATTGGGCCGGCCGCTGTAGTAGAGTGGCACTGGACACTCGGAACCGGCTGTACGAGGATGGGGGATTGAAGGCCCCTAGGTTGGACCTCCACTATTTCGTGGCACACCCGCAGCACGCGTCCCGGTGACTAGACGAAGGGGACAACTGGGAACAGAGGCTCTTGAGAGGAAGAGTCTCGCCAGATAGGCTCCCGACTGCTTTGATGGAAGGGGCGGGTGCCCCAGACGATGTACATTATATAGTTAAACAGACCGCAAGCATTTGGCAACATTTCGTGGAATGGATCTTAAAGCATGCTACATTCGAATGGGAACTATCAGTGTGGGTACTTGCTCTGGTGCGGACAATGATGGAGAATATGTCATTTCAGGCTTAGAAGGAGGGAGGATGTAGCATATTGGTAGACTTATACCCAGGCGAGACTTTTATCTCCTACGAGCAAGCGTGCTGGGACTTTGGGCTGGGGAGGGGCCATTATTTTCATTATGCTGGCATATCTGACCTGTTTAAGGCAATCTGGCCCACGTACCCAGTCATCCCAAAGACAACACAAACACAGGATGTAATGCTCACTTGTGGTGCTGGGCGACGGCTAGTCTCTCTCCTTTACAATGCAATAAAGGTTGACTCTACGGGCCCCCCCCCCCCCGGTCGCGTGCGACATGGAATGCGGATCTGGAGGAGCCCCTCGACGAAAGGGCATGGAGAGCATTGGGCGCACTCACCCATACTGTATCATGCAATGCTAGTTTCAAACTCATACACTACAACTACTTGCACCGCACCTACATGACCCTTGTGAAGTTGCACCGCATTGCACCGGACCGTTTGGACGCCTGCTGCCGGTGTGGAGACGAGGGAGCAGACTTTCTACACTTAGCCTGGGGGTGCCCTGGGGTTAGGCAATTTTGGGTCAAGGTGGTGGAGAGGGTGCAGAATGGCACTGGACTCCGCATGGAGCAGACACCGCTACACTGCCTGTTGGGACACGTCCAGAAATCTAAAAAAAGCAAGACTGCCCATAAACTCTTGCAGTTGCTCATAGTGCTAGCACGGCGCAGAATAGCAATAAATTGGATTTACGGATACACAACGGAGGGAGAGTATTGACGGGCCTTTTGATTTCAGTTGCGTGGCCGCTCATATTCTATGTATCGGGAGGTTTTGTTTTGCACAGGATAGTCAGATGTTTAACCCCCCATTATGTGCTGTGTATTGCTGTACACCTGATGAGTCTTTATTAAAAATCAATAAAGTTGATAAAAAAAAAATTATTGAATACATCAACTCTAGA
Organism: Calotriton arnoldi; assembly: GCA_963921515.1. NCBI lineage: Eukaryota > Metazoa > Chordata > Amphibia > Caudata > Salamandridae > Calotriton > Calotriton arnoldi. The sequence goes on from CAWUFW010002420.1 coordinate 1,020,400, forward strand.
TTCAAAGAGGCGTTAAAGACCACTTCAAGGAACAATTTAGTAGGCACAAAACGGCAAAACCATAAAGAATTAGGTGATTCATGAAAACTTTTTAGTCAAAAGTTTGAACTGAGTCGAAGTTGCATGGTACAAACACAGAAACTTGCATATGGTCTTATCACTTTGGAAACCATTGACAATAAACATTGACAGTAACGGATAATGGTAATGTTAATAGAATTGGAAGTAGGTACTCTTCCTATTAACCCTATCGGAGCGGAGGACGGCCTAGAGCCATCCTTGGCCACAGTGGGTGTGTGCTGAGGACGGCTCCAGGTTGTCCTGGCACTGACCCATGTTGGAAGCGCCGACGCTCCTCCCACGGCCCCCCCCACAACATGGCACCATTGGGGGTGGCAGAAAAGCGCTTCCGCTGCCACCCCAGAACCACCCCGTACACCTCCGCGGCACCCCCCCCCACCGGGGATCTGATCACGTCAGCGTGCCAACATCATCAGATTCTGCCGGGGATGCGCTGGAAGCCGTTGGCTTCCAGCGCATTAGGAGAGAGGACCTCCCAAAGGTAAGTCCTTCTTGAGGAGGGGGGGGTTTGGGAGATCAGACACAGGGGTAAAAGAAAAGTTTTTCCTTTCCCCCGTGTCGGTCTGTAGGGGATTCCTGCTCCACGACTGGTGGGCCGCAGTCATGGAGCAGGAATCCATTACACTAGACCATCAGGGGTTTGTTCTTTGTGGGGTAACATTCGTATTGGGATTAGTGGGAGAGTACTGGATGGAAGGAATTTTGCATATTCCTACTGATTCCAGAAGTTTACATCACAGAAAAACAAAGAAAATGCAAAATTAGTCAAAGTTCGAGGGTTTCAAGAGCTTCTTGGTAAAATAATCTGGTGAGAGCTATGCAAGTCACCCCACCCTGGATTCCCCCAGGTGTCTAGATTTTAAAAAAAAGTGTAGGCTTGCTAGGTTTTCCTAGCCGCCGGCTGAACTAGGGCTTCGCAGCTAGGCACATTGCAAAAAAATTAAAAAGGGGGTCAGTTTTAAGTAAAAAAGTGTGATGTGTCCATGTTGCGTGTTGGCGCCTTTCCTGTAGCGATCACTAACTCTACCCGCACAAGTGAGGTACCATTTTTATCGGGAGACTTGGGGTATTGGTAGGTGGTATGAAATTAGTTGCTCCATGCAGATTCCAAAACTTTCCATCACAGAAATGTAAGGAAATTATGTTTTTAGTCAAAGTTTGAGGTTTTTAGGGGCTTCGGGGTAAGAAACCCTGGTGAGAGCTGCGCAAGTCACCCCACCCTGGATTTCCCCAGGTGTCTAGTTTTCATAAGTGTGTAGGTTTGCTACGTTTCCGTAGCTGCAAGCTAGGCTAGGGCTTCACAGCTAGGCAAATTGCAAAAAAGGGTCAGTTTTCGGGGAAAAACGTCATGTGTCCATGTTGTGCTTTGGGCCCTTTGTTATCGCGAGCACTAGTCCTACCCACACAAGTGGGGTATAATTGTGCTCAGGAGACTTAGGGGAACATAAAATAGTAGAACAAGTGTTAATATCAATTGTACTTCTCTGCATTTGTGCCTTCCAAACGCAAGCCAGTGTGCAAGAAAGAAGACATTTGGAGAAATGCCCTCTTAAGTCACATACTAGCATGGGTACCCACAAATTCCTCTGATTCTAAACTTCCTATCTTGTGCCCATTTTGGAAATACATAGGTTTCCTTGATACCTATTTTTCTCTCTTTATAATTTACAGTATGAATTGCTCTGTACCCGGTGCACAATGAAAAACCATTGCAAGGTGAAGCTCAGTTGTTGACGCTGGGTACCTTAAGTACTTGGAAAACCCACAAACCCTATATATCCCCCACAACCAGAAGGGTCTAGCAGATGAAATGGTATATTGCTTTTGTAATTCGGCCATAGTGACGAGAAGTTACAAATTAAAACATTGTCACAAATGGACGCTTTCCCTACTAATTTCCTATATTTTTTTGTTTCAACAGTTAGTTTCCTTGGGAAAACTTGAGGCATCCACACAAATGACCCCTTGCTGAATTCGGAATTTTGTCCTCTTTTCAGAAATCTATAGCTTTCCAGGATCACCCATGGGTGTCATAGCTGTTTCCACCACAAACTGGGAGTAGGTTGAAAGCACTAAAATTAGGAAAAATGAGCTACCTCTTTAAAAAATACCAAAACGTGTAATGGTAAAAGAAAAAAAAAAAAAAAAAAAGTTTGTAGATTAACTTCTGCATGTTCCCGAAAGCCGGGAAAATTATGACTTGAGCACAGCAAACCTTTTGTTCATGCCATTTTTAGGTGAAAAAAAACTTTTTTGCAGAGCACTTCCCCCACCCCCCCCAAAAAAACAAAAACCTCTTTGCCTATTTTCTCAGTCCCATCGAGGGGAATCCACAAACCCTGGGTACCTTTAGAATCCCCAGGATGCTGGAAAGGAAAGGAAAAAGGGACGCAAACTTGCCATAGATAGCTTATGTAGAAACAAAGTTATGGAGGCGCTAAGCACAAACAATCCCAAATAGGCAAAAAAGGCTCATCACGAGGAGGGGAGGTGGGGGGGGAGGGGTGTTAATGCATAGCAGCGAAAGAGTTAAACAGGACCATATTGGATACCACCCCACTGGCTCCTCTTTTTGGAAAAGCTACAGACATCCAACAAGTATAACAAAATGGACCTCTGCGCATTAGGTACATACAGCACACAGGCAGGAGAAACAGCTAAATAACAGATGTAATACAATACCAAAAAATAAGCAAATACACATATATTGGTCTATAAAACAATTCACAGAAGTGGTAGTTATGCTCTTCAACACTCAAGCTGATGTAAATCTGAATTTTATGCAGACTGCCAAGCAAAAGTAGCTGCTAAGGTGCCAAAATATATAAGTAAAAAAATAAATATTATTAAGATATACCTGTGTCAGATTTACTCAGGATGGAGGAATACGAATAGTTTGGACTTGCATAATCACTGACACAACCAACCGAACCTTCTCTTGTAAGAGGTCCTATAAACCGGTCTTGAGAACTGTCGCCAAGGCCACTACTGTCGGTCATACCCAAATCATCCTGAAATAGAATACATCTTTATATTAAATAACAATGGGTTTCACAGTGCAAATTAGAAGAATACTTAATTAAAAGCATACCCAGGTGTGTTTAATCAATAACATTCAAGGCTCTTTTGATTCCCAAGAAGATTGTGCACTATACATTTACAAACATGTGTACATACATACAACAGCACTTTACATTCCTTCAAAGTACCAAAGGAAGTGAATATATAGCTGCTACACAAACAACCTTTCTCCAACTACATTTAAGAGGAAAGACAAACCAGTGAGAAAAAGTTTCAAAAATGTTCAAGCTTTCAAATTTTTGAAGGCTGTAGTTACTGTACTATTTTTGCATTAGAGATTGAAGCACCTGCTATCTAATTTCATACAATGGTAGGTGTTGCACATTGTATTCTAAAAACTATGAATTTCTTTGTATGGGTCAAATCCAACAATAATAATCGGAGATTCAAACCTAAAAGTTTCACACCTTTTCAGCGAGGCAAGCCGTGTTCCATACCTCACTTTTTTCTCAAGGCGCCTTCTAATTTACAATGCGAATGATGGAAGATACTGTCCATCTGCACGATACCCATCTCAATACATTTTGGCCTTTGCATCAGTCAGCTTTTAACAGTAGTTACACTACTTGGTAAATTATTTTGTGCATTTTTCTCAACCAGGGATTATGGACAGATGTGTCCAGAATATGTCCCAGTCCCACCCCTGTCCCTCTGGAGATCTTGTAAGTGGGATGTAAACCAATAAAAGCTGTCAAACACACAAAAGATGATAGAAGAAATGCTTAAAATAAGTCTAACCACTAGCAATTGCTCAAGGTAGCATTGCAAACCATCCTTCTTTTGCTCACCATGCCACCTTTGCGTAGACCCAGCCATATGCAAATTAGTCCTGGTCCTGTCCCTTTAGGAACAGTTCAGCACGAACTGCCAAGCCAGGTCATCTCTGAACTGTAACACAAGATACAAAAAAACAATTTTGTTCTTATTGGGGCTCTACAGTCGGATGTAGCTTTGTTCTAGTGGCACAGTGAGCAAGGGACCCACGTCTGGGAATACCCTTGGCCACTGATGTCGTTACATCTCACACACAAAAGGTGAAGTGAGGAATGTGATGGAGCCCAGATTTCACCTATAAGATTTATGTATTACTATAGGATTCAAAGCTGCTTTAAGTTTCAGACAAACTGCATTATAAAAAAAAAAATGGCACGCAGAGTTTTGGTGCAAGGGAAAACATGAATGTGGCCTGCTCAGATGCTTAATGAATCATGTAAAACCATGCTCAATTATTTAATTCATGGTTTGATTGTGTTTATTTTAGTTTTAACCTCACTATAGAATGTACATTTAATTTAGAAAATGTGTTTTGAACTTTCAAAGTAGCATATATTTGCGCTGAATTAACATGCATTTTACAGTGTAGAAAGGCTGAATTTGCTTGGGCAGGCTCCGCTCACTGCGGCCTTTGGCCTTGAAGATATGAAATGGAATGCGCTTCTTTCCTCCCGGCTTTCATGAAAAGACCTTTCTTATAATTTATGCCTCCCGTTTGTCTTTTCATGAAAGGACCTTCACTTGTTGCATACTTTTATCCCCATGCAGTTGTTTAAACAAAGCTTTGTTCACTTCATCACGTGGAGTGAAAAGACTGCAAAGCACACATTTTTCTTATAATATGTATTCTCTGTTTCCGCATAAATTAATACTTTTTGTTGGAGAAAATGTAATTGTTTTCAGGATGTGAAGTCATTTAGCACAAGACTCAAATGTGTTACAAGAACTCGCCTGATTGATGACGTGTCCAATCAGCCCATGGGGTGTCGATGTGTTCTGAAGCTCGCATTGGACAAGCTACGAAGACCAAGTCACGTGTATGTTTGATAGAAATATTGGTTGCTAGCTGAGAGGTGTAGCCTTTGCTCATTATTTTTTTAGCAGGACACGAGGCAAATCACACAGTTTTTTTAAGTTCTGCGGAGAGAGAAGAGAAAGGAGGGGCAGCTTCTGCGGGGACTCAGAGGCAGAGCGAGGACAGAGAGAACCAGCTGAGAGGAACAGGACAGGTTTTAGATGCTAAAACTCTAAGTTTTATACTTTGACTAACTGGCTTTGCAAAGACTTTTGTCCTATGCATTTAATTTCTCTTTATGGGAGATTTTTGCCAATTATTAATTATTGATTAGCCTTACAAAACTGACTCTAGAATTATATTTTCTTAAAACTCTTTAAGAGTTTCTGACTGACATAGAAATAGGTTTTCTTCATTTATGGAGTGCCTTGTATGCAATCTATAATATGTTCTGTATTAATTCTATTTTTTCCTATTTTTCAATTCTGTAACCGGATTGATATTTGACTAATGAATAAAGAGTCAGAGAACTTTGACTTTTGATTAGAAAATAAAACCCTTCGAAACTACTCACAACTCTCATTATTGCCTTAAATATTATTTGCATTTGATTTTTTCATGTTTATGCAAAGTCTCCTGATGGTGATCATCACGGTGGCAAAGGTCCATCCCCTTTAAGCGGTAAACAAGAGGTAATGATGTTTTGCATTGAGAAATTACCGCTACATCAGTTTGGTAGCAGAGTTAAGGTAAACACCATCACCAAAAGGAGCATAGTTTAGTTTAATGCCTAAATAGCGCTACAAAATAATTGCCCAAGTTAGATAAATGTCCAGATTCTCAAAAAGTCCTGATTCCTGATTCCAATGCCCAGAACTTGAAGACTGGTAAAGCAGTACTGGAAGGTAATGCAAGAAGGCGATTGTTGGAGTGGTGTGAGTATCAATAGGGTTGTGAATTGTTGTTAATGTGCTAGAAGGTATTTTTAGTAGTGTTGAAAAAATAGTAAGGGTTTTGACTGGTGATGAAATTTTGCTTATTTTGACTTGATGGTTTTATGGATTATTTTGGTAATTCATAGGACATATTATTGATTATTTGTTTTTCTAACATGAAGAGTTAGTGTCCTGTTCTATGTTGTCTAGAAGTACAGGTACGGAGATACCGGAGGAATCCCGGGAATGGAATTTTAGCCTGAAGTAGGCAGAAGAAGAGTGTGGATAAAGAAATCACACTGCAGAAGTACTTTGTCTGTTGTTATAATACCGAGCTACGGAGGCCTGTAGGTGTTATATTTAGGGACTATTTTGCATGTGAGTAGAGTGAAATAGTGAAGGGTCAACTTATGAAACTTTGGCCTTATCCCCAGGGGAGTACCAAGACCTCTTTTAAACCAAAAAGTCCTCTTGCGAAACTTTGGCCTTATCCCTAGAGGAGTACCAAGTCCTCCTGGAGCTTGCTAGAGAGGTAAAATAGCGCTGGTCGTTATTTCTTACTTGCAGTGAAAGAAAATTTCTTTGAAAAGTGAAGAACTATCTCTTTATTTAGTGGAGCAGACAAAGTAGCATTGTTTTATGTTGTTTCTAACAAGACTTTTGGTTAAGAAAACCTAGAAATATATTGCAGTATTATTTTGTGAAGGGAGGGTCAGTAGCAGGAGTTAAACTGACTGAAATTGAAACGGACAGCATTAAAGAAAATAAATTGCATTGAAATATTGCAGAAATTGTTTAAAGGTTTTAATTAACTGTTGGGAGGTAAAGTGAAAAATTCGATTTTAATTGGTGATGCTCCTGAAGGAACACCTGTGCATTTTATGTCTACCAATTTGGGACAAAATTCATGTATGTGGGTTCACCAATGGTGCAAGATTACTAAAAAAGAAGAGGGTCCTTTGAGATTTCCAAAAGATGGTACTTTTGAATTGCAAATTATTGACAAATTAAGGGAAGTGTTATGTGAAATAAAGACACCATCTAGAGCTGCACAGTTTGAAGCTTTAAGCATGTGGGAAAAGACAGCAAGAGACAAAGAAAGTGAAGATAAAAAGGTAAAGCACCAGACACAGGAGAAGGGAATTAAAGATGACAAAAAGCTTCAACTAAATAGTGATGTAGGGGATGAAATATTAGATGCATTATTAACGGAGTGTACACCACTTTGTGATCCACACTAAAAATACTGATAATAGTGACCAGCCAGTACTACAGTGGCTACTGCTTCTGTTGAACAGAGAGAAACACAGATTGAGAAAACTATGCAGACATTTCAAATTGACCCACCACCTGTTGACTTAGCACGGACAGTGATACCTCCAGGTGTTACTGCTTCAATTGTGACAGATTCAGTGCAAATACTACAAACTGCAGTTGCACAGACAGTGCCTAGACAAATTGTGACTAAACATTTTGAGTAGGGTCCATATTAATTAGGACAAAGAGCTGCAGAAGGAGTAATTATGTCAGGGTTTATTTCAGAAACTCAGAATTCACAGATTATTGAACAGAAACTAACCCAGGCAGTCCAAGCATTGAAAGGTGAGGGAAAAATGGTCTTTACAACACCAACAGCCCAGGAAAAACGAATATATTTGGAGATTGTATTTTCCAAACCTGCTTTGAGGATGCAGCAGTAATTAAAAAGATTGAGAGCATGGGGGAACAAATTAACCCAGACTCCGAAAAAGAGAGACAACTTAATGTTTCTAATTCAAAAATTAAACATGAAGAAGTTATCAGGTACTGTTTAAATAATGAAAGTGTGAACAAGTGTCAAGATGATGAAGCAAATAAGACAATGTGTTCTTCAGAAATGCAATTACACATTGCAGAAATAATTAAATATATTTTCAAATGCAAAGGGTTTGAGAAATTAGGAGATAAGTGGGCAAGAAAACATGAGAAGAAAAAGAAACCACCAGACCTAGCAAGGAAACTGGATAAGAAAAAGAAACCACCAGACCTTGTTGAGGGAAATAATAAGCAGAATGAGGGAGAAGCTTTTGCTTACTCATTGAGAGAAATGTTGGGAGAAGTGCATGTTCAAGTGCCACGGAACAAAAATGAATTTGCAGCATTTCTGAAAACATTCCCAAAATTGAGAGACAAGCCTATGCTGTGGTACCCACAAGTTGATGGATTTGTTGACATTTTAAAAGAGTTGTGTATTAATTTGAAAATGTTCTTGGACACTGCCATGCAGACTGAATTGTGGTTTGAATCTAAAGTTGTTGTGCAAGGGCCAGATGAGGAGACGATGAAAAATGTTTGCATGAATGCACCGTCATTTTCTGTTATGGAGAAAAATGAAGCAGTGATTACTTCTCTGAAGGGCAAAGTGCCAGCAAAAGATGTTAATTGGGTACAGATTAAAAGAACAGCACAGGAGGTAAAAGAATTGGTTCATGAGCTTTGTGAAAGTGTGTGTCTGGAGTTTCAGCAACACAGTGGGAGAGAATGTCCTGATGCCAGTGGCATGAGATTCTTTGTGACTCAGTTGGTTATTGGTTTAATGTTCTCTGATCAGATCAGTGCGCACGTACAGCAAATATTGGTTTGTTTGCAAAGAAAGCTGATAGATGGGATTCTGAAGAATGAAGGGTACTATAGTGCTGGACAAGGAATGAAGCAGAGAGAGTTTGAGGAACAACTTATGACGGTACAGAGGGGGTTTGCTCAGAAACGTTTTCAGAATCAGTTGTTTGCAGTGAATGAAAGTGTGTTACAGGGTGTTGTTTCACAAGCAGAAGTAAAAGGTGCTCAAGTAAGATTTGGTGTTTCACAGGATAGAAGTAAATGTGTTTTGGTTTGTGCAAATTCAAGTATGGATGTTGCACTGCTGGAAAAGGTGTCCTTTTGCCATCTTTGTAACAGATTTGAGCATTGGAAGAAGAAATGTAAATTTAAACTAGACGCAGCAAATGGAAATGCGCAAACACAGAGAAATGCAGGTGCAAAATGTGCCAGCTCAGCAAATGCAAATGTCAATTCAGAAACAGGTACCAAATGACAGGAGTTTTTCAAGCCCAGATGGTCCCACAAAATATGGAAAATGCTCAAATTAATTTAAATCAGTTGTCCAGAGCAAATGTGAATTCTTTCCAGAAACAAAATCAGAACCCATTTCAACAGGTTGCTGTATTTGAAAATGAGAGTTTTAGCCCTAACAATTCTGACATTACCAAGTCCATTGTGAAAACAGTGGACGGTCCAGACTTAGTTGTAGGAGTTTTAAAAAGAGAATTTACAAGCCCAGTTTTAGAGAAGGTTGCAGCAAAAATAGGCCCATTTGAGGAAAGTTACCAATTTGTTGTTTGTGACACAGGCCTGGCAGGAAAATATTTGTTTTGCAAATTAAACAGCACAGATTACTGTACATCAGATGATGTTAAATATCAGATTCCTGATGAGGATGTACAGTTTAAAATGGCCCAACAAGAGACAGCTGTAACATTGTTTTCAGAAATGACAGTTGAAATATTATCTTCTGATTTGAAAGAAATAAACACAGAAGTAAGGGTGTTCACAGAGAAAGATGTCAGAATAATAAAACATGCAGAACAAGTTTTATTCAAATTAGAATCAGATGACATGTATTCAAGAACGCCATCAGTTGCAGAACTTTTACCCATAATTGGAGATAAACTGAGTAAAGGATTTTTGATGGAATTGATTGGAAGTTTATGTAATTTTCTGATCACAGGTTTACAGAAACTAAATGAAAAGAATAGAATAGTGCAGGAAATTAGCAGCATAACTGTTCCATGTTGTCCTGTGGTACCGAATCCAGCCAACATATTTTTTCACATTTCATGTGCTGAAGAATGGCTTACTGTTATTGATTTTTGTCAAGTTCATGTCACAGTGCCATTGCATGAGGATAGTCAGGAGTACTGTCAAAAAGAAGATGAATGTCTGGGACACAATTGGAAAAGGAGCTAGAAAGGTGTCACCAGAGAGAGTGGAAGTTGTTCACCAGATGAATCCACCTCAAATTCACAAAGAAGTCAGGATATTTTTGGGAATGGTTGGCTGCTGTAGAGAGTGGTTACTAAACCTTTCCCTAGTGGCTAAGCCTTTACGGAGGTTGACACACAAGGATGTGTCTGATCCGTTTCCATTGGACAACAATTGCACAAAAGCATTCCTAGAGTTGAAAGAGAAAAAGTGTCACGCCCCGGCACTAGGGATGCAAGTTTATTTAAAAGAAAATACACCAATGTGCAGTGAGAGGGAGGGCTGCGCTCTCTCAGTGCCTGTTCCAAAACATGATTGTGTTCAAAAGTCTGTGACGTATTTCCCAATGACCCTTGAACCCAACGTCACAGAAATGCCCAGCTGCCATAATTTAGTAGCTGTGGTAAATGTCAGTCACAAAAAGAGTGAGAATATAATGATGGAATGTCCAATTACTGAAATGGTTCCTTCCTTTGTGGAGTTGTTTTGGGAAAATACTGTGACCAAGAAATGTCTAAATTTAAATGTATTTAGCTTACTGCCAGCAAATGAAATTGTTTGTGATGAAACTGAACCTGAATGTCTAGGTGTCATGAATCTATGCATGAAGCCATGGTTAGACTTTAATGAACGTCTGATCGAGCCCAACAATGTCCATTTTGTAGATGGCCCATGTTTGAAAGGTAACAATGACACATTAAGAGCAGCACATGCTGTGCTCCCTAAACATTATGTTGTCAAAGCTTCATGGATTTCAGTAGTTACCACAGCCCAAAATTCGAAATTGATTGCGCATACCATAACATGCAGTATAACTGCTCAAATGGGAGTCACTGTTGTCGTGGGAAAGAAAAATGCTAATTCAGTTGAACAATATTGTGTCCTGTTAGCTTATGCATTCAATGGAATTTTTTATCTAATGCTGATGTTAATGACTTACACTTGGAAAGAAATAATAGAGGCTCAAGAAAATGTTTCAGAAACAGAACAAGGTTGTATCCGAACAGATTTTGAGAAAAATGACAACTGCATAGTAGCAAATGTGTTATTGAAAAAACTGATGCCCAGGTATAGATTGCCAGTTTCTCTGAAATCAGATCATAATGAGGTCTCAAAGATGTGTGCAGAGCCACAGATTGGACAAGGATTGGATTGTAGATATCTGCCTGAAGTTTCAAGCACAATAAGGCAACACAGACAGCACAGAATCTCACTTTGCAAAAGACTGTCTCAGCATCACTGAAGTGGCTTGAATATATACATGCAAATGCATTTGTGAAAACCACAGATGAAAAGACTAGCCATTGCTGTGAAGGATTGGCTGATGTGGAGCGTGTAGTTTCTCACCAGATTGCAGCTGCTACACAAGATCTGCATAATGGATGGTGCCAAAACTTTGATCTGAGAGATGTTGTGAAATGGAAAGGCCTGTTCCAAATGATCCTGGCAAAGACTGTTGTGAAATGTGGTGGCCTTTCAAATTGGGTGCATGCCTCTCCTACACGTATGGTCCCGTGTCCCCTTGATAAAACAGCTCCTCTTCAAGAAGAGATGCCAGCAGTGGTGAAAAGTCCACAGAAGAGGGTCAGTCAAGCTGTAAAGGAACACAGAGCGTGAAGCAACACTAGAGCAAACTAAAGTGGCACTGGAAAAGCAAAAAGTGGAAACTGACTCAGATGAAAGCGGTGTCAAAAGGGTGAATGAGTCAGGTGCAGCCTCTGAAGAAGAAATTAGTGCTGTGGGCCTACGAGTGGAGGTAGAAAAAAGCTGGCTGAAAGGGTATCCAAAACGTCTACAGTGGTCCCTTGAAAAATCATTTCCACCCATAGCTGAAACGTCAGAATCTGAACAAAGTGAAAATAAAAGTGAAAGGCTTGGATTGAAAACGTGCAAAGAATTGATGGTGCTCTGTCAGAGTTTTTCAGCACCTGAGTGGTCAAATTGCATGGAAAAAGTACAGAATGCCACATTGAATGAACTGTGTGATGCAAGGCTTGAACTGTATGAGCCACCTTGATGGCAAACTGGTGACAAAGAGCCAAGAAATGCTGAAACAATAACGGAGAACTGTCAAGAGCAGAAGAGAAAAGAATCTTTGAATGATGAAAGAAAAAGAAGAAAAGGGAAAGAAAAAGAAAAAAAGAAATAGAAAAAGAGAACTGTTCTGTTGGATTTTCCTTTTATTATTTTAGTTACTTATTTTAGAGAAAACTAACTGTTCCAAGAAGCTACATACAGAACTCTGCACTAAACTTTTGAGCTTGGTTATATATGATCTGATTACAGACAAAACTTGTGTTGCCTTAGAAATAGAGGTAAAATTTTATATGCTCAGCTTTTGTAATAAGTGATAATGAACATACTAATTTTAGTAGGGTTTTCTTTATATACCTGTGTGAAATTAAGTGTGCTAATGAAATTACCATGGCTACATACACTAAAGATGAGTAGTAATATTTTAGTTGGAGAAAAACATATTTGACTCAATTGAGGGTTTTTTAATTTTTTTTTAAAGAAATGTAGATTAAATAAGTATGATAATTGACAAATCATTTGAGTTATGATTTGTTTATTATCAAAGGGGGTATTGATGGAACCCAGATTTCACCTATAAGATTTATGTATTACTATATGACTAAAAGCTGCTTTAAGTTTCAGACAAACTGCATTATAAAAAAAATGGCACGCAGAGTTTTGGTGCAAGGGAAAACATGAATGAGGCCTGCTCAGATGCTTAATGAATCATGTAAAACCATGCTCAATTATTTAATTCATGGTTGTTTGTGTTTATTTTAGATTTAACCTCACTATAGAATGTACATTTAATTTAGAAAATGTGTTTTGAACTTTCAAAGTAGCATATATTTGTGCTGAATTAACACGCACTTTACAGTGTAGAAAGGCTGAATTTGCTTGGGCAGGCTCAGCTCACTGCGGCCTTTGGCCTTGAAGAGAAGAAATGGAATGTGCTTCTTTCCTCCCGGCTTTCATGAAAAGACCTTTCTTATAATTTACGCCTCCTGTTTCTGTCTTTTCATGAAAGGACCTTCACTTGTTGCATACTTTTATCCCCATGCAGTTGTTTAAACAAAGCTTTATTCACTTCATCACGTGGAGTGAAAAGACTGCAAAGTACACATTTTTCTTATAATATGTATTCTCTGTTTCCGCATAAATTAATACTTTTTGTTGGAGAAAATGTAGTTGTTTTCAGGATGTGAAGTCATTTAGCACAAGACTCAAATGTGTTACAAGAACTCGCCTGATTGATGTCGTGTCCAGTCAGCCCATGGGGTGTCGATGTGTTCTGAAGCTCCCATTGGACAAGCTACAAAGACCAAGTCACGTGTATTTTTGATAGAAATATTGGTTGCTAGCTGAGAGGTGTAGCCTTTGCTCATTATTTTTTTAGCAGGACACGAGGCAGAACACACAGTTTTCTTTAAGTTCTGCGGAGAGAGAAGAGAAAGGAGGGGCAGCTTCTGCGAGGACTCAGAGGCAGAGCGAGGACAGAGAGAACCAGCTGAGAGAAACAGGACAGGTTTTAGATGCTAAAACTCTAAGTTTTATACTTTGACTAACTGGCTTTGCAAAGACTTTTGTCCTATGCATTTAATTTCTCTTTATGGGAGATTTTTGCCAATTATTAATTATTGATAAGCCTTACAAAACTCACTCTAGAATTATATTTTCTTAAAACTCTTTAAGAGTTTCTGACTGACATAGAAATAGGTTTTCTTCCTTTATGGAGTGCCTTGTATTCAATCTATAATATGTTCTGTATTAATTCTATTTTTTCCTATTTTTCAATTCTGTAACCTGATTGATATTTGACTAATGAATAAAGAGTCGGAGAACTCTGACTTTTGATTAGAAAATAAAACCCTTCAAAACTACTCACAACTTTCATTATTGCCTTAAATATTATTTGCATTTGATTTTTTCATGTTTATGCAAAGTCTCCTGATGGTGATCATCACGGTGGCAAAGGTCCATCCCCTTTAAGCGGTAAACAAGAGGAAATGATGTTTTCCATTGAGACATTACCGTGAAATTACCGCTACATCCAATGCTTGTCATAAGTCTAACCACTGTCAATCAATCGGGGCAGCATCCCAACCCATCGTTCTTTTGCCGATCATGCCACTTTAGATCAGACTGAGCCATATGCAAATCACCTTTGGTCTTGCGCCAATAGGAGCAGTCCAGCACAAGCTGTGAAGCCAGGTCCTCTCTGAATCGCAACAGATGCAACCCTAAACCAGTTTGCTAAGATGTGGTGCTGGTAAGTACATAAGTGTGATTACAGCCAGGGTCCAGTGATCTTGACCACTCTCTAAGCTCCATACCAACATTTTATTGCTTTATTTACTGTGGTGAGTGACTACAGGGTGCTCCCTCAGGGGTGGGTAATTTGTATCGCCCGACGCCCGAGACATCAATATTTCTTGCAAGGGCAAGAAGTTTTAATGACTGTTTTGTCCGAAGTAGACAGTAAATTATGGTTAACTGAGACCAAGTTATCCTCGGACCTCTTCAAACGAGCAGTCAGTGTCTCGTCCAAAGTGTAATCACGTATCCCATGCACACATGACATAATTTATAGCAGGATGCAGAGGAGCCTGTTTTCGATTATGGAACCCGCCTGGGCAGTCGAACGTAGCCAGGTGAAATGAGTGATGAACGGCTTTGCTCACCACAGGTACTGATTGTAATAAATTGTGAGGTATGATGCAGGCAGTAATCCTCTACCACTTATAGTACATTGGACACAGCTTTTGGAGCTAATACTCAGCAAATCACAGTGACGAGAGTGTGCACATAGATTTTAAGAACTCGAGCTTTGCCTCTTGAACACAGTGCATGTGGGATAAACCACATAACTGTACACAAAAGATCTGAGACATATTTCAAGTAAGTGCAGAGTGTTCATGAAGTAAAGCACAGCATGAACTTTGTGTAGCACGGAATTGTCCAAACCAGTACATTCAAGTATATGGATAAGTTTCTAATATTTCCTTAGAGCACAGGGCGAACATGGAGCTTCTGCAGCTCGAGAACACTCCCAATAATGTCAGGTAGGAGGCTGGCTTTTCTGCCCCTTGCTTTTACACGATCTCTTTATTTACCCTTCTGATCCTGCCCTTTCTTTGTTCCACCCTTGGACCTCATGCTGAACCCAGGTCACTATCCTCCCCTCGCATCCAAGGCTTGCAGTAAAGTGCCTTGATTTCTTTTGTCATGCAATTCTTGGGTCACTCCCTTTGCACATTGCTTTCAGTCTGTGCTTAATGTCTCATCCGGTACCTCTGCACCGGAGGCTCCCTCAGCCTCTAATGTCTCAACCAAGTCTACATTAAAGCTCCTAACTTTCCCTGTGGGGCTCTCATGCAGCCTACAAGCCCACCTCGGTTGCTTTCCTTTTGATGAACCCCTAATTTCTAAACCAGTGCCTGCACTACGCTCTTTACTTCCCCCTATGGCTCTGCATTTATTCCTTCACCAGCACCCAGGAATCAGAGGTCAGAAAAAGAAAACAGAAGGGGCAAGGCAGAGTTTGCTTCTGCAGGCAGGTTTGCAGTGAACTATTTACCACAGACTAAAAGCCTAAGCCTTACTGTCAGTGATACGATGTCACCAAAATTTTGCACTTGAAACTATGAGGTGCTTTATATGCTGTTCTGTGCATTGCCAAACATTACTTTAAAGCAGCACTGGGGCGTTAGACTGAGGGTGATTTTATTAAGTCGGGACAAAAGCCATCCATTAACATCTGCTATGTGATGCAACCTCAGGCCCTCACAGGGACTATAGCCAGGGCTACTGGAATTATGTGATTGAGAGGTCGCAGCGATTTTCACATAATTATATATTTGCCGCAGTTGCTGCATAATCCGCCATCTGCTGCATAATCCACAGATTTTAACAAAAAAAAAATTGTTTCTAGCTAAACGGGTAAAAAGATACTAAAAATGCGATGATACGTTTTGCTGCGCAGCGGAAGCTTCTTTGCAAAGCTGGACTGGTCACATTTCTGTTGCTTATTGCTGTATTTATTTGTTAAACTGGTACTAATGAGTTGCAGCCAATGCCCACAGAGTGTTACCCAAGTTTAAAAATGATGAAATAATAAACTAATACTATTACAAAATGTGCCGCATTATGTCGCATAATTTGCCGTTTCTTAATGCATAATTTACTCAACCCAGCCACATAATTTCATCCTCTCCTGCCGCATAATTCCAGTGGCCCTGACTATAGCTCTGGTCTCACTGAAAACAGGCGTGCCCGCAGGCATTCCAATATCCCACATTTTATCTAATTTATAAAAATAACAGGCAAGCCTCTGGAGGCTCTTTTTTTCCCTACTACCCCCTGCAAACACTTAACGTTTGGGTTAAACACAGTGCTCCTGTGCTGTTTAGCAACTTACTGTTGTTTTAGGTAGCTCTTAGTAAAATGAGTTATCCTTTATGTGAGCACTACTAATCTTGCAAGATTAGGAAATGTAGGACCAGAAAAATAAAGCACTTGCCCAAGATCACAGAATGTGGCTAAGTGGTGGTGAGTCTAGGTTAGAGGCTCGGCACCCTCATTTGGAAGCTGATAAGCCACATTCCTACTAGAGCCTGGTGCACTGCACGCTGAAATAAGAGATATGTGAAATGGTTACCTTGAATGTACCGGGAGGGATAAATAAATAAAGGAGCATATATGGCTGGATAGTGTATTTATGCAGTGCATAGAAAGGGGCTTCTTAAAAATGTACAGAGGAATGTGAACATAGTAATGTAAATGTGTCCAAAAAAATCCTTCTTAGATTAGATAGGTTGGTGAGGCCCTCTGTTGCTTCACAACAGCAAGACTTGTAGCCTTCAGGCTGTAAATGCCTCTCTGGGCCTAGAAGTCTGTCCTTTGTGTTGTGTTTGCCTTCTCTACCAAATGCCCTGAATTCTACATTACAGCTACATTTTGCAAGGGAGCAGAGCTTGAAATGGCACCACAGATATAAGGTCTGTACCCACAGGCAGTCAGGAAGGATTGTTTTTTTTGCTGTTGTAAAGTAATCACATGCAAAGCAAGTGAATACACTACATGTAGAAAGTCCAGTTAGAAGGTGCGAAACTCAGAAAGAGCTAACATTACAAACTTCTCCGGAGATGCAGCAGAACAAAGTGAAATTGTTCTTATGCTGTGTACTTTAAAGCAGAAATCACAAAAGTACCAACTACAGAACCTCTCCTATTTAAAACACACACCACATCAACTTGAGTCTAAGACGCTTCCTTCTCCTGTTTGCTATCTCAGCACTCTTTTTTCGAATTCCCTGTTCAAATCGTCTCCTTTTTCTTGTGGTCTCATACCTCTGCCATTTGTCTAGTTTCCAGTCTTTCCCTATCTAAGTTGCCTTCCTCCTTTTTCTTTGGATCTAAATCCTCAAACAGCTCTAGCCAACTTTTACTCTTCTATCTTTTGCTCTCAGCTGGACGCTCACCTCTGTCCACTCTCAAACTCCTGATGTAAAATCACCACCCACCACCCCATTTCCTTGCCCTACTGCCCTCCATTCTCTTGCTGCTCTCTACCATCATTCCATCCATCCAGTTCCCTGTCTTATTCATCTCCTTTTTAGGTCGAGCCTATAGCGGCAGCGCTCATGCGCTGCTCACTTTGCGAGGCATGCAGTATTCAGTACGGAGTGGAAGCTCCGTGGAAGCTCTGCCCATGTTTTTAATTGGCTTGTGTCATTGTCTTTTCTAAATGCTGCCTTCTGATTGATTATGAGGCTTGTTAGTCCCTCCTTACTATGGCCATGTCGTCAGTTGTACCCTCCCATGGCTTCTGGCCCCTTTACTTCAAGTGTTACATGGTACCTGGACTGTGAGCACTACTTTGTTGCCCCTTCTCCCTCCTCCCCCC
Source organism: Calotriton arnoldi (assembly GCA_963921515.1). NCBI lineage: Eukaryota > Metazoa > Chordata > Amphibia > Caudata > Salamandridae > Calotriton > Calotriton arnoldi. The sequence continues at coordinate 1,038,226 of CAWUFW010002420.1, forward strand.
GCCCGCACTCCCGTTGTCCGTGCTTCCCTCCCCCCTCCCTCCCGTTGTCCGTGATGCAATGCAATAGGTCTCGCGTCAATGCGAGTCCTATTGCATTGCATTGCAAATGCTTGTTTTTCTCTCTACTGCATTTGTTAAAAGTAACTGGCTAGCACACCTTTGCAGCGCTTGCTCTAAATACGGTAAAAAGCATACATATGTGAGGAACAATGATGAACAACGATCACCCTAGTGGTTTTAATGCCCTCCTCTCCCCGCCGACGAGTACTTTTAAATCCTGGGACAACCTCCTGCTTATTACCTTTACAACGTGCCCATTTCAAGATGGCCCCAATTGTAGCGTTTCTGGTTGAAATCCCCTAGTCTCCTTTTTGTGTTTCAACTAGAACCCAGCCGTGACGTTTTACGCAGAACACGCTCGACCAGGGCTGTGAACTGTTTCCTTTACTGCCCGGTTTTAAGCCAGGAGTTCTGGACAGTCGGAGGTGTGGGTGAGAACAGCAGAGACGGGGACCTAGGGTATTATTCAAAGGCAGACTTTTCGGAGTATCGTTTTATATGTGGGGTCTTAGCAGAGTGGACGGGAGAGAAAGCTCACTACTTCTGCCGGTAGATCGGAACGTTTAAGGGTTAGAGGTCGTGATGTAGTACTAGCAGTGCCATAGTTGGAGCGACAAGACAGGCCATGAGTTCTTATGAGTGGGGTCCCAAAGTGAGCGCGACAGTCAAGTCTGAGCATGTCTAGATAATGTGCAGAGTGTAATGAGGCCTCCAGCAGTTTGCGATCCGAATGCTCGGATTAGATTAGGGAGCGTAGGTTGCGAAAGACTTACACTGGAGTCGGGTAGGGAGGGCATGCCATCAGTCTTTTCCGTGGAGGAGACCTGCATCTCCCAGAATCTGACGAGTGGAACTCCCTTGGCTTTCCGCTATGAGGGTGACCGATCACGAGGGGGTTAGTAGAGGCGTGATTAGAGGCTAAAGACTGCTGGGTAGAAATCTGTGTTCAGTGTTTCAGAGTTGTCCAGGGAGCCCTCCTTGCATCACATTTTTATGTTTTGCAGTTTTATATAGCGGGAACTCGACCTGGAGGTATTGGAGCGCCTTACACGAGCTCCAGTTAGTTACATTACAGCAGGACACATCCTTTTTTTCTAGGCATGGGGAGATTAAGTCATTTGCCCAGAATCACAGGATGTTGAGCCGACGCGGAGACTCGAACCTGATTCCCCAGGTCCAAAGTTGGCAGCTCTGTCCATAACGCCACATCCTCCATAAGTAATAGTCCAGCTTCGTGACAATGCCTTCTTCAGCGATGCTGTGTTCTCCACGTTTTCGTTTCCTTTGCGAATTATGATAACTTGGTGTGTACACCGTAGCTTTCATCCCCGGGTCATTAAATCCCCCGGAGACTGCTTATCTCACTGCCATCTAAATACTTAAGCTTTACCCGATAATGAGCAGAGCGCGATGTTTGTAAGCTCAGAAACACTGTGTTAAATAGATCTCGACTGCAGAGCGAAGGCATGCATGCTCTCAGTGAGGCTTTTAATATGTATTTTTGAGTATCTTGTTTCAGTTAAAAAACAAGTTACAGTGTAGCTGCGAGGCTAATCGCGGTGTTCAGTTTCAAATCTGTGTGTGGATTTCCCAATTTAATTGTCTTTAGCTTTATGGAGATTCCTTGCCTAGTCACACCACAAAGTTTATTGCATTCATTAGTGATGATGAATGTGTGTCAATTTTTTCACTATCCAGTTATTTTTGCCAGTTACATCCAAAACGGAACAGATAGCAATTCCTGCTGTACGTTAGCTCTAGATGACCGTGTTTCGTTTGTGAGCTTTTATTAGCTGACCCTTGTCAGGAATAAAAATGAACGCCAGGAAAGAAATACAGTTTGACAATGACCCCCCCACCCCCCCTCCAAGTCTCATATATATATTTTAATTTTACATTTTTGTTTCGGGGTGGGTCAGTGTTCCATTACAGTATAATGCATGCCTGGAAGATGAACACCCCTGGTCATGATAAAAAGGACCATAGACAGACCGCAAGATACAGGCGTGGAGAGTTCACTGAAAGCTGCAGTACAATAGCAGAAGAGATTAATTGGATTCGATATTAGTTTGCAGAACTACTAACATTTCAGTAGCATGTTATCTGCAATTGCGAAAAAAAATGATTTTACATTTAATTGTTTTTAAATTGTGTCCACTTTTATTTGGCTGTATAGACCACGGCAGATGGTAGCACATTTCCTCCCTGCACCCGTTCTCTTCCTTTGCATTCAGGTGTTGTAAGTCCTTAATGCTGTTTGTACTTAACAGTTAAGTGCTTGTCATCCAGTGTTAGCTCAGTAAAAAACAGTTATCTTTCGACTCATCTTTCATGCGAATCGTCCGTCATTGGCAAGGAGCAATCCTGTCTTTTGGAAGTGCTTGGCAAACCACTTTCATTTTTTCAAACTGTTTACCCATCCAGGCACCCAAGTGCATCCTCAGGGGTGTGTACGTATGCGTTTTATGAATTATACCCCCTCTCCTTCCTTTCTTCTAAAATGAATGGTTTTATTCTTACACCTTACCGCCCGTAACCCCTTGCGTGTTCAGTAATTATAATGCATGCACTGATTGACAATTTGAATTGACTTTGCAAGGATGAAAGACCAAGTTAGCCCTATTTGTCTTTCCTAACCTCAATATTAGTAGATTAGTCTTGTGGAGCTGGTGATGTGTTGGTGACCAATCTTGGAAGGATGAAAGACCGAGTCAGTCCTGTCTGTCGTCTTTTTCTCCCTCACAGGTTGTCGTTTGGTCGCTGGCATTGTATTCGTTTGTCATGCACCCAATTGTTAGCAATATACACTGTCATCAGTATTATCATATTGAATAATTTCATGCTTGTGTTTCATTTAGTGAATATTTTGCCCTTATTACATTTAAATCAAAGTACATATCCAATTAGTGTGGCAAACTTTCCATGATATCTTTAATGGACACTTTGGGCAACAGTTTACATTCAAGACACATCAGAACAAGGGGATTACGCATTCTGAAACAAATTTTTAGAATTTAATTCCATAACCCCCTTTTAAAATCAGGCCCCTTTAAAAAATCTCTTGGCCTGATATTTAGCTTATCAAGTGTAATTAGTGTGTATCATTTTCCACATAATTTCCATCACATACATCCACTTCACTCAAAAACAAGTTAAAAACGTATAAATTACAATGCCAACAGCTCTACCTCTATAAAAAAAAAATGCGAGACCTATTGCATTGCAAATGCTTGTTCTGTTTACCTGCCAAGCAATACCCCTTAATAATGTAAAAAAAAAAAAAAAAAATTATCTCTAGCTCTATTCTATCCCTTCCCATCAAGCCATCAGTGGTTTCTTCTTTAACACCTCTCCCATCTCTTGTGAACTAATAGGCCAACACCGGCTTACACTAACTCTTTTGCTGCAACTGGATCCCTGTGTAACTGTCCCTAAGGACAACACTGCAACGCTGCCTCCCTCTGTAACTCTTCCCCACCCCCAAGACATAATTGTCTCCAAGTGTAACCTCTTGGTCACCACTGTCTCACTGTGTAACACCTTTTCCATCCCCAAGTCCTATGTAACGCTACTGCGAAAGTCTCCAAGTGTGGTCACCTCTGTCATAGAAGTGATGGCAGGGGTGTTCCATGTTAGTGTGTCAGGACATGCTTGGATCCTGTTATGCACTGGAAAACACCGACTGTTGCTTCTTTTTAACCTTGCTGTGTTTGGTGAACAGGCACAACACTTGTCTCAGTGGTCTCATGGATTTGTACTCTAGCTACTGTTCTTAGGGAGACTCCTACCAGGGTTTGTGAATCACTAATCACAACATTTGGATGTTATTGGTTTTTGTAGGTTAAATACTGGTACAGCCACCACATATTATCCTTGGGCCAAGGGGACTATGGTGTTTACTGTAAATTCTCTTTTTTTCATCCCATCATCTTTTCCATCCCTTTATCTTCTCTTGTAAATGTCCTAAAATCTCCACTCTTCAAATCTTTCCCTCGGTTTTCTTCCAAACTCTCAGTTATGTTACCCTTTCTTTAAGTTGTCCCTGATTTCTTATCCTATTCCATAACCACTCCTTCCTCTAAGTCTCTCTACCTGTGGACTTATGAGATGTATTTCTTGAACAAAATGAGGCCGGAGCATATCTACAGACCACAAATTAAAATGATTCACAACCTATTGCAGATGGTCAACTCTCCGACGACTGCACCCATACCCTCTCAAAATGCCCCCCACAGTTTGATAGATCAGTCTCTAGTCTCCAGCTGAGATGGGGGATGTTTTGAAAACAAAACCATTTTTACTTATGGCTTTCTTTAACAGACCCCCCCTGGTTCTTTTTGCTAGGTGATTTGCCCTGTAAGCTCAGTTCTTCGGGTTTTTTTCCTGGGTTTCCTGTTACACTACTGTATACTTTATTTTAAAAAGCAAGTCTTCGGGTCCAAGATCTTAGAAGCGGACAGTTCCAGATTCCAAACGCAGTATTTAGGGCCCAATCACACAGTATACATGATCGTTACAAACAGATCAAACCATAATCAACTTTATTGATGGACATACAATAGTGAAGTGGGAGTTCCAGGTCTTCACCACACAGAAGCAAAAGCTAAACAACCTTCTGCTCTCTGGACAGAGTGATCTACATGTTTTAGTTATGATACCAGAATACTGTGGACCCAATATAGCAATATTTTTATAAACAATATTGTTAGAAATGGGATCTCTAGTTGGCAAGGGCTTGCACCTTTGTCCAAGTAGGGACCCTTCTTCCTAGTCAGGGTAAGGGTGTTACACTTGGGAAGTAACCCCTGCTCACCCTCGTGGTAGCTTGGCACGAGCAGTCAGGCTTAATTCAGAGGCAGTGTGTAAAGCATTTGCACATAACCAACAGTAATACAGTGTAAGCACTACAAACGGACTGCACACCAGTTTAGAAAAATAACCAATTTTTATATACTTAAGACAAGACCAATTACGACAAAAATCCACAATACTATACTTTAAAAACGAATACTTGATAAGGTAATTTCTTCTTTGCAGGAATAGTTCAAAAACAAAGTTCGTACGAGTCGGTAGCTCCGTCCGAGTCTACCGCGATGCTGAAAACCACAGAGTCTAACAGTTCCAGCCGACCGCGTCGATACGGGCCAGCAGAGTCGTGAACAGACTCGGTCACAGTACCTTTCTCGTTGTGGCTGGTACGGAGTGTACGAGCTGGTCGGCGTTCGTCGCGGTTGCGGTGCAAGACGGAGCGATGCAAGGTGCGGTGTCCCTCGATGCGGTGCAGGCAGCGGCTCGATGAGCGTCGTGCAGACGGAGTCGGTGAGTCCAAGGCGTGCGATGCAGGGTGAGACGATGCTCGATGCGGTGCTGACAGGTTGCGACGCAGGCGACCAAGCCGGAGTGCGGGAGCTGGCGTCGGACAGCGGTGCGAGTCGGAGCGGTGCGTCGCAGACGTGCGAGCGGTGCCCCAAATGCGATGCGGTCACGACTCTTGAGCCAGTTGCAGCGTCCGCGTCGGTCGGGTCCGGCTGGTTCAGTGAAGCGATGCGATGCGAACTGCGGTGCCCACAGGTCACGGTGCAAGCAGCGGCTCTGTGTTGGCGGCGTCGGACGTCGCCCACGGTGAGACCAGGGTTGCGGTGTGAAGCGGGGCGATGCCGTCTGCGGTGCAAACAGGTCACCGGCCAGGGATGGATTCGGTTGACGGAGTCGGTTGCAGTTCCCTTCCTCTGTGGCAACTGAAACAGCGTTCCAGAAGCGGGACCCAGAGGCTTGTGAAGTCTTTGTAGTCCCTGAGACTTCTTAACAGGAGGCCAGCTCGGTTCCAGGCCCTTGGAGATACTCAGCACAAGTTTGTAGAAAGTTCAGACCTTTCACTGCCCAAGGCAGAAGCAGCAGCTGCAGGCCAACCCAACAAAGCAACAACACAGCAAAGGGGCAGTACTCCTCCTGGCAGCTCTTCCAGCTCTTCGTCTTGGCAGGTTCCTTGATTCCAGCGAGATCTAAATTCATGGGGTCAGGGCCCCAATATTTATATCCCAAATTCCTTTGTTCGCTGAAGGCAGAGAGGCCTTTGCCTAGTCCAAACCAGTTCTGGAGCACTTTGTTGACAAGTCTCCGTCCCTTCTTTCAGTGAGTAGGCCAGGGACATCAGACGCACCACAGGAGGTGGAGCCAGCATTGTGGAGGGAAGGCACTGTCCTATTCAGGGCCCAGGTGCAACTCCTCCCACCCATCTACATGTAGATCTTGCTATTCAGCCCTGTGCTGACTCACCCTGTCTCCTGGCATCCCCCAGCCCCTGTCACTCACACTCCAGACAAGGAATACACAACCTCGCAGAGGCAGGCTTGGATGGTTAGACAAGAAAATACCCACTTTCTAAAAGTGGTATTTTCAAACACAGAATGTTAAAACCAACTTCACTAAAAGATGCATTTTATCATTCTGAGTCCAGGCATACTAAACTCGAATTTCTACCATGTTCCCGGGGTCAGTTAGGATTATAAGCTGTAATAATCAAAACTGCCCGTTCTGGCCTATGGGGAACAGGTAGCCTTGCAATAGTGAAAAACGAACTAGGCTGTAATTCACTATCAGGACATGCCACACACACCAGGGCATGTCCTACCTTTCGCATACAACGCACCCTGCCCACAGGGGTACCTTGGGCCTACCTTAGGGGTGATTAACATGTAGAAAAGGGAAGGTTTAGGGACTTGCAAGTGTGTGCACTTGCCAAGTCGACTATGGCAGCCCCAGGCTGCGCACAGGCTCTGCAATGGCAGGCCCGAGTTACACTTTACGGGCTGTTTGCGTGGGTGGCACAATCCAGTGCTGCAGCCCACCAACAGCATTTGGTCTATAGGCCCTGGCACTCGCAGTGCACTTTACAAGGGACTGACACAAACCAAATAGGCCAATCATGGAAACACCAATCCATAACACATTTTATACAGGAGCACTTGCACTTTCCCACTGGACAGCAGTGAGGAAAGTGCGCAGGATCATTACACCAGCAAAAACAGAGTCAAAACCGGGAGGTCAGAAAGCAAAAAGTCAGGGAAACACGCCAAAAGATGCCAAGTCTAACACATGTCCCCTCCAGCTGAAAGTAGGGAGAACTACCCAACCCCATTGGAGTTCTCTTCACTAAGGCGGAAGAACCTGGACAGACCATCTGCGTTGGCGTGTTCTGTACCAGGACGGTGTTCCACCGTAAAGTCCATTCCCTGTAGGGAGATGGACCACCTCAGCAGTTTTGGATTCTCACCCCTCATTTGCATCAACCATCTGAGGGGCCTGTGGTCTGTCTGAACCCGGAAGTGAGTCCCAAACAGGTATGGTCTCAACTTCTTCAGTGCCCAGACCACAGCAAAAGCTTCCCTTTCTATGGCACTCCACCTCTGTTCCCTGGGAAGTAGTCTCCTGCTAAGGAAGACTACAGGCTGATCCAGACCCTCTTCGTTCAGTTGTGAGAGCACCGCTCCCACACCATGCTCTGAAGCGTCAGTCTGCACGACGAATTCCTTGGAGAAGTCAGGTGCCTTGAGCACTGGCGCCGTGCACATGGCTGCCTTCAGGGCATCAAAAGCTTTCTGGCAGGACTCAGTCCAGATCACTTTCCTGGGCTGCCTCTTAGAGGTCAGCTCTGTTAAGGGGGCAACGATGGTGCCATAGCCCTTAACAAATCTTCTATAGTAGCCAGTGAGACCTAAGAAGGCTCTCACCTCTGTCTGGGTCTTGGGGGGCTCCCAAGCCAGAATGGTGTCAATCTTGGGTTGTAGGGGCGCCACCTGGCCGCTTCCTACCTGGTGTCCCAAGTACACCACAGAACCCTGCCCGATCTGGCACTTACTGGCCTTGATCGTGAGGCCTGCACCTTGCAGAGCCCTCAACACTTTCTCAAGGTGCTGTAAATGTTCTTCCCAGCTGGAACTGAACACAGCAATGTCATCCAGGTAGGCGGCACTGAAATCCTCCAGCCCAGCCAACACCTGATTGACCAACCTCTGAAAGGTGGCAGGGGCATTCTTCAACCCAAAGGGCATCACCCGGAATTGGTAATGACATTCTGGGGTTGAGAACGCTGATCTCTCCTTGGCCCCATCGGTTAAGGCAATCTGCCAGTACCCAGACGTCAAATCAAACGTGCTGAGGAACCGGGCAGCTCCCAACCGATCAATGAGCTCATCAGCTCTGGGGATGGGGTGCGCGTCAGTCCTGGTGACGGCATTGAGCCCACGGTAGTCCACACAAAACCGGAGTTCTGGAGTGGCACCGGGCGCCGCAGCCTTTGGGACCAAGACCGCTGGGCTGGCCCAAGGACTGTGGGAGGGCTCAATCACCCCTAACGCCAACATCTTAGAGACCTCCTCCTTGATGCTGGCTCTGACCCGGTCAGTCAACCTGTAAATCTTGTGCTTCACAGGAGGGCTGTCACCAGTGTCCACGTCATGGGTACACCAGTGAGTAACACCGGGGGTCAGAGAGAACAGTGGGGCGAACTGTCCCAACAACTGGCGACAGTCCCCCTGCTGCTCCTGAGTCAGAGTAGGGGAGAGGATCACACCCTCTACTGACCCATCATGCTCCTTGGTAGACAGGAGGTCAGGGAGAGGCTCACTCTCCTCTTCCACCCCATCATCTGTCGCCAAGAGCATACTCACTTCGGACCTCTCGAAGTGGGGCTTGAGGCGGTTCACGTGAAGGACCCTCAAAGGGTTCCTTGGAGCCTGCAAATCCACCAGGGAGGTGACGTCACTTTTGCGCTCCTTTACCTCATATGGCCCAGTCCACTTGTCCTGCAAGGCACAAGGTGCCACTGGGGCCATGACCCACACTTTTTGCCCAGGTTGAAATTCGACCAGAGTGGCATTCTGGTCATACCATCTCTTCATTTCTTCCTGGCTTGCTTCTAGGTTCGCCTGAGCGAGTTTCCTGAAGCGGGCAGTTTGGTTTCTAAAGGCCAGCATGTAGCTAAACACATCCTGGGAGTTTTCCTGGGAGCTGCCTCCCAGCCTTCCTTTACCAAACTCAGAGGTCCTCTGACAGGGTGGCCATACAGGAGCTCAAAGGGGCTGTACCCAAGAGACTTCTGAGGCACCTCCCTGTATGCAAAGAGCAGGCATGGCAAGAGGACGTCCCACTTACGCCTCATGGGTTCTGTTAGACCCTTGATCATGCCTTTCAAGGTCTGGTTGAATCTCTCCACCAGACCGTTTCCTTGTGGGTGGTAAGGAGTGGTGAACTTGTAGGTTACACCGCACTCCTTCCACAGGGATGTCATATACTTGGATATGAAATTGGTCCCCCTATCAGAAACCACCTCTCTGGGGAATCCCACACGGGAAAAGATCCCCATCAACGCCCGGCCCACCACTGGCGCCGTCGTTGTCCTGAGAGGGATTGCCTCCGGGTACCGGGTGGCATGGTCCACCAAGACCAGGATGTACCTGTTGCCCATGGCTGTCTTGGGATCCAGTGGCCCCACAATATCCATCCCTACCCTTTCAAAGGGTGTTCCAACTACAGGAAAAGGTTGGAGAGGAGCTTTGACCTTCCTCCCACTCTTACCACTTGCCTGGCAAGTTTGGCAAGACCTGCAGTGTGCATCTGACTGCCTTCGCATTTGGGGCCAAAAGAAGTGGGTGACAAGCCTGTCAAAGGTCTTGTCCTGCCCCAAATGTCCTGCCAAAGGCACGTCATGAGCCAGACCCAGTAGGAAGGTTCTGAAGCGCTGGGGTACCACCAGCACACGGGCTGACCCAGGCTCAGCAACCTTAGGCTCACTGTATAGGAGACCACTCTCCCAGTAGATCAGATGTGACCCGGACTGATTACCAGCTGCCTGGTCTGCAGCCTGCCGCCGCAGACCCTCCAGAGTAGGGCACTCGTTCTGCTCCCTGCAGAACTCCTCCCTGGTGGGACCCCCTCTTGCTGCCAATGGGTCAGCTCAGAGATGTCTCCCAGTTAGGCTACCTGCTCCCCTGTAGGCACCGGGGCGTCCCCCTCGAGGTCCGCCTCCTCCCGGTCCATGGGAACTTCGGGGGCCGGTTTCCCGCGCCCCCTGCCCTTTCTCTTGGCAGGGACTTGGGCCACTGTTCCAGGCTCCAAGTCCTCTTGATCACCCTTTCTGGCTGCCATTGACCGAGTAGACACGCATGCCCACTCTGGCAACCCAAGCATCTCCAAGTGAGACCTGAGCTCAACATCCTTCCATAAGGACTGCTCCAGGTCGTTTCCTAGCAGACAATCTACAGGCATGGTAGGGCTCACAACCACCCTCAAGGGACCTGAGACCCCCCCCCCATTCAAAGGGAACCTGCGCCACCATACATTGGCGCTCTGAGTGGTCTAAAGCAACTACTTGGTGGAATGCCCCGGGGACTACTTGCTTCTCAGACACCAGGTGACACCGGACTGAGGTCACACTGGCTCCAGTGTCTGAGAGCCTCTACCTTGTTCCCATTAATGGTCACCCAGGTGCTGTATTTCTTTGTGTTAGGGGGCACCTGGTTTCCTGGGACCATCTCACTGTCCCCTAGTGAGACAAGGGTCATTTCTGCGGGATCCCCACCCTCCTGTGGGCACCCCTCCTCCCCAAGCGCTACACTAGCCAACACTTTGGACTGTCCACCGGTGGGTGGCTGTGTCCCCTTCGGGCACTTGGGGTCCCCCTTAAAGTGACCTACCTGGTCACATGCATAACACTTGCGGGGGCCGGTCTCAACAGGCTTCCCTGTAGAGACCCCTTTCTTCTTATCACCGGGGGCTGGGAACCTTTACCCTGGGTACTAGTTTGGGGCCCTTTAGAGAACTCCTGTGCTTTACCCTTGTCCCCCCCACTTTTCTGCTGGGGACCCTGCCCACCTTTGGCTGAGTCTCCCCCAAACGCTTTCTTGTGGACCCTGGTACTCACCCAGCGGTCCGCTTCCATAGCAAGCTTCCTGGGGTCAGTTAGCTTTCTATCAACTAGGTGCTGGCGCAGATCTGCAAAACATAGACTAGACAAGTGCTCCCATGCAATCAAGTTGTAGAGCCCCTGAAAATCTGTTACACTACTGCCCTTCACCCAACCATCCAGAGACCTGCAGAACACATCCACACATTGCAACCAAGTGTTGGCATCGGACTTCTTACTGGACCTGAACTGATCCCTGTACTTTTCAGGAGTAAGACCATACTTAGTGAGAAGGGCATCCTTCATGTCAGCATAGGTGAGGTGATACCCCTTACCCAAAGCTATCAGAGCATCCCTTGCTTCTTCAGGGAAAAGTGGCCACAATCCTGCTCCCCAATTCTCCTCAGGGACCCCATTCATGTGTATGGCTGCCTCATAACCCTGAAACCACCTTTGTATGTCATCCCCCTTCTTGAACTCCTTGCCTACATTCTTGGTAATGTGCACAATCCTGTCTGCCTTTCTGGACGAATTGCTGCCACCATCTGAGCCTGACTTACTCCTAAGTTCTAGCTCCTTCAGTTCTCACTCATGCTCTAAGAGCATCTTCCTCTCCTCTATGGCCAATCTCTTCTCCTCCCGCTCACTCTCCAGCCTGAGCTTCTGCAGCTCAAACTGCCTTGCCTCCCGCCGGTCCTCCAGCTCCTCTGGGGACAGACTGCTGCTGCCTGACCTGGCGGGTTCCCCCTACCCAAAAGCATATCCACCCTGGAAATAGGCTCCTCCACCTCCTCACTGAGATTACCAGGCTGCCCACTGGCATGTCTGGCTGCTACCCAGGCCCTCAGCGCCTTCTGTAGCTCCTCCTTCCTTGTGAGGCCTTTAATTTGGACTTTCAGGTTTTTACAAATTGCTCGTAGTTCCTTTACGGCGTAGGTTTCCAACCTATCCTCCTCAAAGATCATTTCCAGAGATGCAACGGATGATGCAGCTGTGTCAGGCATGACAAAAGTAGTGAGTTGAAAACTGGCAAGATCAAAAATAGGCCAAAAGAAAAAGAACCAGTATGTGGTACGTAATGGTCTGCGATATGGTAGTAGTGCACACCAATCACTGTAAGTCAAGTGCAAACACAAGTCCTATCCTCACCGCTGACAACCAATGTTAGAAATGGGATCTCTAGTTGGCAAGTGCTTGCACCTTTGTCCAAGTAGGGACCCTTCTTCCTGGTAAGGGTGTTACACTCGTGAAGTAACCCCTGCTCACCCTCGTGGTAGCTTGGCACGAGCAGTCAGGCTTAATTGAGAGGCAGTGTGTAAAGCATTTGCACATAACCAACAGTAATACAGTGTAAGCACTACAAACGGACACCACACCACTTTAGAAAAATAACCAATTTTTATATACTTAAGACAAGACCAATTACGACAAAAATCCACAATACTATACTTTAAAAACGAATACTTGATAAGGTAACTTCTTCTTTGCAGGAATAGTTCAAAAACAAAGTTCGTACGAGTCGGTAGCTCCGTCCGAGTCTACCGCGATGCTGAAAACCACAGAGTCTAACAGTTCCAGCCGACCGCGTCGATACGGGCCAGCAGAGTCGTGAACAGACTCGGTCACAGTACCTTTCTCGTTGTGGCTGGTACGGAGTGTACGAGCTGGTCGGCGTTCGTCGCGGTTGCGGTGCAAGACGGAGCCATGCAAGGTGCGGTGTCCCTCGATGCGGTGCAGGCAGCGGCTCGATGAGCGTCGTGCAGACGGAGTCGGTGAGTCCAAGGCGTGCGATGCAGGGTGAGACGATGCTCGATGCGGTGCTGACAGGTTGCGATGCAGGCGACCAAGCCGGAGTGCGGGAGCTGGCGTCGGACAGCGGTGCGAGTCGGAGCGGTGCGTCGCAGACGTGCGAGCGGTGCCCCAAATGCGATGCGGTCACGACTCTTGAGCCAGTTGCAGCGTCCGCGTCGGTCGGGTCCGGCTGGTTCAGTGCAGCGATGCGATGCGAACTGCGGTGCCCACAGGTCACGGTGCAAGCAGCGGCTCGGTGTTGGCGGCGGACGTCACCCACGGTGAGACCAGGGTTGCGATGCGAAGCGGGGCGATGCGGTCTGCGGTGCAAACAGGTCACCGGCCAGGGATGGATTCGGTTGACGGAGTCAGTTGCAGTTCCCTTCCTCTGTGGCAACTGAAACAGCGTTCCAGAAGCGGTACCCAGAGGCTTGTGAAGTCTTTGTAGTCCCTGAGACTTCTTAACAGGAGGCCAGCTCGGTTCCAGGCCCTTGGAGATACTCAGCACAAGTTTGTAGAAAGTTCAGTCCTTTCACTGCCCAAGGCAGAAGCAGCAGCTGCAGGCCAACCCAACAAAGCAACAACACAGCAAAGGGGCAGTACTCCTCCTGGCAGCTCTTCCAGCTCTTCGTCTTGGCAGGTTCCTTGATTCCAGCGAGATCTAAATTCATGGGGTCAGGGCCCCAATATTTATATCCCAAATTCCTTTGTTCTCTGAAGGCAGAGAGGCCTTTGCCTAGTCCAAACCAGTTCTGGAGCACTTTGTTGACAAGTCTCCGTCCCTTCTTTCAGTGAGTAGGACAGGGACATCAGACGCACCACAGGAGGTGGAGCCAGCATTGTGGAGGGAAGGCACTGTCCTATTCAGGGCCCAGGTGCAACTCCTCCCACCCATCTACATGTAGATCTTGCTATTCAGCCCTGTGCTGACTCACCCTGTCTCCTGGCATCCCCAGCCCCTGTCACTCACACTCCAGACAAGGAATACACAACCTCGCAGAGGCAGGCTTGGATGGTTAGACAAGAAAATACCCACTTTCTAAAAGTGGTATTTTCAAACACAGAATGTTAAAACCAACTTCACTAAAAGATGCATTTTATCATTCGGAGTCCAGGCATACTAAACTCGAATTTCTACCATGTTCCCGGGGTCAGTTAGGATTATAAGCTGTAATAATCAAAACTGCCCGTTCTGGCCTATGGGGAACAGGTAGCCTTGCAATAGTGAAAAACGAACTAGGCTGTAATTCACTATCAGGACATGCCACACACACCAGGGCATGTCCTACCTTTCGCATACAACGCACCCTGCCCACAGGGGTACCTTGGGCCTACCTTAGGGGTGACTAACATGTAGAAAAGGGAAGGTTTAGGGACTTGCAAGTGTGTGCACTTGCCAAGTCGACATGGCAGCCCCAGGCTGCGCACAGGCTCTGCAATGGCAGGCCCGAGTTACACTTTACGGGCTGTTTGCGTGGGTGGCACAATCCAGTGCTGCAGCCCACCAACAGCATTTGGTCTATAGGCCCTGGCACTCGCAGTGCACTTTACAAGGGACTGACACATAAACCAAAAGGCCAATCATGGAAACACCAATCCATAACACATTTTATACAGGAGCACTTGCACTTTCCCACTGGACAGCAGTGAGGAAAGTGCGCAGGATCATTACACCAGCAAAAACAGAGTCAAAACCGGGAGGTCAGAAAGCAAAAAAAGTCAGGGGAAACACGCCAAAAGATGCCAAGTCTAACAAATATTTAGAACACAATATTTTTATCAATAATACTCTGACATTCAACTATTGTTTTCAGGATAGACTGTCCTGACTGGGGAATGATTGTTGCAACAAGTGTTGACCACTTCTGAAGCTGGCCTACTGAAAGCAACCCTGTGTGGTCCAGAAAAGCGTAATACCACAGCTTTTTCAGAGGTGGCATTTCTGTCTTAAATGTGCTGCCTAAGCCTGCCACCATACAATCGTAACATTCAGGTTTCAATTACTGGGGTCAATTACTGGCACAGTATACATGTAGTAACCCACTTTCACAGACACAAATTCCTGCAGTTTATACCTTGATGCGTCGGGGGCCTGACGGAACTAACAATCTCCATAAGAGAAGCAATGGTAATTCCCTCGCCTCAATATCATCTACTTACATGTTATTTTAGATTGTGTGCAATTTAGTACATGAACTGTCCTTGTATCAGTTCCATATAGCAAGAAGGGGCAGGGTAATTTGCCCCAGGCCTAGACTGTCAGTTTATGGTCTCCTTCAGGAGTGCCTGGCACTGTTTTATAAGTCTGTATAACATAAATTGAGTCTTGGGCTTGGTTGAAGATATTACTGACCAGCGAATCAGTAATCAGATGTGGAATCTCATGATGGATGTTCCTTTGAAGCTGCTGCAGTCTCTTTCTTTGAGATGCTTAGATACACATCTCTGATGGAGGAAGGATTCCGGCTAAGTGATTTTTCCACATGCTCCAAAGGGCAAGTCATTCCCTAATAATGTTTCTAGGACTGCTTGTGTAATGTTGGTAAGACAATACAGCATAGGCCCAAGTCTGGCTCCACCCCAAATGGGATACAGGAGTTTTCAATCTTACAGTTATGTATCACAATATCACAGATTGAGTCATCCAAATGAAAACCTTACACACTTTCAGAGATGATGCTTTTATCTAAGTGGGGCTAAAATCTGCAGGCCCGTCCCTTATGAAAAAAGGAATTGTCTCCTACCCTTCCCAGGACAGTGAGAAAAGTTGTGCTTTCCTGAGCAGGACACTAATCTAGACATAATAACAGATCATATCCACCACTAACTATTGCCGGGATCTCAAATGCTATGCGGGTAGCAGCTTGGTTCTAGCCGATGTGACTGCCTTTTATATTGTTTGCAAATACCTTATGCAAAAATGTTATCCTGTAAATATGTAATACTGACTTTCACATTACCACAGTAATTTCTGATTCGTATATGCAACCTCTTTGTTGACACTGTCCTCACAAACGGCAGCTTCAAAGTATCAAGCACTTGAATGTCTAAAACGCTTTGTCTAAAACCTTGTTTACACTTTTGCCTGTCCATCTTATTGATTTAGCGAAGAGGTAAGGCAAGTAGATTTATTTGCAGGACAAGTAGATTTCTATAAAATATTGTCCCTTAGACAAGTAGATTTGTTAAAGAATTCAACACCCCTGGACTCCCTTCATGGGACGCAGCAACAACTATCATTAGGGTAAGACTGACCCGAGTAGGAGTGCATTACACCTCTATCTGATATACAGAGTGGGGTGATTTTAGGACGAGTATTATCACCTCTTTGCATGCATTTGCAGTGATTATTTAATGTTTGTCTATGGAGCACTACTTCTTTTGGCACAATAACAATTGCACTGAGTGATGTAACTCCTAGTGGATCAACAACAAATAAATATTCATGTGTGTGTCTCATATATTCAAATCCATATCCCCACAGGAACTCCTCAGTAGGACTCGATCAGCGACACAAGTATTGTATAAAAAGTACCATGAATGTGTGTGGTAGTACAGTGTGCATCAGTGAATTCCTCTTGAATGCCACATGATATGAAATCTTTGCTGCAAATATTATAAATTGGGACCCAAATCCTGAAGAAAGCTGGGCACCCAGGACAGGACCAATAACACGGCTGAAACATATGTTAATTCGCATGTTTCTTTCTCTCTCTTTTTAACACCTGGGCAGTACTGAGAAATTCTAGCCCTCATGAAGAATGACCACTGAACTTCGATGGAGCTGATAACAGCAGTCCATTGACACATCAGAATTATGAGATCCTCAAAAACATTGCAGCTCTGTTGACTTTCACCAGAGATTTTGGTTGCTGCAATCAAAAGATATCTCCAGGTGTAAGTCTTCACTGGAAGTAATCCCTCATGTCTTAGTGGCCCCTCCGTGTCCAACTTTTAATGGGCCTGATTAGCCCTACCACCTAAATTACCGGTAAAGTAGATATTGGTAACACTGGTAGGAACCAACCCACCTATTTCCCAAGTAAATTCTAATGAGGTCTTCCCCCAGCTTTCGTAAAAGTGGAATAGCTTCATCTTAATTGTAGGTTTTTGAACGAGGTGCATATACAACAGTGGTGCGAGAGCCAAACATTGTGGAACACCACAGGTAATGGGGAGTAGAGACGACCTGAACACTTGATGAGTCAAACATTTTGCTCATTCTGTTAAAGATTTAATCTACAGTGGTGCAATTGTTTGCTATCAGTTTGACTTAGATGTTGCAAAAATAGAATATGAGTTTGTGAGATGAAAACTGCTAAACAAGTCATTAGTGTTATTGCCTGCATAAACCACCTCAAACCTCAAGATAGCTGCAAAAGGAGCACTAATTTCATACGAGAGGATGTAGCCTTATGGCGAGAGCGGTCACCTCGAAGCTGCGGAACAGGGTTCGAGTCTCGGCAACGACGCTCAACATCCTGTGATTCTGGGCAAATCACTTAATCTCCCCGTGCCTAACAAACATGAATGTGTCCGTCTGTAACGAAACTGGTGCTCATGTAAAGCGCTCCGATACCCGATGTCTCGGGTCTAGTTTGCGCTATATAAAACTCTAAAAAAAAAACAACAAAAAATAAAAATAAAATAAGAACAATTATGCGGCCAAATTTGATCAAATCTAAAATACTGTGTACAATGAACAATGTCTTAAGTGATTGCACTAACCAACAACTTCTTAAGGAAAACAGGTAAAAAATTGGTGTTTCCAACAGGGCAATAAAGTCAACAACAAAGGGGGGGGCACTGTTCCACAGTGAGTGGTGCAAAGAACGTACACACTCCTGAGAGATTAGAGAAAGGAAAGTACTAGGTCAAGGACTCAGTGGAAAAGGGGGTAGGAGAGACACAAATTGTCTCTTGTAGCCCTCACACATCCCTAGGGATGTCATGCTTCATCATTGGGCAGTTGCTCCTCGTCGGGCCGGCGGTGCAATGCCCTACGGGGTCCCCGAAGGGTCACTTTGGCGGAGATCTTTGAGAACTGCCGTATGGTGCATGTGGGTGTGTGAACAGAGTCCTAAGTGAAGGGTGATAATGTGCGTGCAGCGTGATTAAAACTGTCTAAGGGTTACCAACCAGCAAAAAATTTAATAGAAAGGGTACCCTTGGCAGACTAAAAACCCGTAGGTTTAGGAGTTACCCAAAGAGGCGTAATGTGCCCAGGTAACTACCAGGTCGACATGTTTCACGCCCTAGTGGTCATAACGATCCCTGGTGTTTCATCAGGACCGGAAAAACTGTGGAGGTGATATAGTGCACGAAACAATTATATATAAATATATATATAATAATTAGAAGAGGGGTAACATTAGCCCTCTAAACGGTCAGTAGGGGCAATAGCATAAGAAATTATGGGCTAAAGTATGAGTACAATAGTCGAATATGCCCTCTTGACCGTGACCTAGAATAACAAGAAAGAAAGAGAAAAGAAAAGAAGAAAAACAAAACAAAAAGATATGACTACGAGGCAAGTACAAATGTTAAACTTGCAGATATGCCCCCAAAGGTAGGTATCCTAGAGGCACATCACGCGTCACTCATGTAAAGTGCATCATAACTGGTCAGATGACACCAACCTCCATATCATACACCCAGCGTTATGGCATCCAACAGTGGAGACGGGGAGAGCCGTTGGCACGCCGCATGGGAAAACGGCCGTCCATAGGGCTCCCCGCCCACCCCCGGAAAAATGTCAGTAATAGCATGGGGGCATGTAGAAGATAGGAGATCCTTTTAATGAACACATAAGGAGGCAAAGATGACCAGCTGAGAATTAAGCTAACACCAAACGCCGTATGTTCACGGAACACGTGGAGGTAGCAAACACTAGCCCGTCATATGCGTACCGGCGCATCTCAACGGTCAGGTGTATGAGATTACTGTATCTCTTACCTAAGAATTAGGAGAGCAGTGCTCCATAGGCTAAAGGCGTAGGGTGCCCGCACCTTACTTAGCTGTTAAGAGAAACAATGAGACAGTGCAATGGAGAAAAATCCGTGAGTAGACACGTATAACACTAATAGTTTGTCACATGAACTTACTTCAACAGGCGATCACCATCAACAGCGCTGCGGTATTGGTACTCACATATTTACTCGGGTGTCAGCTCCATTAGACCTGCCCCGTCCTGACGCCTGCCTGAAGGTCAGGAACTGCGGTCTAGGCCCACGTATAAGTACTGACAACAATTGGCATGAGGGAGGTACCTGTTTCCGGTATTCCCCATCATTGGCCCCTTCAGCGCGCATGCGTGTGTAAGGTGGAGCTGTCTCAGTATGGCGCATGCGTGCCGACCAGAGTTCTACGACGGCTGCGCATGTGTGTAGTTAGGTGTGGAGTGCGTCTCAGGAAGCTGGCAGTGTAATCTATGCCAGGGCGGTGCAATCTAGATAATACTAGCCAAGTCCCAGACCAAAATACAGTCTGGAAACGTGCCACTATACTTCGAATGAGATACAGAAAGTAAAAAACAAAAAGTTTATGTTCAAAAACAATTATGTTAAAAAAAACAGACGAGGAGTTTGTACACCACACCCCCCAGGGGGGAGCGAGAGACAGGGCGCCAAGTGTAATACCCCGTAAATGTTGAATGGGGTACAAGGTGTGCTATACTCGAAAAAGTAAAGATGACACAACAACCGCAAGGGTCAGTGACAGCGGGTGGCAAGAACAATCAGACCTAAAAGGGATGTTAAGTATGGGTCGTAGTTATAATGGTAATTACAGCTCATGGCAAGGACATCATGTAGCACTAAGGCCAGTGTGTTTCCTATGATCGATTAGTGATAGCAGGAATTACAGTTCAGACCACGGAATTTCCTCATTGAGGCCTAGTCTATGGGTGCGAAGACGATGGTCGCAGTAGTGAGGAGCTGTTCCATCCTGGGTTAGCCTCTAGGATGGTCCAGTGTATGGATTCACATGGATGTCCTTTTTCAATGAAATGGTTCGTCAGCTTGGTAGCAGTACGTCCCCGTCTCACGGTACTCTTGTGCTCACTAATCCTAACTTTCACTGCCCGGGTTGTCATCCCTACATATCGAAGCAGGCAGGGGCAGGTAATGAGATATACCCAGTTGGTGGTGTTACAATTAGTATGTCTCCGCTGTTCCCACACAAAATCGCCCAGTTGTAGTGATTTAGTGTGTTTTGTGGCAGAGCAGGCCCCACACGTCCCGCAGGGATAGTGTCCTGTAACTGCCGGAAGGTTCCAGAGTGTGGTTTCCTTAGATGTCTTGTGTACTCGTGGGCGTGTATTGACCAACTGGTCTCTGAGATTCGCCGTTCTTTTGAATGCGAAACGGGGGGGTTTTAAATCCAATGAGTCAATATTAAGGATCCTCCAATTACGATTGATAATTTTCTTGACTTGATTGGATAGAGGAGTGAAGGTAGTGACAAGTGATTAATTCATTTTTCTTGGTTCCCTCGCTTCCAAAAGGCCCTGACGGGTGTTGTTTCTTGCACGTTGTTTTGCTTTTGAGATCACATCTCTGGGATAGTGCCTCTCCTGTAAGTTGTTTGCCAGTGTAGTCGCCTGGGACTCGAATTCATGTATCCTGCTACAGTTCCGTCGAATCCTCAGGAATTGGCCATATGGTAGATTTTCTCTGAGGGCTTTTGGATGGTAGCTTTTGAAACTCAAAAGACTATTACAATCGGTGGACTTCCTATAGGTAGTAGTATGTAGGAGACCATCCTCAAGGCTTATCAGTAGATCTAGAAATGATATTTCTTTGTCACTAACTGTCATCGTGAAACGTAGATGGGGATCCTGGTTGTTAATCCACTCATGGAACGTATGGGCCGCCATCTCAGTACCCTCCACAGGATGAGGATGTCATCAATGTACCTCTTCCAGGTCAAAAGGTTCCTATGGAAGGGATTGGTATCTGTAAAAATGTTCTTGGCTTCAAAATGGGACATGTACAGACCTGCCAGACTGGGAGCAAAGGTGCTCCCCATGCTGGTGCCCTGTACTTGATGATAGGTCGTGGTCTTGTACATAAAGAAATTGTTGGTTAAGGCCATAGATATTATGGCTGTGATGAAATCAGGTGGGGTGTTAGGTGGTTCTTAAAGAGGCTAATCTTCTAGAAACGCCACCTACCTACAACAATATGTCCAATAAACATCGGGATGCCATCAACTCTTTGAAAAATGATGCTACCATAATAATTAAGCCTGCGGATAAAGGGGGCGCCACGGTCATACTTGACCTTAAGGATTATGAAAATGAATGTTCACGACAGTTGAATAACACCCAATACTATGAAGCACTTGACACAGATCCGACGGACCGTTTACTAGGACAGATCCGCATTATGGTAAACGAAGCATCTACGGAAGGATGGATTACACCCAAAGAAGCGGCTTTCCTAGTGAATCAAAACCCTAGGATGCCCCATTTCTATCTCCTTCCTACGATTCATAAGGGAGTTATCCCACCTCCCGGCCGCCCCATTGTATCGGGCATAGGCTCTCTACTGGAGCCATTGAGTCAATTCAGTGACCATTTTTTACGTCCCCTGGTCCAATCGACCCCTGCCTACCTCAAGGACACCCGGGATGTCCTGAATTTGATTCAAGAGCTCAACGACGATAACACTGAGGAGATCAACTTGCTCCTCACACTTGATGTAGAGGCACTATACACTAACATTCCCCAGGACATTACCATCGAGGTGGTTGGGAATCTTCTGAGGGAGGCAGATCTACCAACTAACACCCCACCTGATTTCATCACAGCCATAATATCTATGGCCTTAACCAACAATTTCTTTATGTACAAGACCACGACCTATCATCAAGTACAGGGCACCAGCATGGGGAGCACCTTTGCTCCCAGTCTGGCAGGTCTGTACATGTCCCATTTTGAAGCCAAGAACATTTTTACAGATACCAATCCCTTCCATAGGAACCTTTTGACCTGGAAGAGGTACATTGATGACATCCTCATCCTGTGGAGGGGTACTGAGATGGCGGCCCATACGTTCCATGAGTGGATTAACAACCAGGATCCCCATCTACGTTTCACGATGACAGTTAGTGACAAAGAAATATCATTTCTAGATCTACTGATAAGCCTTGAGGATGGTCTCCTACATACTACTACCTATAGGAAGTCCACCGATTGTAATAGTCTTTTGAGTTTCAAAAGCTACCATCCAAAAGCCCTCAGAGAAAATCTACCATATGGCCAATTCCTGAGGATTCGACGGAACTGTAGCTGGATACATGAATTCGAGTCCCAGGCGACTACACTGGCAAACAACTTACAGGAGAGGCACTATCCCAGAGATGTGATCTCAAAAGCAAAACAACGTGCAAGAAACAACACCCGTCAGGGCCTTTTGGAAACGAGGGAACCAAGAAAAATGAATTAATCACTTGTGTCACTACCTTCACTCCTCTATCCAATCAAGTCAAGAAAATTATCAATCGTAATTGGAGGATCCTTAATATTGACTCATTGGATTTAAAACCCCCGTTTCGCATTCAAAAGAACGGCGAATCTCAGAGACCAGTTGGTCAATACACGCCCACGAGTACACAAGACACCTAAGGAAACCACACTCTGGAACCTTCCGGCAGTTACAGGACACTATCCCTGCGGGACGTGTGGGGCCTGCTCTGCCACAAAACACACTAAATCACTACAACTGGGCGATTTTGTGTGGGAACAGCGGAGACATACTAATTGTAACACCACCAACTGTGTATATCTCATTACCTGCCCCTGCCTGCTTCGATATGTAGGGATGACAACCCGGGCAGTGAAAGTTAGGATTAGTGAGCACAAGAGTACCGTGAGACGGGGACGTACTGCTACCAAGCTGACGAACCATTTCATTGAAAAAGGACATCCATGTGAATCCATACACTGGACCATCCTAGAGGCTAACCCAGGATGGAACAGCTCCTCACTACTGCGACGAGAGCAACGGTGGGTCCATCGTCTTCGCACCCATAGACTAGGCCTCAATGAGGAAATTCCGTGGTCTGAACTGTAATTCCTGCTATCACTAATCGATCATAGGAAACACACTGGCCTTAGTGCTACATGATGTCCTTGCCATGAGCTGTAATTACCATTATAACTACGACCCATACTTAACATCCCTTTTAGGTCTGATTGTTCTTGCCACCCGCTGTCACTGACCCTTGCGGTTGTTGTGTCATCTTTACTTTTTCGAGTATAGCACACCTTGTACCCCATTCAACATTTACGGGGCATTACACTTGGCTCCCTGTCTCTCGCTCCCCCTGGGGGTGTGGTGTACAAACTCCTCGTCTGTTTTTTAACATAATTGTTTTTGAACATAAACTTTTTGTTTTTTACTTTCTGTATCTCATTCGAAGTATAGTGGCACGTTTCCAGACTGTATTTTGGTCTGGGACTTGGCTAGTATTATCTAGATTGCACCGCCCTGGCATAGATTACACTGCCAGCTTCCTGAGACGCACTCCACACCTAACTACACACATGCGCAGCCGTCGTAGAACTCTGGTCGGCACGCATGCGCCATACTGAGACAGCTCCACCTTACACACGCATGCGTGCTGAAGGGGCCAATGATGGGGAATACCGGAAACAGGTACCTCCCTCATGCCAATTGTTGTCAGTACTTATACGCAGGCCTAGACCGCAGTTCCTGACCTTCAGGCAGGCGTCAGGACGGGGCAGGTCTAATGTAGCTGACACCCGAGTAAATATGTGAGTACCAATACCGCAGCGCTGTTGATGGTGATCGCCTGTTGAAGTAAGTTCATGTGACAAACTATTAGTGTTATACGTGTCTACTCACTGATTTTTCTCCATTGCACTGTCTCATTGTTTCTCTTAACAGCTAAGTAAGGTGCGGGCACCCTACGCCTTTAGCCTATGGAGCACTGCTCTCCTAATTCTTAGGTAAGAGATACAGTAATCTCATACACCTGACAGTTGAGATGCGCCGGTACGCATATGACGGGCTAGTGTTTGCTACCTCCACGTGTTCCGTGAACATACGGCGTTTGGTGTTAGCTTAATTCTCAGCTGGTCATCTTTGCCTCCTTATGTGTTCATTAAAAAGATCTCCTATCTTCTACATGCCCCCATGCTATTACTGACATTTTTCCGGGGGGTGGGCGGGGAGCCCTATGGACGGCCGTTTTTCCCATGCGGCGTGCCAACGGCTCTCCCCAGTCTCCACTGTTGGATGCCATAACGCTGGGTGTATGATATGGAGGTTGGTGTCATCTGACCAGTTATGATGCACTTTACATGAGTGACGCGTGATGTGCCTCTAGGATACCTACCTTTGGGGCATATCTGCAAGTTTAACATTTGTACTTGCCTCGTAGTCATATCTTTTTGTTTTGTTTTTCTTCTTTTCTTTTCCCTTTCTTTCTTGTTATTCTAGGTCACGGTCAAGAGGGCATATTCGACTATTGTACTCATACTTTAGCCCATAATTTCTTATGCTATTGCCCCTACTGACCGTTTAGAGGGCTAATGTTACCCCTCTTCTAATTATTATATATATATATTTATATATATTTGTTTCGTGCACTATATCACCTCCACAGTTTTTCCGGTCCTGATGAAACGCCAGGGATCGTTATGACCACTAGGGCGTGAAACATGTCGACCTGGTAGTTACCTGGGCACATTACGCCTCTTTGGGTAACTCCTAAACCTACGGGTTTTTTAGTCTGCCAAGGGTACCCTTTCTATTAAATTCTTTTGCTGGTTGGTAACCCTTAGACAGTTTTAATCACACTGCACGCACATTATCACCCTTCACTTAGGACTCTGGTCACACACCCACATGCACCATACGGCAGTTCTCAAAAGATCTCCGCCAAAGTGACCCTTCGGGGGACCCGTAGGGCATTGCACCGCCGGCCCGACGAGGAGCAACTGCCCAATGATGAAGCATGACATCCCTAGGGATGTGTGAGGGCTACAAGAGACAATTTGTGTCTCTCCTACCCCCTTTTCCACTGAGTCCTTGACCTAGTACTTTCCTTTCTCTAATCTCTCAGGAGTGTGTACGTTCTTTGCACCACTCACTGTGGAACAGTGCCCCCCTTTGTTGTTGACTTCATGGTTAGTTTGGAGCACGGGCACTGGACCTTTAACTAGCTCCTGGTCCCCCCTCTCTTTTTTGATATTCCAACAGGGCAATGCCAGACATACAGCAGAGGGTATAGAGCTGTTGAAGAGATCTGGACCGGTCTGCCAAAAACCATAAAAATTGCCAAACAAACCAGTTTTCTACATCAGTTATGGGCCCTGTATAATACAGATGATGGCTGTGCAGGAACCCGGGGAAAGGTTGTGCTCAACTCTGCACAAATTGTGCAGAGGTATAGGCCAAACTAATGTCCCTGAATCAATGGGCCTCATTCCGATGTCAGTGGGCCCGCCACCGACAGGTTGTCGGGGGCGGGCCCACTGACATGCAAGCATAGCGGTCCTACTGCCGCATTACAATGCGGTTGGTTGTTCCGCAGCGGGAGGAGGAACCAAACGACGTCTCCGACAGGCTCAAGGAGCCGGTCAGAGGGTAATCCCTACAATTGGGGCGGTGCTGCCGTAGGAATTACGATGTCCCTTTTCCCTGTGCCTTTACATGGCGGTCCTCTGTGGGCTTCTGCTATGGGGCCAGGGGGCACATATGGTGTGCCTCCCCAAATTTTCATGCACCGTGTGCCAGGTACCACATGTTTCCTGGCACACAGTGCATGGATGTTTGAAAACATGCCTTTTTCAATTGTGGCTTGTGCTGCAGCCCTTTTCCAGGCAGTAGCACAAGCCGCAATTGAAAAAGTCATGTTTCCAACCGCCTTCACGGCAGTCAGATCGTAATAAGTGGGTGGAGCCGCTGACTACATGTCAGGCGGTCTCCATCCCGATACGATGGCAGTTGGACGCTCGTCCAACCACCATTATAATAAGGGCCCAAGTGTTAAATGCAACACGGCAGCCCAAATACCACCTGGAACCGGGGCATATGGGTATATGTACAATAAAGGTTCAGTGCGGAACAGTTATAATTAGAGCAATCACAGAAAGAATTACAATCAAGAGCAGGTATCAATCAGTGACCATTCAATGACTAGATCAGAGAAACCAGACCCCACTAATAAGTTATCATAGGTTAATATATTTGCAATTTCCCAAAACTTGATAAGTCCTCCGGTGATATCTCAGTGCGTGAAAAACTGACCGTGTAATAGTGTGTATAATAGAACAATTGACAATGGAACATTTAACTGATTTCAGTAGACGGTACAGTTGCTTGAATCCTAGTAGTTCAGTGACAAACAATATTCTAACCATTATTTCCAAGTGTCGCAATCACAGTGTTTCGATCAATAGTATTATGAGGGTCATCATCAGGACAAACATTGTAAATGGAGCAAAAAGGGAGTATCTGAAATAAGAATAGATGGTGGGAACCAGAATTAGCCAAACTGAAAGGAAAACTGGCTTGAGTAGCTGAAGAGTGCAGTAATCACTTAATCGAAGCGGTTTAAGGAGTCCGTAATAAACAACATTCATTGTTCTAATTTTAATTGTAACTGATCAACACGGAACTTTTGTTGTACATGTACCTGAATCCAAGTGGCTGCAAAGATGAACAGTACTATGCTGCTGAAGGAGCACCAACACAATAGCTCAAGGAAGTTAAGCAAGCAAACAAAGTCACCGAAATGGAGAGAGGAAAATGAACTGGAACACTGCCATTCTGTCACAGAGTGCTGCTGGATGGCAATGTGGGCCCATATCAAACAGTAGCATGTCCGATCTGGTGGCGCACTTACACATATGTGACATATAGGTGAGACCAGATGACCTTTAATACCAACAAAGACTGGCATCATCACAAAAACAGAAGCAAAGATGTAGGGAAGGAGGGTTGAAGTCACATATGGAACTTCACTGCAGACCTGAATAAACAAGCCTGAAAGAGTCAGACCCTAACCACTCAGTGAAGCTACTGGGTGGGACAGTGTAGCCCCAGAGTCTTAAAAGGCACGGAAGAAACAGAATAGCTTTCATGTAGACAGTCACTGAGATTAAAGGGCACAGCTTATTTGTACTGATTTGTCCAGGCAGGGAACCATAGCCAGCAGGTAAACAGAAGTGTTAGTAAGCCTGCACCGTTGGCAGATATGTTTGGAAACACTGCCTCCATCCCCAAGGGATTGCTGCACTACAAATATGCAGTGGCTGACAGTAAGAGAAGTTTGATACAGTGGAGGAAAAGGCACTGAGCGATTTGGTGTCATAGGTTATGTTAGGGTAGCTCTGATCTGTCCCAATGAAGGGCATATCTCCTAGCAGATACACACCTGAGCCTTAAACTTCAGAAGCCTCAAAGGAGAAACAGATGAGGTCTACAAGGAACAGCACTTCATTGAGTCCTAGAGCAATGCCCTGGACTGCCTGACTCAACACCACTAATTAAAACCTCTTTGTATCACAGACAGTTCCGTGCATGTAGCATAAGAAGCACTGAATGACCTCTCTAGCTACAGCTATAA
The DNA here is from genome assembly GCA_963921515.1 of Calotriton arnoldi. Classification (NCBI taxonomy): domain Eukaryota; kingdom Metazoa; phylum Chordata; class Amphibia; order Caudata; family Salamandridae; genus Calotriton; species Calotriton arnoldi. Next base: position 1,065,581 of record CAWUFW010002420.1, read on the forward strand.
GCAAAGAAACATGAGCAACTGGGGAAACCATGAACAACAATCACAAATGAGCGTCATTGACAAAACAACGAGTTGCATGTTGGCTGACCAAGGTTAAAGAAAACTCATTTTGCTTTTCAGGCACTCCAGACATTAAACATAATGGAGACGGGAGTAGAATGGCACACAATTGCCCCCCTTGAACAATGACTGAGGAGTGCTGCACACATTAGAAATCCCTCGCAATCAATGGTCATATGTGGCAGCGATGACATGCAGAAAAAATAAGGTAACTAACATCAAAAACAACAAAGCAAAAGATTGAACGCCTACCAGCCCCCCTACGTCTGGTTTGTTAGCTTTAGAGGATATTTATCATCCCAGGTCCACGGAATGGATACTAGTAGATAAAGTGGCATCCCAAGTGGTTTGCCGCGTGTGCAAACCCTTAAAAGTCTTTAATAGGCTCGGAGCAGAATATCTATGCACACTCTGAGAGGCAAAGTAGCCTTAACAGACAAGTTACTTACCTTCGGTAACGCATTATCTTATAGAGACAATTTAGCCGCAGATTTCTTACCTAAGAATTTCATCCGTGTGACGTCACTGGCATCTGCGCCGGAAGGGATGTCCGCGCCACCTACATAGGCACCACCTCAATGCGCTGAGGTCAATTACTTTTCACGACTTTCCACGCCAGGAGCGCAGAGCCTTGAAGTGCACGGAAAGTGGTGTGTTTAGAACAACTAGGGCCCTGAAAGTGAGCAGCCCTGACCCTAAGAAAGTGCCCGCGGTGCGGGGAGGAAAGGTAAGGAATCTGCGGCTAGATTATGCCGCTACCAGATAAGGCGTTACCGAAGGTAAGTAACGTGTCCATCTGATAGAGACATCTAGAAGCAGATCCCTTACCTTAGAATATATAACCCAGCAATACCATCCCCAGAGGAGGGACTGTGGACAAGTTCAGACCAGGTAGTCCTGCAGGAAAGAGCGGCCAAAAAGGCCATCCCTGCGGACTTCACTGTCCAGGCTTAGTGCTTAGTGAATGTGTGCAGTGATGCCCATGTTGCTGCCTGACAAATGTCAAGGACTAGAACACCACGTTGCAACGCTGTGGTCGCAGCCGTGGCTCTGGTGGAATGAGCTCTTAAGCCTTCGAGAGACCCCCGACTTCGGTCCCAGGTTCGCACTCTCCCCGGCAGTTCTGCTGCGCTGTGTGTCGCCTGCCAGCCCCACCGTTGCAGGGTTCGATTCCACCCAGATACTGGTCTCGTATTTTTCTTAGATTTGTGCTGTATTGTGCCCGACTGTGCTTAATTTCTCTGTATTGTGCCTGATTGTGATCCTCTTGTATTTTTGCCCCACCACTGTTGCCCGTTCCCCCTTCTTTCCTGCCGTGTCACCCCCCCGTTCCCGCGTTCACCCGTGACCCCTCCCCCTGACTGCCCCGCTCCCGCCTCCCAGCTACTCGTCCCTCCCCCTCCTCTACATAATGGCGGCCGCTGCGGGGGAGCGCGAGTGAGACCTCAGACTTCGGTCCCAGGTTCGCACTCTCCCCGGCAGTTCTGCTGCGCTGTGTGTCGCCTGCCAGCCCCACCGTTGCAGGGTTCGATTCCACACCGATACTGGTCTCGTATTTTTCTTAGATTTGTGCTGTATTGTGCCTGACTGTGCTTAATTTCTCTGTATTGTGCCTGATTCTGTGAGCCACTTGTATTTTTCCCCCACCACTGTTGCCCGTTCCCCCTTCTTTCCCGCCGTTTTTCCCCCCGTTCCTGCTGCCGTGTTCACCCGTGACCCCTCCCCCTGACCGCCCCGCTCCCGCCTCCCAGCTACTCGTCTCTCCCCCCTCCCCTACATAATGGCAGCAGCTGCGCGGTCGCGCCGAAGGCGCACCTAAGGCAAGCCCGTCTGCGCCCGTCCGCGACCAGCGCCAGGACCCCTGGTTCTCCGAGGCCTCACCGCTACGACTCAACCACCCTCCACGCACTCAACCCCGGAAGACACGCCGACTGCGCAAGATCCTCGCCGAACACCACCCACGGGCAGTTCTCATGCAGACCCTGCCGCAAATCCTTCACCATCGACAGAGCCCCCGCGACCGCCGAAGGAACGCCCGATAAACACACCACCGAAACCCTGACTTGCATCTTGCTCAACGTGCGCTCCCTGCACCGACACGCCGTTGAGATCTGGGACCTGCTAGACAGCCTCTCGCCCGACGTCGCCTTCTTCACGGAACCCTGGACCAACGCCACCTCCGGTCCCGACATCGCCACCGCCATCCCTGACGGCTACAAGATCCAGAGAAAGGACCATCCGCACCGCCCAGGAGGAGGACTTGCCATTGCACACAAGACCCCCCTCAGACTCTCCACATCCAGCACGAGTGACCCCCACTTAAACACAGAACACCTCCACTTCCAGATCCAGACAAGCCCCAGGACCACGCTACGCGGCACCCTCATCTACAGACCGCCAGGACCTCACACCCACCACGCAACTACCATCGCCGAGCTCGCCGCACCCCAAGCCATCACCTCCACGGACTACATTCTACTCGGGGACCTGAACTTCCACCTCGACAACGGCAACAACCCAGACTCCACTACTCTCCTCGACAACCTCGCCAATCTAGGGTTGAAGCAGCTCGTCAACACACCCACCCACAGAGCGGGTCACACCCTTGACCCAATCTTCGCGGGAGGAACAAACATCTGCTTCTGCCACACCACCCAGCCCCTCTGGACTGACCACCACTGCGTCCATTTCACCCTCAACACCACCACCGCACCCAAACCCGCCCCACGCCCGCCATGACGGAACTGGAGCAATGTCACAGAGGAGCATCTCAACACCACCCTCCGTCAATACCCCCCCCCAATCGCTGCGACCGACACCAACTCCGCAGCCAGGAAATTTCACCGCTGGATCTCCTGCTGCGCCGACAAGCTCGCACCCTTCCGCCCCCCGCCAAACAACGCCCGCTGAAAGCCACCTGGTTCACCACAGAACTTCAAGAAGCCAGACGCTCCTGCAGACGCCTAGAGAAAACCTGGCGAAACCTGAAAACCACGGAAGCACGGAACGACCACAAGAGTGCCCTTAAGGAATACCACCAGCGCATAAGAGACACCAAACGGACCTTCATAAAAGTAAGTCCAGACCAACGTGACCAACGCCAAGGAACTGTTCAACATCATACAGCAGTTCGCAAAACCCACCTGCGAAGCCACGGACGTCACACCTTCCCAGGAACTCTGCGACAAGCTCAGCTACTACTTCCATCTTAAGATAAAGGCCCTCTACAACAACTTCAGCGAACAAACGACGACCAACACCACCCTACCCACCGCCGCCGATAAGCCGACCATCACATCCTGGGATCCCGCTACCGTCGAACTCATCACAGCGACCATGAAGAAAACCCACTCAGGAGCCCCAACGGACCCCTGCCCACCCCACATCTTCCACAGAGCCACCACCGTCATCGCACCCGAACTAGGATGCACCATCAACGCCTCCCTCAGATCAGGCATCTGCCCAGACGACTGGAAACGGGCGGAGGTAAAACCCCTCCTCAAGAAACCTCGGCCGACCCAACGGACCTGAAAAACTACCGGCCCATCTCTCTCCTCCCCTTTGCGGCCAAAGTCACCGAGAGACTCGTAAACGCCCTGCTGACCACCTTCATAGAAGAGAACTCCATCCTGGACGCCTTCCAGTCTGGATTCCGCAGCAACCACAGCACCGAGACCGCCCTCCTCGCCGCCACTGACGACATCCGCATGTTACTCGACCAGGGACACACCGCGGCCCTCATCCTTCTAGACCTGTCCGCAGCCTTCGACACCGTTTCTCATCGCACTCTCGCAGCCAGACTGCACGACAAGGAGCCGTCCTCGACTGGATCCAATCCTTCCTCTCCGGCAGAACCCAGAGGATCCGACTCCCTCCCTTCCTCTCCAAACCCACGGAAATCAACTGCAGAGTACCCCAGGGATCATCACTCAGCCCCCACGCTCTTCAACATCTACATGGCCCCCCCTAGCCGCCATCGTCAGACAGCATGGGCTCAGCATCCTATGCCGACGACACCCAGCTCATCCTCTCGCTCACAAAGAATCCCGAAGACACCAGACTCTTTCCAGGAAGGTATGAAGAACGTGGCAGCCTGGATGAAGGACAGCTGCCAGAAGCTAAACTCAGAGAAGACAGAGGTCCTCATCCTCGGTCCCTGCACCTCCGCCTGGGACAACACCTGGTGGCCCTCCGCCCTCGGGAGCCCACCCACCCCTACAGACCACGCTCGGAACCTCGGCATCATCCTGGACTCCTCCCTCGCCATGAACCGCCAGATCAACGCCGTCTCCGCCACTAGTTTCAACTGCCTTCGCATCCTCCGTAAGACCTTCAAGTGGATCCCCCCCCCCCGACTGCAGAAGGACCGTCACCCACGCACTCATTACCAGCAGACTGGACTACGGCAACGCCCTCTACGCCGGAATCAACAAGACTCTTCTGCACAGGCTCCAGACCATCCAGAACGCCGCAGCCAGACTCGTCCTCGGGACACCGCGCCATGAGCACATGACCTAACACCTACGAGGCCTCCACTGGCTCCCCGTCGAGAAGAGGGTCACCTTCAAACTCCTCACCCACGCCTACAAATCCCTCCACAACATCGGACCCAAATACCTCAACGAGAGAGTATCCTTCCACGTACCCAAGAGGAACCTCTGCTCCGCCGACCTCGCCCTGGCAGAGGTCCCCCGCATCCGCAGAAACAGAACCGTCGGGAGAGCCTTCTCCTACATCACAGCCAAAACCTGGAACGAGCTCCCTGTGAACATCAGACGCTCACCGACCCTGCACACGTTCAGGAAGGACCTCAAGACCTGGCTCTTCGACTGATCCGGAGCCGCCGCCCCCCCGCGCGCGCCTTGAGACCCTCACGGGTGAGTAGCCCGCTATACAAACCCCTGATTGATTGTTTCTTGGCCAGCGCGTAGTAAATGTTGATGTAGAAGACGAACCATTGCGAGATAGTCCTCGTCTGCACCGAACAAGCTTGCTTTGATCCAACGTACCCCACAAAGAGTTGGTCGTCCACCCAGAGCTCTTTAGTGCGGTCAAGGTAGAATGACACCGTTCTTTTTGGGTCCAGACGGTGGAGTCGCTCCTCAGAGGGGTGCGGAGGACCATAGAAAGTGGGCAAGGTGACAGATTGCCCCACGTCGAATGGGGTTACCACTTTTGGTAAGAAAGCGGTCCTAGTGCGAAGCACCAACTTATCATGGAAGATAGTCAGGTAAAGAGGCTTGGATGACAGATCCTGCAATTCACTCACCCGTCTGGCAGAAGTTACTGCCACGAAAAAGGCCGTTTTGATGGAAAGCAGCCGGAGGGGGCAGTTGTGCAGAGGATCGAACGGAGCGCACATCAGGAAGGTGAGAACCAAATTAATGTCCCACTGAGGCAAGATGAATGGAGCAGGTGGAAATATATGTACAAGCCCCTTAAGAAATCTGTTTACAATAGGGGATTTAAATAAAGAGGGTTGGTCTGGCAGCCTGTTGAAGGAAGACAAGGCCAAAAGGTACTCTTTAAGAAAGCCCAGAGCAGAGCCCTTCTGGGCAAGGGTCAAAATGAAGAGAGACCTGAGAGGTGGAAGCAGAAAGAGGATCAATAGACCTCTCTGTACAATATTGTACAAATTTCTGCCACTGGCAGGCGTACAGGGTCTTGGTAGAGGGATGCCTGGCTGCCAAAATAACATCACAGACTTCTGAGGGAGGGATGAATGCTATCAACTGCCACTGCTTAATCTCCACGCAAGAAGAGGTAGAGTTAACAGGTTCGGGTGGAGGACCCTCCCCTGCTGCTGCGACAGAAGATCCTCTCGAAGGGGCAGCCTGATCGGAGGATCAATGCTCAGCTAGAGAAGCTCGGGATACCAAACTCTCTGTGCCTATTTCGGAGCCACAAGAATGACTTGAACCTGGTCACTCCTGATCTTCTTGAGCACTCTGGACAGGAGTGGTATGGGCAGAAAGGCGTACAGGAGGCCTGAGCTCCACTCGAGAGGAGTGCTGACTTGGAAACTCCAGCGCGCAAAACTGATGACATTGCACGTTCTTGGCGGAGGCGAACAGATTTAACCAAGGCTCTCCCCACTTCTGAAGGAGACCTTGAACCACCTCCGGATGGAGATGCCATTCGTGATCCGCTAGGCATCAACAGCTGAGTTTGTCCACCCTAGAGTTCAGGGAATCTGCCAAGTGGTGAACCACCAGCGAAATGCCCTGCTGTTCCAGCCATGTCCAGAGACGGAGGGCCTCTTGACAAAGGGTCCCTGACCCTACTCAGATCGGTTTGTTGCAGTACCATATGGGGGTGGTGTTGTCCGTGAATACCTGAACCAGCTTACCCTTGATGGAAGGAAGAAAAGCTTTCAATGCCAAGCAAATCACTCGGAGCTCCAGCAAGTTGATGTGGAGTCTGAATTCTGCCGGAGACCAGAGTCCTCTGATCTCCACTTCTCCCAGATGGCCGCCCCATGCCAGGAGTGACGCATCTGTCACTACTGTGTGATCTGGTTAGGGAAGGGACAGAGGTATGCCTCTGACCCAAGCGCGGTCTGTTAGCCACCACTACAGTTTCTATGCAGTTCTCTCCACGATCTGGCCATTTCTGAGAGATTCCCCTGATGCTGCGCCCACTAGAACTTCAAGTCCCACTGCAGAGCCTGCATATGCCATCTGGCATGTGTACTAGCAGAAAGCAGGAGGCCATGAGGCCCAGCAGCCTCAGAGTCCTTCTCACTGAAATCCAGGATAGAGGCTGAAACATCGGTATCAGAGTCTGAATATCCTAGACTCACTGCTCAGGAGGATAGGCTCGAAACTGCACTGTGTCCAGAACAGGTCAGATGAAAGGGAGAATCTGAGAGGGAGTCAGGTGGGACTTCGGCACGTTGATAGTGAACCCCGGCGAAAGCAGGAGATTCGCCGTAGTCTGAAGGTGAGAGAGGACAGTCTGTGGCGAGCTCGCCTTCAACAGCCAGTTGTCCAGATAGGGAAAGACTGGCACCCTTGATCTGCGCAGACGAGCTGCGACCACCGCCATCACCTTGGTGAACACCCAAGGGGTACTGGTAAGGCCAAAGGGGAGCACTGTGAAATGAAAGTGCTTGTGGCCTACCGTGAACCGCAGGTAGCGCCGATGGGCAGGCAGGACGGAAATTTGAAAATAGGCGTCCTGCAAGTCCAACGCCACCATCCAGTCTCCGGGGTTTAGAGCATTTTGAACTCTTTCTTTTTGAAAATCTAGAATAGGACGAAGGCCCTTGTCATTTTTCTGGACCATAAAGTAGCGGGAATAGCAACCACAGCCTATTTCTGGTGCCGGAACCCTCTATATGGCTCCCTTGGCCAAGAGAGTCCAGACTACCTCCTAAAAGAAAGCTTAGGTGGTCCTCAGTCAGCCGGTCGTAAGTCAGAGGCATGGAGGGAGGGGTAGTCTCGAAGGGAAGGAAGTAGCCCTTTTGGACTATCTGAAGAACCCACATGTCAGAGGTGATGTTTTGCCAGAAGTGTAGGTGATGGCTGATCCTGCCACCAACAGGCCATCCATGCCCTTGAAGGGCCGGACTAGGAATGTTTAGAGGCTGCACGGGGAGGAGTGGACTGACTCAACCTCTGGCCACCTGAACCAAGGGGTTGAAAGGAACTACGCAGAGGTTGCTGAACTTGCGCAGTTTTGTGGCTAGGATATGGCTGGCGCTGCGGAAAGCCCCTTCCGTGACCACAAAAGGAGCTAAAAGCAGCCGGGGGACGGGTGGTCACCAAGAGGCCCACTGACTTGGCCATAGCCCGCGAGTCCTTAAAGCGCTCCAGGGCCATGTCTGCCTGGTCTCTGAAGAGACGGTGCCATCAAAGGGTATGTCCATAAGGGAAGACTGGACATCCCCAGAAAAGCCAGAAGTACTCTGCCAGGCATGGCATTGAACAGCCACCGACGATGACATTGCTCTGCCCAGCCAATTGCTGGTGTCAAACCCACAACGAATGGTGAACTTTCTGCATCTCTCCCGTCCGATACTGCTTTGGAGAGAATAGCTCAGGCTTCCCCTGGGACCTGTGGCAGCCCTTGCGGAACAGTTTCCCACAAGGAGTGAATGCAACAGGCCAATAGGCATGCAGTGTTCACTGACCTAAATGAAAGGCTGCCGACAGAAAAAAAAAAAAAATCTTCTTGCCCCAACTATCCAGCCTCTTGGATTCCCTGTCCAGGGGTGCGGAAGGAGTGTACCTTGCGAGGTAGATGTTTGGACCACCAATCTCTCTGAGGTAGGGTGGTTGGTGAGGAATTTTGGGTCGCCCTGTGCAGGGCGATGGTGGAGGGCGATAGTCTAATTCACAGGAGCCCCAGTGCTAGGCTTGGACCAGATTCCCAGAAGGACATCAGTCAAGGCCTTGTTGAAAGGAAGGAAGGAAGGAAGGAAGGAAGGAAGGAAGGAGGGAGGGGTTCCGCGGAGGAGACACCCAGCTGCAGGACCCCTGTCACTATGTTCGTCTTGACTTACACCGAAGGGAGCTGACGGTTCAGGACCTTGGCTGCCTTTCTCACCACCATAGCATAGGAAGCTCCCTCCTCCGTAGCCACGGTAGTAGAACGCAGGCCAGAATCTGGGGAAGTATCCAGTCCACTGGCCTCACCCAATTCCTCATACCAGTCCATTTTGCACTCAGGCTGGTCTTCTAAAGGGTCCAGTGACCCCTCCCAATCTTCCTCTATTCCTAGCCCCTCAAAATAAGGCTGAGGAACCGACGTAGGACCCAAGGGTGCCGATGGCGCCGAACCTGCTCATCGGGGATAAGAATGGGGCTGGCGCTGCCGGGGGCACCAGCGGATTTGGGAGTCTCGGCGTAGGGGCCGGTGCCAGGGAAGGTCTCGGGGGTACGACTGGCACTGGTCCGAATCCACCACCAGATCCATTGGGGGAATTGGCGCCGGAGCCCCCGGCACGGAACCCAATGGGGCCCGAAGGCGTGCCAGGAGGGTCAGATTGCCCAAATATGAGGCACATGGCATCACAGTATTCTTTAAGCTGGGTGGGGGATGCCCCTGGAAAGGCAGTGATGCGCAGACCCAAACTAGGCGCAGGTTCCGCAGAATGAGATCTAGAGCGTTGAGGCTCCTCCGTCACGTCGGCCGACGGACAGGGAGAAATTGAAGCACGCTTCGACTTCTTGCATTTTGAATCCAGAAGTCTTATTCGACATTGAGGAAAGAACCTACACAGCAGAATAGTCGACAAAATGTCAAAAACAGCCTGTCAAAAAGTGATAGAGGGTAGCTCTCTTCACAGATCTGTGCTAGCTTGCACAGAAAGAAAAGAACTGACATCAGGGGCCGAGGTGGCTCCTATATAGGTGACCCGGTCGTCACTTCCTACAAGGACGTCACATCTGGCGCGAACGACGCCAGAGACATCACGCGGAGCCGACCGATGCCACCTACCGGTGCGCAAGGGTATTGCTCGAGCAAAAGTCTTCCGGATACAGCCAGACGCCTGGGAAATTCTAAGGTAAGGAATCTGCAACTAGATGTCTCTCAGATACCAGCGACAGATCCCAAGATGGCTACCTTCCTACTGAAGTAGGTCAAAGATCCTAAAAAGTTTATCGACCAATCCTGGATGTCTTGCCAGGTCATACTACTGGATTTGGCAGGCACACACACTAAAATGCTAAATATGGCAGAGGTGGCTAGGCAGTCAGGTGGCTTAACATCCACACAGTCCCTGTAAGGTGAGGCCCAATTAGCTATTATTAGGGGGAATGCAAACTGACCCATATCCACAGAGCAGCGATGATCTCATCTCATTAAGGCAGATCCTAAACTGGACAATCTAACCTCTTTGAAGGCAGGCACGGTAGCCCTGGGGGGCCTCTTCGGCGATCTTTTCATTAAAAAATTGGGAAAATTTGTGTCCACTGTTGCCTTTCTGGACAAAGCCTAGGTATCCATCAAGAAGGTCATTGCCCCCAAGAAATCCACCGGGGTCATTCGTGATAAGTGCTTGACCAACTGCTTTCTACATCAAGTTCCCCAACAGGGACAGTACAACAAAGGGGCCACTGGCAAGATTAGAACAAATACAATTGATTCTTGCCCTCCTGCAGGACGGCAAGAGTTAGAGGTGCCAGGGGCTCACCTTGAAGCAGTTTAAACCCGGTTAACTATTCTGGTTAGGTGTTACCCATTCTTCCTGTGCAAAGGTAGAAGTCAGGTTAGTCCTCTGTGAACAGTACTGGCAGGCTCTAACCAACGATGCAGGAGTCTTATGGCGCCCACGAACAACTTCACTAACCTAGCCACTGTCCTACTCTGAAGCAGACGCATTCCTGACAGACCAAGAGGTAAAGAGTTACAGGAGAAAGGAGCCATCGCCAAGCCAACTCTCCGCCCACAAGGTTGTGTCAGTAACCTCTTTTTGGTGTTAAACCAATACATCTCCGATAATTCAGTGAGAGGCTAGTCTACCTCCACTGCAAAATGGAAGGCATTTATCTACTCAAGGAGGTACACCATTCAGGGGGTTAGATCCAAGGGATGCATACCTTACCATTCTCATATTCAAACCACATCGCAGATTCCTTCAATTTTCTCAAAATCAGACGTACAAATTCAAGTTATTCCCTTATGGCCTGTCCTCAGCCCCCTGGTGCTTCACCGAGGTCTTGAAGCTGGTGGTGGAAAAATCCAAGACTCAGAGCATTCAGCTCATAGTATAATTGGACTATATCCTATTGATGGAACAATGCCAGAGAAGGCTGGCAGAACACCTGTCCAAGACGATATCACTTCTGGAAAGCTTGGGGTTGGTCAAAAACAAGAAGTCACTGATGCTGCTCTTGCAACAAGTAACCTTCCTAGGGTTCCACATCAATCTAGCCAAGCCCAGTCTCAGCCTCCCATTGAGGACAATTGCAGGAATTTGCCGAGAACTGAAAAGTACTCTAACCAAACCCAGGACATCCCTTTGCCGAACTGAGGGTGAACGGAACGTTTCCAAGTTCTCTCCACTACCGGGTTCCCAAGAGACTGAAAGGGTCTCATCTGAAAAGTGACCTCACCTCTTTGAAGGTATACCCCTCCCAAAGGAGGCCAAAGAGGAAATTTGATGGTGGATGGACATGGAAACGTGGAACGGAAGAGAGATTTACAGCTTTGATTTGATCTGGTTACTGAATTGGATGTTAATGGAACAGGCAAAATGTGGCAAGTTGTCTACAAGAGAAAAATGGTCTGAGCAGGAGCTCAAACTCCAGATCAACTGCCTGGAACTCCTAGTGGGATCTTTTGCAGTCTAATAGTAGACAAAGGAGAAGGCTCAGAGCTGCATTCTGTTGGGGATAGACATGTCAGCAGTTTGCAGCATAAATCATCTAGTGGGCACCAGATCAAAGATCCTATTGGACGTAGCCAAGGTTTTTGGCACTTCAGCCTGGAGAACCAGGTAATGTTAAAAACAAAGTACCTACCTGGCTCAAGAAACACAGTAGCAGACTGGGATTCCGGTTAACTGCAGGATTTGAGTATATAGAAGCTGGATCCAGATGTTTTCAGCATACTGCATCAGGCAGGCAAACCATTTTCACTTGATCTCTTTGCATCTAGGCTGGATCATCAACTAGGCAGGTACTACAGCTGGAGACCAGACCTAGCTGCAGCTGTATGGATGAGTTTCTCCAGGACTCGACAGAGCAAGGGTAAGCATTTCCACGATTCACTTTGATCATAAGAGGAACGGCACATGTCAGAAGACAAAAAGCTGAGTTGGTGTTGGTCACTGATCTGGAAGTCTCAAGTATGGTATCTGGTTCTTCCGGAACTTCCAATCTCCAACTTTCCAATACTTCTCCCTCTCCATTCCCACATTCTGAGGAATCCAAAGAGTCTTCCCCACCACCTCTTGACAGAAGGCAGCCAATGACTCATGGCCTGGAAGATTACAGGGGATGCTGGAAGATTCGAGGTTTATCGAGAGACGTTGAGAAACACATCCAAAAGGTATATATAAAAAACAGTTAAGTGTTACAGATTAGCTTGGAAAAGATGGCTTGGCTGGTGCCAGTGAAGACACCTGGATCTTCTAGGGTCAGAGCTGGTACATATACTAAATTTCTTGATATAACTGGCTTCTTAGGGCCTTGTTTACAGGTCAATAAACACTTTTCACTCTGCCAATCAGTAGGTCATATCCCAACAGATGGTTCACACGTGGGCGACCACCCGATGGTGCAGAAGCTCCTTTGCGGAATTTACCTCTCTTCACCTGCTTTTCTACGCTACTCCACTATGTGGGACTTCAACATAGTTATGAAATGTTTCCTTTTGAGGTAGCAGAAGTAGTACTGAGGCATGAAGCAACTATCAGGGAAACTAGCAATGTTGCTTTGCTTGATGTCCTGCAAAGGTTTTTTATGCAAGTGCCCTTCACCTACTGAGCAGGATTTTCACTCAAGAGAAAGTCGCATTCAATTTCAGTAGAGGTACAAAGACCCACTCCAGAGTTATTTCAATTGTAACATTTAGAGACTCCTCTATGCTGTGTATAGTAGACTATCTGAGGGTGTATAACAGTGACACAGAGGAGGTTCGAACTCCGGGCAAAAGACAGTTTCCCATTTGCATCAGGAAACCATTCAGGGCTTTGTGCTCCCCTACCACTGCCAGGTGGGTCTGCTGGATCATGGGGGAGGCAGTTCTGACCAGGGAGCCATGGCATCAAACGCCTTTTCACTGGAAGCGAAGCATGGAGGACATCATGAATGCTGCAAATTAGATTCCACCATCAAGATGTTTTATTTCTAACCTGTGGTAGATTTAGCCTTGCTTGTGGTAGGTAAGTTTTAACTTGCATAACCTTCGCCTCCAGTCCTAGCATGAAATAAAACATTTCCTAGCTTTCAGTAAAGGAAAGTTTCAATTTATTAAGGATACGGAGGCGAGGATTATCCTACCCATGGGTTCTCATCGAACCCAAAACCCGGCCTAGAAGCCAGGTTATTTTTGCAGAATTTATCAGTTTATCATTGAACAGATACCTGTATTCTCCGTTTCAATGTAAATAATAGTTTTTTTGATTAGATTTCTTAAATAAAATTGTGCGGATAAAAGGTTTTTAATGATGTCTATATCAACTCTGGACTTTGACAGGATTGAGAGTTAGTCGTGATATTTTTCTTTTGTTTGTGGTAGTAAATGAGCAGAAGATGGAGCAAAGGAAAGAATAGTGATTCCAAAGAGGCGGCCATGCAAAGAAAGGGGTAGGACTGGAAGGGAAAAGCCCTCTTAATGTATAGCAAAACGTGGATTGGCTGTGAATGTTTACTTTTTTTCTTAGTGTTCTTGAGAGGTGTAATTACTGCAGCGTAATAGGATGCTGCTGGAGAATAAAATGGAGAAAGTTTGTGTCCTTAATATGTTATGTTAATTTGTAGAATGCGGTTAATCACCCGTGAGGGTATCCAGGCGCTCAGTAGGGCAGGTCTTGGGGAGGTGGGGGGCGTCTGAGGGGAGGGAGGGGAGATCATGCCTGCTTCCTCTGTAAGAGCCATGTCTTAAGTTTCCTTCAGAAGTCCATGAGGGGGAGGCTCCGAGGTGCAGGTTGTTCCAGGTCTTGGCTGCGAAGTATGAGAAGAGGCATCCTCCGCTTCTGATCTTGATGCGAGAGAGGTGTGCTCTTGCCTAGGACGTAGATCGAAGGTGACTGGTGAGTTGGATAGAAGTTGAGGCGGTGGTTGAGGTAAGCTGGACCGGTGTGGTGGGGAACTTTGTAGGTGTGGGTGAGTAGCTTGAACTTACATCTTTCTTGGACTGGGAGACCATGGCGATTGTTGAGGAGTGGAGCGATCTGGTTATCTCGCGAGATGTTGAAAAGGAGTCTGGCACCGACATTCTGGGTGGTTTGGAGTCGGCGTAGGACATGGGTTGGGATGCCAATGTAGAGTGCTGTTCCGTAATCAAGTCTACTTGTGATAAGAGCCTGGGTGGCCAGATGTGGAAGCATGATGAGGAGATGACGTTGATTTGAAGGTGTGGATCATTCTGCTCATGGAGAAGTTGGTGTCCAAGATGATCCAGAGGTCTTGGCATGGTCTGCTGCAGTGGGTGGGGGGCAGAGTTCGGAGGGCCACCAAAAGGCATCCCAGGGGGAGTGGTTGTTGCTGAAGATTAGGATTTCGGTTTCCTCTGTGTTGAGCTGGAGCCAGTTGTTTTTCATCCAAGAAGCAACGTTGCTCATGCAGTTGGTGAAGTTTGCTTTGGCAGTGCTGGTTGAATCGTTAGGGAGAGGATGAGCTGTGTGTTGTTAGCGTAGGATACTATGTTGATGACGTGGGCTCTGACAATGTACGCAAGGGGCGTCATGTAGCCGCTGAAGAGTGTTGGGCTAAGCGACGATCCTTGAGGGACTACGCAGAGGAGTTTCTTAGGTTCTGAGGTGTGTGGGGGGTTGGAGTCTAAGTCATTGAGTTTTGTCCATGAGGAAGGAGGACATCCACTTATACTCCTGAAACTTTCCTTTACGAAAGCTTGGAAATTTCTTATTGTTGCTCTTTAGACCTTTGACAAATGTCTGAATGTGAAAATGCAATACAGCAAGAATGAAAGTTGAAAAAGGTTCGCTTACTGTCATTAGCTGGGGCTGCTCTCCATCTTTATCTGTCAGTTGCAAAAAATTCTTCTTTCCAGCTTCAAAGCCAACATCGACAATAGCTTTGTCACTTCTGTAATCCAAAGTTGCCTAACAACAACAAAAAAAGAGAATTTGTTTCTTATCCCTTGGACTCACTTGGACAGCAGCAAAATACACAGAACGTAATTTTAACAAAAAGTGACAAGCCATCTCAAACACTGGAGTTCACAGACAGGCATTAGGCTCTAAATCGGCAGTCGCAGCACAACCGATATTGAAATCTCAGTCTAGATTTTTTTTTAAACTACCTAAAAATGTACAACAGCCTTCCCATTCAAGGAATGATCATAGTTTTCAAAGCATCAGTTCATATTTTACGATGATAATTAATTACATCCTGAAGTCTAGTATAGTGTCACAAAGACTGTACACATAATCATATAAAATATTGCCCCATTAGCTTAATCAATCCTCAATTCGACTATTTAATTCTATGTGTACACAAAAGTTTAAACATTATAACTAATAGTAACCAAGGCTCTAACAGAAGTCCTGACTCAAGCAAATTGGTAGCAGGATACGGAGAAAATGTAGATGTTCAAGGAAGTACGATTCCCTCTAAACGCCACAAAGTAACAAATATCTATGAAAGCAACTGACTAATTAAAAAACAGCATTATGGGAAGACTAGAATACCTCCTTACCTCTGAATATTTGCTGGAAATACCGAACATAGACAGAATCAACCCTAGATGGCCCTGGGAGATTTCGCATATATAGAAAGCAGGAGTGTTTATAAATGAGGCAGACACAGTGAACATGACAAGAGCAAACATGAAATAAACCCGATGAAAATTATAAAATTGCCTAGCTCGTGACCCAAAATAAACAAGGATAGCAAAAGTACATATAACAATACTGCCTGGCAGCAATGAAGCCACTGTCACAAATAACTCCAAATAAATGTAACTCCTGACGTCTTGAAATTGTGGGGAGAAAATATATATATATATATATCACAAGAGTAGCAAAATGAAAACCTCACTATGAGAGTTAGCAACGAGGAGCCATACAAGGTCACCTAAGTAAGCCACATAACTTATTCCAGGATAGCAGTCATCTCCACAAGAAAACTGTCAGCCAAATGGTCTGATGCGGATGTCAGCAAAATAGAATGGCTCCTAAAATATATCTAACAAATGGCACGTCATAACCAGCATTGAGGTGGTGTGTGATACGTCATAGCAGGTGCGGACTGCTAAACAACAAACATAGAAATTTATGGCTCCAATACTGAAAAGTGTCTCTTGCTAATGGTAACAGAAAAAAGATGAAAATAAATACCCTGTAAAGAAATGACGCGGCTATGAGGGAGTGGGGAAAAATTCTTCTCAGAGAAAACATAAAAGATCAATGTGGCCATCCGGATGTCGTGGGCAAACTCCTCAAAATATAAACAAACAAAAACACATCAGAAAAGGCCCCACACTCAGTCAATCCAATCTGTGCAATCGGAGTACAACCCTACATTAAAAACACAAGACTTACTACAATTTTGGCAGGTTAATTCCTGAAGCCCCACCTGCAAAACAACTGCATAAAGTATCATGAAAGATTTTATCCACATGGATCAAAGCAACCCACAACAGACGCAGAACAGCGGTATTCCACAGTGTGTGGCAGTGCAAGTTAAATTTAAGGGTTCAAAACTTCAAATCGAAAATACGGGGCGTGGTCAGGACGCTGAACATGGTGGCCGCTCTTTCTTGAGCTCGGATGCCGCTCCGCATCCATCGGCATTTAAATCCGACCGGGAGACCCCTATGAAATCCGCAGCCCTGGCGTTAAGGGGCAGATTCAGTGAAGGGGGCCACAAGCCTCTGCAGATACATAATTTGCTCCGGTGCGCCGTGGGCAGAGCTGGAAGCCACGTTGGTTCCTAGTCCCCCGGCTGCGTGGCTCCGGCGGCCTAAACTTTCAGTGGGAGACCCAGTAGAAGCTCTGACAGAGGAATGAGTGGTGAGCCAGGCTGGGGAGTGGGGCAAAGGACCACTGCATAGCGCTGCAGTGAGGGGGGCCTCCCAATGGTGTATGGCATTAGCGGTTATCAGTCCTGTGGGTCTAGCCTCCCTCCCCACATACGTGGCAAGTGCAGTGGGGGCGGTTGTTCACTTGGCCACTGGATTCAAGCTAGCATGGCTGATGAGGGGGTGATACCCCAAAACCTGTCCCAGGATGCTGGTTTCTAGTCCAGGGAGGACCTGTCCTGGCAGTTCTGGCTGGACTGTGGCCCATGAGGAGCACGGTCAAGACTGATTTGCATACGCTACCATACACACGCGGAGTACTCTCCTTGATGGGATACTTTTATCGAACAGTTACCTTGTTTGTATATAGCTACAATGTACTATTGTTTTGTTGCTGGCACGGATGTGCCCTTATCCTGATCCTTGATAATTGGAGGAATAGGAACCCATTTACAAATCAGCCCTGAAGAAGTTGAGGTGTTACCTACCTAACGATGAAACATGTGTTGGCTGTACTACCATTATTTGTCTGGAATGTATACTGGCTGTAAAAGTTTCCATTAGACTGATATGAAGATTTTGGATGAAACCCTTTTTACCCAACAAAAGAAATGGATTAAAGTGGATTGTGATCTATTAACTTTGGACTTGAGACTGATTTCTAAACTTTTGAGTGCTCGGATCTGCTTGCTTAGCGGTTTGTCCTCCTTTTGGTGACCTTATAGGGTTGTATGGTAACCAACCCTCTTTTCCTTGGAGCACCACCCATAAACAGTTGTGATCTATAATTCCCCATACACACCGCTGAGCGCCTCTGTTGCTTTTTGTTTCCTGGTTACCAGTGTGTTGTTTAACTGATTTGCATATGGCTGGGTCTAAACAGGAGTGGCTTAGTTAGCAGAAGAACGATGATGGATTCAACCCAGATCTGTGACGGGGGGCACGGGGGGGGGGGGACGACAGGGGGACAAGTGTCGGAAATGTTTCATCACTCTGTCGATCATCATATTGTATTTGCTAAATTCGCTCTAAGTGGCCAATGTATGCTCGGACGTGGGTCCCTTGCTCACTTTGCCACTGGATTCAAGCTAGCCTGGCTGATGAGGGGTAATACCCCGAAACAGGTCCCAGGATACTTGCTTCCAGTCCAGGGAGGACCTGGCCCGGCAGTTCGGGCGGACTGTTCCCATGAGAAGCAGGGTCAAGACTCATTTCCATATGGCTGGGTCCAAACTGGGGTGCCTTAGTGAGCAGAACGATGATGGATTCAACCCAGATCTGTGACTGGGGGTGTGTATCTGAAAAGTTTCAGCACTCCATCCATCGTCATATTGTGTTTGCTAGCATCCACGCCCCTCCACCACTTACAGCTGACTTTTTGCAGGCACTGGGGGCTTGGTGAAAATTCCCAACGGGATGCTGGGTTCTTGGGGGAGATTTTATTGAGGTGGCAGACTGGGGAATGGACGGACCTCCAGAGCATGGGATGTGACGGGCAACTGCCCCTCCCTCACCCGATTTAACAAGGCTATGGGCTTGATGGGCACTTGGCGAGCTTTCCACCAAGGGGGGCGGACTACACTTTCTACTCCGCGGTGCACAGGGATCTTTCAATTGGACTACTTCCTCATACCAGCCTCAGAATTCCATAGGGTGCAAGACATTCACATACATGTGCGTGGTCTATCAGACCACTCTCCCTTGGAACTACGGCTGCAAATCGACCCACGGCATTCAGACCTGGGCTGGCGCCTGAATGTCTGGTGGCTGCATGACGCCGTGGTCCAGACTTATATCCACACAGCCATACAGGAATACGTGGACACCAACACTGGCACAGTTGAGTCCCCGGAGACCTTTTAGGAGGCCCTATAGGCCACTGTCAGGGGCAAAATCATTGGCTACCTCTCAGGAAGGTACAAGAAGCATAGACAGGAAATGACCGACTTGGAGACCCCGCATCTTAGAGCTTGAGGCAGCTATGCCGCATCTGGTTTCCCCAAGGTCCTCAGAGACTCCCTACATCAGCAAGAGGTATTGCAGCAGTTGCTTCTGAATTAAGACAGAATGGCTTAGCTCGCTACACAGAGCTGCATTCAGTGGGGTGATAAGACTAGCAAGACCCTGCACTGACTCTTCTCCAACACAATACATTGCACGTGAGGGAAATACGACATGCGGGGAGACAACTATAGCCCAGTGTTTTGCCACTTACTAAGCATTGCAGTATACCCGGCCACCAGGCGGGGCACCTTGAGGCCTTTGGGACTTTGTGAAAGATTTAGCCATGCACCCCCTGTCTGCTCTGGGGTGTGACTCACTAGATGAGGATATTCCTTGCGAGGAGCTGGTGTTGGCCTCGTCTCAGCTCCACCCGGGTAAAACCCTGGGCCCGAATGGCCTCCCGGTGGAGTTGCTTAAAGCCTACAGAGGGCTAATTATGGACGCTCTCTGGAGTATGTTCCAGCGGCCCCAAGAGACTGGCACACTTCCCCCCAATCTCTGGCTAGCCGAAATAGTTGCTATAACCAAGCAGGGACACCCACCAGATGATTGCCCAAATATTTGCGGAAAAATGAACAAAGACCTTGGCCAATACACTATGCTCTGTGATTAGCACTTTGGTCCATGGTAACCAATCTGGTTTTATGCCTAAGAGAGCCACAAGAGATAACATTTGACGAGTATATAATGCACTGGCGTTAGCAGACAGACTATCTGGGGCTCACACGCTCCTGCTAGTGGATTTTCACACGGTATTCGATTTTGTGAGATGGGATTACCTGTTTTCCCTGTTGCAGAAACTCAACTTCGGGCCCAAATTTATTTCCTGGACACGACTGCTATACACAGACCTTCAGACGAGGGTGCAAGTAGGCGGTTCACTGTCTGATCAATTTCCGCTGCACAAGGGAACGAGGCAGAGTTGTCCTCAGTCTCCCCTGCTGTTCGCAATCGTAATTGAGCCCCTGGCGAGGTGGCTGAGGGTAAAGGCCCAGGTGAGGGTCTGGAGTAGGCTCTGGAGATTTCAGACAGGATCACACTATATGCTGAGGGTGTTCTGATTTTCTTGGATGACACCCTAACTCGGGCCAAGAGTCCTTCAGATCCTGGGAATCTTCCATACTTTTTCTGGGCTCGTAATCAACTAATCTAAATCCCCAGTATATCCCCTGGCATGTCCCTTGTCAGGGCTTGATTGGGCCGCAGATAGACGGTCCTACGGGAGGGTTTTCAGTACCTGGGAGTGTATGTGTCCAATGACACTACCCGGGCCTGGGAATGCAATATTAATCCCAATCTTGAGCAGATGCCTCAGGATCTGGATGTCTGGACAACACTATCCATTCCATCTACAAGATGGTCGTCCTACCTAGTTTACTGCATCAGTAGCAGAATTATCCCATCCCATCCTCCCTTTCGGTTTTTAGGAAGCTCAATTCTCCACCGAGGGACTTTCTGTGGTGAAGCCTAGACATCATGGCTGAAACATGTCGACCCATACCAAGGATGTGAGAGTTCTATGGTTTCTCGTTAAGCATCCACCACAGCTTTTAATCCTTGTCCTAGGTTGCCATTATTAAAGTACACCACACCGGTAGGTAACCCAAGAGACAATTTTAATTTACCTATTTTTCTCATTTTAGATCATCAACCCCACCACCCCCTCCCTCCCTCCAAAGCAACGCTCCACTGTAACCAGGAGTTAAACACGACCCTTGACATGCTATGTGTCTCGGGTGGGACCCCAATGATGAAGCATGCCACCAACTAGGTTGGTGGCAGAGCAATCATAAAAACATTTTGTTTTAAAAACCTAAAGGTGTTATTTCCACACCCAGTATGAGGGGCATCTCAAAAGAATTAATAAGGAACTTGGTAGCGTGCTCGCTTCTCTTTGTTGGAAATAGTCGATCAACTGTCAAAACTCAAAATATGGTCCAAAAAAATCGAAAACATGCATGTGAAGCCCTTTGGTGATTTAACAGCACAAATTGCAGAATTAAATGCACTCCTATTAGCTTTGCAAAAGACTAACAGATGAGTTACAACCCTAACTGCATTAGATTCATAATTTTCTGTGCAGGCACATGATGTTAAGTTAAAGCACTGGGCAATCAAGGATTCACAAAGAAAGACGATAAAAGCTAAACAGCTTTGGGCATGGACAGCTGCTCTTCAATGACAGTTTCCATTGGTGGAAGTCCAGCATACGCTGACACACCAAAGTGAGCGAGTTCACTCTAAAGGCAATTCTGCCACGGACCAGGCTACACAATCTGCACAGCGATGACCTGGTCGAAAACCAGGATTGACATGGAACTACAACTCAACAGTCCAATCAGGCCCGGTTCTAGCGGGTGGGCCGGGTGGGCCAGGCCCACCCAAACATGAGCCTGGCCCACCCAAACAGGAGCCTTGGCCCTCGCAGTGAGGGCTTGAAGGCAGGCGCGCAACGCCATTGGGCTCAAAGTGCTTCAACCCCCCCCTCACCCCCCTCTCGTGTGTCAGCCGGGGCAGCTTCCCGGCGCACACACAGACAGTTTTAGAGATTATCGAAGCCCAGCCGCACCCGAGTACTTCGCAGGTCTTTAAAAGACCATTTACATGTTAACGAGGCTTTGTTTATTTTTTCACCCCTTCATCTCCACATTGCAAAAGGCGACAAATCCTTTCTTTGACAACGGTAACCTTTGCCTACTGTCCTGCTGCGTGGATATTTCTTTTTGTATGCAGCGCAGGAGAAAAGAAGCTTGTTTATTCCTATTCACCTTCCTGACCCCTGAACTGCTTATCACATCAGGTTGTGACACAAAGTTTGACTAACGGAGTAGGTAAGAGAATGTGTTACTATTTTGTTTTTCTTTTTAAAATCTGCACAGGCCCAGCAGGACACATACTTCGTGTGTGCTTCATTTAAACAGTTTTTATCATTATCATGGCCGATGCAGGACAACAATAAGACAATCCAAATGCCCAGATAACGCTGGTAATTAAAGATCCTGCTGGAGAGCAATCATTTGTCTGTTAGTAGTTTTTAAATGCAGATGAACTGTATTTTATGTGGAGGCTCAGTGGGTTACTGCCTTTGTCACAGAGATCCTTGTGTTACTTGCAGTTCAGAAGTTACAATCCTAACATAGGACAGTGACCAATGAACTGTCATCAAAGAGCTGCATACAAACCTGAATGGTATAGTTAAAACTTCGCTTTTTTTGTTTTGTGATATAGTTAGAACTTCCCCAGTCTTTCATTATTCTAATGTTGCTAAAATGAGTATGTTTGGGCAGATATACATTTTTATCAGTTAAGCTGACCCCCATGGAATACTCTTTAAATCCTAAGGTTGTGTTTCCCCAGACCAAACCCTCTTAAAATATACTGCCCACCAGTATGGATGACATGTGATTCATACACCTTGTAATCCTCATTGGCTTATGTGACATTCCCTGTAGACTGATTTACATACTTGTATGATTCATTGTCTCTGTATAATGTGTGTGTGGTGTAAAGTACTGACACACACTACACTGATATGAGTAGCGCTATGCAACAAATGAAATGTATATGAGAGAGGGGCTACGTAAAGATGAGGGGCACTGTTGGAGGCTGGCAGTGAGGGAATCCGAGGAGGAGGTAGTAGGAGGGGCTATGGAGCGATGAGGGGCACTGTTGGAGCGTGGCAGTGAGGGAATTCGAGGAAGAGGTCATGGGGTGGAGGGGGGAGCTAGGGAGAGATGAGGGGCACTGGTGGAGGGTGGTAGTGAGGGAGTCTGAGGAGGAGGTCATGAGGGGGAGGGACTATGGGGAGATGAGGGGCACTTGTGGCATGTGGAAGTGAGGGAATCCGAGGAGGAGGTCAATGGGGGGGCCATGGAGAGATGAGGGGCACTGTTGGAAGGTGGTAGTAAAGGTATTTACGGAGAAAGAGGTTATTGGTGCGGCGCCAAAAAAGACCTTTGCATCAGCGCTGAAGCCGGCCCTGTCATGGCCTTTCTGTTTTTGTTTATTTGATTAGCAGTCGGGTCATAAGGGCTACTGTGGAACATACTTTAAAGTGCGTGCTAATCATATTTACTGCTATATTCAATGTTTTAAGTTTGAAGGTGATTTTACTAATGTTTTTACCTGGAAAAATGAAAGTGGAGCCCGATGGTGCCTGATATGGGGCTGGGGCCCAAGGTCAGCTGTGAGAAGGTGCACTGGAGAGGAGTAGTGGATAATCAAGCCTGTAAGGGAGTGCGTTGCAGAGTCCGGGGTCAGGTGGAGGTAGTAATGAATAGGGATTCTCCCTGAAGGCTCGCACAGAGGGAGCCAGAGATGTGTCACTTGCCTGATACTCCCACCTCAGAAACCTCCTCTTCCCATCAAAGGAACATTACATGGAAAAAACACTTTTGAGAGTGATAATATTTAGAAAGAGATTTGGAAAAGAGTGCGTTTTACTGGGCCTTGTAAGACTAAGAAGAGATAAAGGAGGGCCCTGAAGCAGCCCTGCCTAGACATATATGCGACAAATCGAGCCCGCAGTGGCCCACCCAAATGCACCCTTGGCCCACCCAAATAAAAATTCCTGGAGCCGGGCCTGAGTCCAATCATCACATAGTGAAAAAAAATCCCCACCTTCTGGCTTTCAGCAGCTTTTCATTTACTTCCTGGGACAAGATGGGCTACCTTCAGATAGTACTCTTAAAATTGGAGAATGCAAAATAGCAAATGATTTGCTCCTGAAGGTATAGGTTTTGCCAATGCTGGGGTGTTTGCAATGCTAGACATTCTACAGCAGCAGTATTTGTAGATGTTAATGCAAAAAACAAAAAAAACAAAAAAAACAAAAAAATGTAAAACCCCCCCCAGTTGAAAGATACCCAGCAGCTTCATTGGGGTAAGCAGCACATTCCTTCCTAATAGCGTACCTGGACCCCATTGGTCCTTTTCCTGGACCCCATTGGTCCTTTTCAGTCAGGAGAGCGGTCTAAATATTTACAGGTAGCAGATGACAACCACATAATTTAGGTGGATTTGGCCCATTGGCAGGTTATGGAATGTGCAGTCATAAAAGGCTTGTTTGGCTTAGTAGTGGAGGTCGTACATTTCATTGTGATCAAGAGCCAGCTTTTCCCTCCAAGACGTTATCAGAGATACTTATTACGGTGGGGGTAAGTCTCCAGTTTTCACGTCGTATTAGTCCCAGTTCAAATGGTGTAATTGAGAGCTAATGCCACGTTAAAACAATCTGGACTGCAAGGGTTTTAGACAATGGTGGAAGATGGGTTTAGAACCTGCTTAGTGCACAGAGAGCTATGAATAATATGCCAAGAAATGTGCTATCTAACCACTTCATTAATACAATTCTGCTTAGAGTTAAAATGTATATAATGGATCTTGCAGGACAGAGCGATCCGCATGATAAATCATGTCTTACTCTGTTGCAGGATTTGCAACATGCCGAGGATAGTCTAAGCCAAACTCCAACTCCAACATCAAATCCAGTGGCTTGCTGATTACCGAAGGTTTGTGAGCTTGTGGTAGAGGGATTGTGGGAAAAGTTCAGTCCAACATACTGACATTCTGTACCAGTGCAGGAGACGAAAGGAACAAGAATAGTGCTATGAAACGTTACCTGGGAAGAAAAGACAGACTGGAACGTGGATGAAGTGAAATCATATCCTGTTCCTCTACAGCAGACCAGTCAAACTTCTGAAGCCACCACCGACTGTACAACTGACAACTCAGTTGCAGAATGTGCCCAAACCCCAGATCAATAAGCAGGTAAGCAGTGAAAAGAAATCTGTTGACAATGCAACATTACCAACCATACCAACTCTTCGATTTTAAAGGGAGTCAGATCAGACTTTTGAGTGCTTCAGTATCTGTATCTCCCAAGATTCAACTACAGAGTTATCAAAATGTGAGACCATTCCTTTAAATTACTCACTATTGGAGAGTTTACAAGGTCAACAAAACGAAATGGCTCTTTTGCAATACAAGTGGAAAACATTTAAAAATTGTATGAAAGAATATATAAGGCTATCTTGGACTTCTGTCTAGCTCACATTAACAATAATTTCATTAGTCTCACGGTTCATAATGGTGGTGTTTGTTGTAAAGATGGTGCATGTAAAATATACCCCAGATTCAGAGAAGCCAGCTGCAACACTTAAAATGCAAAAACTAAATTAAAAACCAAGAGTTACGAGAGAAGTGTCTCAAGTAAAGATGATAACCACCCCGCTATAATATGGTGTCTACTCGGAGGATTTAGAACATCAAGTTCTAGGATCAGCAGAGACTGTCCAATCTCCCCACACTGTATGCCTTAATTTGGATGTCATATTGCTTCAAAGCCCTTTACTAGTGAAAGGGACAGAAACACTGGAAAATTTGCTCATGGAACTACAGACACATGCTTCAAAATACATTGTTGACCCTCATCTTACAGTAGAAAATTACAAGAAGCTGTCCTGTACTGGTATCTACACAAATCAGGTGCACCCACAAAATTATCGCCACTAACAATGGAAACCGTGCCCAGGTCTAGTAACAGGTAGCATACCCTGGTTTAAAGAAAAAAATCCTTATTTTAAGACTCCACTGAGAAACAAAAATGATGCTGAAACATTTTTATATTTGATATTCAGCACACCTCATTTGTGTTTATTTCTAGGCACAAGTTGATTTATTCCTTTGAATGTTTTAGATGAATAGGCTCACAAAGTAAACTCTGTTTGCAATCCAACCAGAAGAGTAAAACTGGTACGGGGAACAAAACACTGGCAGATTCAAGGGTAGGAAACTTCAATATATGAAGGATACTATTCAACAGTTTACCTGTGCAGGTTTTTTTTTTATATAACATTTTATTGAATTTGCCATAGCAGTGCCCAGCCGGGCATTCATATACAGTTATAGGTAAACATGCAACATTGGCTTATTTTCACCAAATAATATTACATGAACTGCACAATATAACCAGCTGCGAAAAAGAAAACTAGTCCATGCCCTCCCGTTTCAACCCCAATAGTTCCTGTTTCCACCCAATTGCCGGTAGTTCACAGTGTTATATATCTTGTCCATAAGACCGTATCTCTGTGTCCAATGTTAGAGTCGGTGATGGTGGTGGGTCTAGAATAATGCCCATATATTCGGCCCAGCATTTCCAAATGTGTGAGTGTTTTTGAGGACATCCCCTAGCTTGATTACCTCCTATGTCTTCCGATTTGTCTAGTAGTGCTAATCTAGGTGATCTGGGGAGACTCCACCCAAACACCGTCAAACGTGTAACGACCCCCTTCCAGAATCTGTCTAGTCCCGGGCAGGTCCAAACAGTATGTAAGAATGTCCCCTCTGCCCTACAACATCTTAGACATTCTGGAGATGCCACTAGTCCCGCCCTCCAGAGCCTATGACGTGTGTAGTATGCTCGGTGTAGGTATTTGAACTGTACAAGGCGCAAATGAGACGAAATTGCCGCTCCCCGAGTGGATTCCAGGGCTTCCGTCCAGTCGTCATTGTTGATGGGGCCTAGAACTGTCTGCCATGCTTCTCAAAGTCTCTCTAGTGTGGATGCGTCGTTGGTAACCAGCGTTTGATATATTTTGGAAATGTTATGATCTTCTAGGTCTCCCATTAGGAGTTTGCCTTCAAGGGGTCTAAATTCAGGGAGGGTCGTTATGTTCTTAAGGTATGGCATCAATGCATGATGGAATTGCAGGCATTTATAAAATGGAGTATGAGACATGGAAAAGTCTGCCTGCAATTCTTGGAACGATTTTGGGGTACAACCGTAGAGAACATCTCCTAATGAGGATATCCCAATCTGGTCCCAGCCCCGAAAGGCCTATAGCTGCTTCCGTTGATGAAGGATTCTGTTGTGCCATTGCGGGGCCTACCACGTGAGGAGGCCCCACTAACCCAATCGGCAGAGAGACTGATGCCATGTGGTTATTACTGCCTTGGTGACCCGGAGAAGGGCTGTGTCGGAGGTATCGTATAAGTATGAATGCAGCGAGGGGTCCTCTAGTAGCCATCGTTCCATGAGAATAGTGCCACTCGGCTTCAGCGCGAGGGGTAGGTGAGCTGCGTGGCTTCTAACAGAAGCGGACATCCTAATATAGATGTCTTTATTTGTGCTGAAGCAGATGGGACGAAATGTTCACCAATTTTAGGTTTGTCCCATTGCCCACAGGTAATATGCTGCACCTTCGTGGTAGTAGGTAAATTGGTACCAAACCACAGTCTTATATTATTTAGTGGCATACACCATTAGTTGTAGATAGTTTTAGTCACGGTCCTGAAGAAACGCCGCCTGATCCCTAAGACAGATAGGCGTGAAACATGTCGACCATCTAGGAGTAGAGCGCCTCTTGACTCTTGATAGCTTGACAGTCGCCTCTCCTTATCTTTTTAACCAGGCAGGGATCCCCCAGATTAAAATTGTTCTAAAAGGATTCCCTACTTGTTTTAATTTCACTAAATCAACACATCTACACATACACTAGGCCCCTCACACCCACGGCACCCATACGGCAGGAATAAAAGATCTCCGGCAAAGAGCCCCATTCATGGGTGCCCGTCGGGTATTGCAGCGCCGACCCGACGAGGAGCAGGCCCATATGATGAAGCATGACACCTAGCTTGCTGGGTGTGTGAGGGCCCTAGTTCCGAAAGGGGTTCTTCCCTCCCCCCCCCCTTTTTTCTTGGGTGCCTGGGACAGTACTTGCACACTGACCTACATGTTGTAGGTCTGACTTACACATGTTGAGGAACAGCGTACTTCTTTTTGTTTAAAATAGTGCCACTCTAGCTGCTCTACACTCCCCCCCTCTACCCCCTCCAGAGGAACCGGCTAAGCATGCTGTTGATCTGCCTAAACCATGTCGGTGGGACAGGGTATAGGTGGTTTTGCAGGTGATAAAGTAAGCGCGGTAGGGATATCATTTTAAAAATCACCGAGCGACCTTATAGGGATAGTGGCAGGTCTGACCAAGACCTAATCTCTGTTTTAATCTTGGCTAATGTCGTGTCTAAGTTACGTTCCCGGGAAACCTCTTGCTTGCCGGATATAAACACTCCAAGGTACTTCATGCCTTCTCCAGCCAGCAATAGTTCATTCGCCCAGTCACGGTTACCCAGAGTTCCTCTCAGCTGTCATATGGATTTATTTACGTTCATGAAGAGGCCTGACGTCTCTCCAAAGATCAGCATGATCTGGAGGAGCCGAGGACCTGACCTATCTGAATCAGTCATGAAGAAGAGAACGTCGTCTGCATATAAAGCTATTTGAACAGAAATTTCGGACGAGCCCTCGAAGCCTGAGGGTCTACGTGTACCCATGCGGCTAGTGGCTGGTTAGCGAGTGCGAACAATAATGGAGATAGGGGGCATCCCGGTCGGGTACCACGGCCAATGGGAAGGGATGTGGAGATGCAACCCGCGATGGGCATGGATGCGGTCAATCCATTGTAGAGCCGTATATATGACAAAAAGCGGGGGCCGAAATTCAGATGCTTCAAAAGTATAAATAGGTATGTCCAGCTGATTGAATCGAACACTTTATCGATATCGGTGAGGAGTAGAGCAGCTGGACGATTTAATCGGTCCACTGCAGCAATCGCATTATGTACATGTCGGATATTATGTTATGTTGCACGTTAGGGCATGAAGCCCACTTGGTCCAGGTGAATTTAGTTTGATAGGTGGGGCTGTAGTCTATTGGCTAGCGCCTTCGCCAGAAGCTTCGCCTCTACATTCAGGAGGGAGATTGGGCGATATGATGCATGTAGACCTGGGGGTCGTCCCGGTTTCAAAAAGACCACTATCTCCGCGTGTCTCCGGCCGGGGGCATGTATGTAGTCTGTGCTGCTTCTTGCACAGTAGCGAGATAGTGGGAGCCTAGAAAAAGCATATATATTTTATAGAATTCACTTGGGTGTGCAATTTCGTTAATGCCACAGTCAGCTTCACCAGCAAGAGGGGGGCCTCCGGGGACTCACGGGCCTCTAGCGAGAGGGCCTTGGGGGGGGGGGCAATATCGTCAAAAAATTGTTCAATCAAGGGGGTGCCAAGTACCTCCTGTCTAGTATAGAGGGATTTGTAAAAGGTGGTAAAGCTCTCTGCCAGCGCCGTCGGATCAGTCAGTAGTGTGTTGTTCGTATCATAAATCCCTGGCAGCGGGGTATGCGTCTGGGCTTGTTGGCATAGTCTATAAAGGAGCCTCCCTGACTTATCTACCCATTGATAAATTCTACTCTTTGTGGCTAACCACGCGCAGCGTGCTTCCTCCATCAACTCTCCTTGGCATTGTTGCAGAGTCATACATAATTGCTGTCGCGCCATGGCACCATCTCCGTCTTGGCCTCGACTCTAGTTCCATGACGCGTGCGTCTAGGTGTATGAGGGACTGTCTGCGCCGTTTACGCTTGGCAGCACAGTAGCTGATGTCGACCCCCCAGATTGTGGGCTTCATGGCCTTCCATAGTACTTGAGCGGAGGATGACGTCATCTCGTTGTGAGAGACATAATCCGTCAGGGTTCCATGTATATGTGTGTGCGGTATGTCTGGTTTTGTAGATGCCAGACTGATAGCCCCCAGAGGAACGGGGACCGACGCGGACCAATCAATAGCTGGATTGCGACTGGGGAGTGGTTTGACAATCCTCGGGGTAGGATCAAGGCCTTCGGCACCCTATATGCAAAGCTCTTGGGAATGAAGATGTAGTCAGTTCTGGAGTAGGAGGAATGGGTGGAGGAGTAAAAGGTGAAGCCTATATCTTTGGGGTGATGGGTCCTCCAGGTATCCTGCCAGCCCAGCAGGTCTACAAGAGTCTTAAGTCTAGATTCTCTGGGCCCCGTTATAGTGCCGGAAGGCCACCATCAATCTCTCTCCTGGAACACATCACATCGTTTCAGTCTCCGCCAATCACCGCTAGTCCCTCAGGCAGGGAGCACCACACATCCACCAGGTGATCTATGTAACTCTGACCCTGGGGTGGGGGAGTGTGGATGTTGCCCAATACTATGTGTTCCCCAGATATAACGCTGTGAACAAATATGTATCTACTGTGTGTGTCTGCCCACTTCTGTACGAGAGTGAAAGAGATCCACGGGTGTATTAAAATGGCGACCCCCCTGGAGCCGCGCACGAAGCTGGCATGAAACGTGTATGTGTATCCATAACGGGCCGGACAAGGACTCTTGGTGCCGAGCAAGTGTGTTTTCTGTAGTAGTACAACGTCTGCGCCAATGTGTTTGGCCAGATGGATGACTGCGCCACGTTTAATTTTATCAAGCATTTCTCTGACTTTCCAGCTGACATTATATGGCTGTCCAGGAGGAGGGGGGGGGCATGGGGGGAGGGGGGAGGGTTGTACGACGGTACACTGCAGGCAATTACTTTGCATGCCTTTCACACGCATTTTTTAACGCATATGTTTTTACCGCGAATATGCATTTAAAACGCATGCCAATACCACACATTGTTTTTATATTTAAAAACAATGTACCTTAAATGCGTGGTATTGGCATGCGTTGTAAATGCATATTCGCGGTAAAAATATGCGCGCTACAAAATGCGTGGTAAAGGCACAACGAGGTAAAAACCTCGTTGTAAAGGCTGTTTCCCATCCGGGGGTGGTCACTGAGCTATGTTCTGCCATTCAGCTATCAAAGGGGAAAATCATTGTCTAGCCATACAAGGGGTCTCCACCATGAAAGCAGCTATTGTGAACATGAACAATAACATTATAAAAATAAACAACAACCCTCTCCCCACCCCAATATCTCAAAACCGCTGAAGTATATCGTGGGAACTACCCCGCCCCAATGGGGGGGTGGGGGACGTAGCAGGGTCTCCCCCAATGGATCGCCAGAATCCCTATGCTGCCCCAGGAACTAACGAGGGCTGGTGTGCACCATTTCGGATGGCCCGTGGATAGTTTAGATACTGCCAGATGTGTCCATGAAGAGTAAGGTCCACCAGGCCGGGGACCCGGCGGTCTATTTACTAGTGGTCGTCGTCTTTTAGGCGGGTGTTTTCTATGGGTCGTCGCAGCTAATTTTGGAGCACCAGGTTGACCTAGATCGATGCTTGCGTTTGTCTGATAGTTTGTTGCGTAGATGATTAGGTTCTCCTGAAGAGGAGTAGGAGTCCCTCCGCGGTGGGGTATGTGGTTTTAGGTGTCCCTGCTCATCCGTCCATGTGAAGACTTACTCTGGAGTCTCAAAAAAATGAGTGCTGGAGTCATATACCACTTGCAGGCGGGCTGGATATGAGAGCATGTATGAGATTTTGAGATCTGGAAGACTGGCTTTGGCTGCGGTGAAGGATGGGCACTGTTGCTGCACCATTTTCGTATAGTCCGGGAAGATCATGATGCGATGAGATTCATAAGAGAGTTCGAATCGCGACCACGCCCGTTTGAAAATGACATCGCAGTCGTGAAAGTTTAGGATCCGTGCAATTATAGGTCATGGTCGAGCAACAGGTGGAGGACGTTGTTGTAGAACACTGTGGGAGCGTACTATGACAAAGTAGGGGGATAATGCGTCTGCTGGAATCCATGAATTGAGTCAGTGGATTAGGAATTTCCCAGCGTCATCTCCTTCACAGTTTTCGGGAAAGCCCACGAAGCGTAGATTATGCCTGCGTGCTCTTCCCTCCGTGTCTTCTACTCGCATGGCCAGGCCCTTAGTGAGCTTTTCGAGAGTGGAGACCTTGTTTTGAAGCGTGGATACAGAGTCTTCAATCAATCAATCATGTCACTTATAAAGCGCACTACATACCCGCGAGGGTCTCAAGGCGCTGGGGGAAGAGGAGGGTGGTGCTGTTACTGATCGAAGAGCCAGGTCTTGAGGAGTCTTCTGAAGGCCAGTAGGTCTTGGGTCTGCCGAAGGTTGGTGGGGAGGGTGTTCCAGGTCTTGGCGGCAAGGTGGGAGAAGGATCTGCCGCCGGCGGTCGTTTTCCGGATGCGGGGGACTGTGGCGAGGGCGAGGCTGGTGGAGCGGAGCTGGCGGGTGGGGGGTGTAGAAGCTGAGTCGGTCTGTTGAGGTAGGTTGGTCCGGAGTTGTGGAGTGCTTTGTGTGCGTGGGTGAGGAGCTTGAAGGTTATCCTCTTGTTGACAGGGAGCCAGTGCAGGTCTCTCAGGTGGGGTGTGATGTGGCTGCGTCGGGGGATGTCGAGGATAAGACGTGCAGAGGCGTTCTGGATGCGTTGCAGCCGTCTCAGGAGCTTAGCCGTCGTTCCTGCGTAGAGGGCGTTTCCGTAGTCATGCAAGAAACTTCTGTTATGCGATCAACTGCATTGCGGAGGTCTTGTCACAAAAGTGACACCTCGTTGCCCAACGCCAATTTTAGCTTTAAGTGTCTCCCTAGACTGAGTGATCGCGGCGAGTAAGGCTGCGTTATCGGGAAGGGTGACAGCACTATCGGTGGCATCAGCTTGTGTTCCAGTTCAGCGATCTATTGTGCTTTGTTTGGGTCCCGGGCCTGGGGCCTTATCCTTTGTC
The DNA here is from genome assembly GCA_963921515.1 of Calotriton arnoldi. Taxonomy (NCBI): domain Eukaryota; kingdom Metazoa; phylum Chordata; class Amphibia; order Caudata; family Salamandridae; genus Calotriton; species Calotriton arnoldi. Next base: position 1,097,803 of record CAWUFW010002420.1, read on the forward strand.
ATATTTCTTGTTGGAGATGCCGGAGGCTGTGTCCCGGTTTTATGTGCTGACTACCTGTCTCACAGGGGTAAGGCGCTTTCTTTGCCAAGATTCTAGACTCAGCCCGTTCCCAACCACATATTTTTATAAAAGGAAGGCAAAGGGAGGAGCACCTCCCGACCACTAGCCGTACCGGAGCCTAGGCTGGCTGCCTCCGCTGCCAGGAGCACGTCACCCCTCCCACTCGTGGGTGCCTCACCTTGGTACAGGCCGTGCATAGCCCAGGGCTTCTGGCGGTGTGAGAAGCCTCCACCCCGGCCTCGAATCCTAAATCCTGGCAGGGGCCTGTGGCAGCACCCTCCAGCAATGGGCGGGCCTACTACTCCATCCCCCCCCCCCGTGGATCAACGGGATCGAGGAAGGCAGCGAGATCTTGCCGTGCGGCCAGGCCTGCTCAGCTGCCTCCCGTCTCCGCCCCTGCAGAAGTTGTCTGTGTCCAATTGCCACCTGGCGGGCGCAGGTGCCTCCCTCAGTAGTCTCCATTACAGCCCGGCCATATCCTCTGGTGTCGGTACACGGTCCCCAATTGGCGGGCAGCAGTGCAGCACCCGACTATCCGCTGGAGGGCACACTTTGCCAGCAGCTCCGCGCGGCCCCGGAAGGCCGTGCCGCAGAGGGAGATAGCTGTCCTGATGGCCGTATGTCGTCTCTCCGGCTCGGCACCAATGGCTAGTCCGGCATTCACAGAGCCACTCGGAGTCCGCAGTCCATGTAAGGGAGGCAGTATCGGGGAGGATATTGAATGGGCCGGTGGAGCCTGCTCAAAGCGCGTCTGCCATATTGGACCGCTAGGCTCCGCCCCCACCTGTGCAGGTTTTTATAATGTTGATGAATTGCCAACACTTTTAATATCAAAGGAAAATGATTCTCACTTCCCAAATTAGAAGTGGAAAAGAGCATTGGGTGATGAAGAAATGCAAGCAGTAATTGCTAATGCTACATTCAAAAATATGTCTCATTAATTAAATTAAAGATTTGCTAAAGGAGCTGCAGGGCCATTAGTGAACAAAACAGACCACAGGTATAACTGAGTGCACATTGATGAGTATAGCATAGGCAAGCTATCAGAGTAGGGTGAATGATTTATCACTAGAAACTGTGGAACAACAGAAATATGTTGCATGAAAAATTTGAATGTTTATGCTTCTCTTAAGGACACAAAATGACAGAAAAGAAGAAGTGGGATTTGATTTTATTAAAAGCTACAGCTATGGGATGTAGCATTGACTTTGGGGTGGGTGTAATTCATGTACCATGATCCATCGTGCCAGGACTGCGTCTACCAACTGACAGGGAGGAGGAGAAGGGAGAATGTAGCACTATAAAGTGCCAACTTGACTCCTACTGCAGGAGAAGAGAGCGGGCTCCATCTGGGCCAACCGCCTTGGTTTTGTTTTCCAATATGGTGCACCATTCAAAGGTCAGAGAAGCTCTTGCACCTGAAAGTAGATTCTTAAACTGATTCGGATATGGTTTGCTTTGTGATTCATTAGCAAGGACGCTTGAAGTGCCAAAAATGTACTTTGGACAGTCACAATTATTTTAGCGTGTTAATCTGACAATTGCCATAGGTTTAGAAATCTATTGTGGGTTTGGCCAGTGCTCAACTTGCGAACAGTTTTACTGAATATGGGGAAGAGAAAAGCAGCTGAGCTCTCACAAGGGTAGTTATGGCAAGAAAACACACCAAACTCAATGCTGGAGATTGTACCCTAGAAGAAATTGATGGAGGATTCAGGAAGTTGAATCAATCATCATCTCTGGGAAGTCTCTTAGCAGACGTCTAAAAAAAACAAAAATGTCAAAATATGTATAATCTAAAGGCACCGCCTACACCGCTTCCTAACTCTCAAACATTATCGACAGTCCCAATAGATCCCCATGACCATTCAGATGTGGTGGGATGGAAGGTGCCTAGCTACAACCCAATACACATGTACCTTTCATGGTTAATGTCATCTGTAAAAATAGATTTTTGTCACTAGTGACTGATGAAGGCATCCTTCCCAATATACAAGGAAATTCCAACCGCAAGGACATGGCCACTACTTCAGACAGTGCTATGCTGGGCCTTCTAAGACAATTGAGGGCCGAAATACAAGAACAAAATTAAGTGGTAACCGCCCTCACCATCACAAAAAACATCCCTAGGCTAATAAAGCACTTTGTATAGATAGTGGTGTAAAAGAGAATAAAGAGCTGTGTGACTTGCAATAAGAACACTGCACAGCCATGATACAACCCACCACCAGGCAGCAAATTTAGAGAAGAGTGGGACTGTTTGAATCGACACACGACATTGCCACAATGAAAATCTGCATGATGGCATTAAATGGTCTGTTTTGAGAGGCCATCGGATAGTTGGTGTAGGAAAGTAGGATCTGCTTCTTATGGTTACCCCCACTTTTTGCTTGATGTGATGCTGTTTTTGATTAGTCTGACTGGGATCCTGCTAATCAGGACCCCAGTCTATCTGTTTTCTCCCTAAACTGTTGTTTTATGTTCCTAGGTACACTCCAGATTGGATACTGGGGTACCCTTGTCAATCACTAGTATATGGTACACATGTACCCAGGGCATAGGTACCCCAGAGGCCTCCCATGGGCTGAAGCATGTATTATGCCACCCATGAGAGGCCATGCAAAATGGAACTACAGGCCTGCCATTGCAGCCTGTGTAAAGTGGTGCACGCACCACTTACTTAAGATATAGGTTTACTATATCTAAGGGTCACTGCACTTAAAACCTATAAGTCACCCCTATAGCAGGCATTTACAATCCTGCGGGCAGGGTGCTTGGTTCTAAGTGCGAGGGTGCTCCTGCATGAGCAGGACACCCCTGCAGCGTCTATTCTCCCGGGTTGTCAGTGAAGCAGCCATATACTACTATAGAGGGGCATTATGCGACCGCGTAATGACCAACTCTAAAACGGCTGAAACAAACACTATTGTGTTTGGTGTCAAACATGTTGGAATTGTACGCCCACACCGGTAACCGGTGTGGGAGGTATGATTCCAACCATCAGAAGCGTCCTTCGTGGGGCTTTCAGTGTTCCCGGAACCAGCCTTCTAGCTCCGGACAGCACAAAATGGTAGCTGCCGACCAGAGACACATTTCTGCCCTCCTGCTGCTGAGCCAAGCTCGAGCAGGGGAAGGCAGGACAATAGGCATCCTGTCACAGGGAGGTGTGACCACCTCCCAGACAGGATTTAGTGTATTAGGGATGGGTGGGTGCGCTTGCCAGCGCATGAAAGTCTGCATGAGGGGCACATTTGGTGTCCCTGTGCATAGTCCAGTTCAAACCAGTCCTGGGAGCCGTTGGCTCCCGCTCAGGCACAAAACCCGACAAAGGGCATGGGAGTAACCTCCCCCCTGTCCAGACCCTCCCCTGGGAGGGTCCCCTGAATCTTTCCAACCCTCTCCAGTGGGTACTTAAGGGCTTACCTGGTTGTGGGACCTTAGATTCGTCGTGGACAAGATTCAGAACTGAAACCACTGCACTTCGACTGCCTGGGCACTCTGGACTTCGCTGGACTTCGTTTGTGCCTGACTTAGTCTCCCTCTCAGTCTGCTGCATCGTCTGTGCCTGTGCACCATACAGGATCCGTGCAGGGCCTGTGGAGCATCCACAACACCTGAAGATAATCTCCCTTGGAGTGAAGGAGTCACTCCCCTGCGTTCGCAGGCACCGCAACACTGCTGACTGGTCTGCTGTTCCCGAGCTCCTATGGACTTCGAAGGGTCCAGCCACACAGAAGGTGGATTCCTACGTTCCTCGAGGCCTGAGCTGCCCTCTCACTCAGTTTGAGGCCAGAATCCCTCGTGGGGGCTGCAATACCCCAACCCCTGTGCACCGCGTACTTTTGCAAGTGCAAATGCTTGTTGGCAATTCTGCAACAAGTGCACTGGGCTCCGTGTAGCCCCAACCTCTGGCAACTTCTCCTACAAAGATCTTCGACCACATCGCACCGAGTGCTCCGTGGCCTGCTGTTTTGTAAAGGTGCTCGAGGTCCTCTCGCAACTCCTGTGCCTCCAGCCTGTGGGTCCAACTGAGAGTCATCTTTGTTTTCCTTGGGCTCCCCTGATTGCTCAGGGCCTGCCCTAACTCCTGTGTGTGTGGCGAGTCTCATGGACCTTGCTGGTCCAAACCATACACTTCCTTGACCTTCTGCGTGGGTTGCCGTTGCCAAGGCTTGTTGGTGCTCCCACCAGACACCGACCCCTCAGCACTAGACATTCTTCGTGGGACAGCTCGTATCCGGCTCCTAGTCGTCCTGGACATCGCCTGGTCCCCGCAGCTGCAGAGTCAAGGTCCCCGTCAACTATCCTAAAGCACCCGACATAGGTGGGCATTCGTCTTCCGAGCCCCTGGTCACTCTCAAGTGACCCAGACTCTGTCCCCTCTGCTTTCAGGTACTCCGACAAGAATCCACGTTTGGATTCCAACGGACACTTTCTCCCGTTCCAGCAGTGGCACTTTCTCGAAGTCCTCCATTGGGTTCAACGGCGGTTTCCGACACCCCTTCAGACCTATGCACCCGGCTCCCCTGGGATACGTAACTCGGGTACTTCGGTATCCACGGGTGGGGTGACTCTCCAACCTTCTGTCTTCCACGGGGTTTCTTCGAAGTCCACTGGGAAGGGTCCTTGAACTTTAAAATTCCAACCGTGACTTTCACAAAGACTTGAACGGAGCACGCGGTCGTGTTCTCACACTGCACACGCACTCCGTGGGGTCCCTATCTACTCACCTTGGGTGGTTCCTTGGGGTCCCAGCAATTCTACGTCCTCTCGACACTGTCTTGACTCGAGTCGTGGTTCTTATACCACTTTTTTAGTATATGTTTTGGTCCCCCCCTGGGGCCCACTGTGTATTAGTGCTATTTACTGTTATTTCTTTGCTGAACGTACTAGATCGTGTTATATAATAAATACATATTTTTATAACTACTGTGTGGTTCCCTTTTCATTTAATCTATACTATTAGATTGCATTCTGGTAAAACAAGCTGCTTTACACACTCCTTCAAGACTTAGCCTGAAGGCTGCTCTCCACAGCTACCACTTGGATAGCTTTCGAAGGTTGTTTGAGACATCTTAAATCACCATAAGGGTTGTCTGGACTGGTGCAAGGTACCCACTTTAATTAGTGGACATCATATACCAGGCCAGCTTCTCACATTGGGTTGGGATTCAAGCCTGCATTGTTTTACCAGGTAAATCTTTGTATTGATTAACTGAAAAACCACTAGTACTAGGCACATATAATACAAGCTTAGAATAAGTAAGTTCTACTGAACTTAGGGTTGGGTAAGTCAAGGGTCTAGCACACCCTTTCTCCAACTTAAGAGAGTTTAGCTCCCACTAGGTTAGGTAGGTGCAACACCACACCACACTTAGTATGTCTACTAAAAGGAGATGCCAGTGGCTCTCTGCCTTCTAGATACAGTGAACCTTCGGTCCAAGAACTGAAAGCACTGTGTGCCTCTAGGAAGCTGAAGACAGGGAGGAGTTCCAAAACTCAACGCCTGGTAGAGGTGTTACTGTTAGATGACCTAAGGAAGACTCCTGGGTCAGATGAACAGGATAGAGTGGGTGAGCCAGGGTATGAAGATAGGGCTGGAGGGGAACCCCTCGGACCTAGAATCTAACCTGGACCAGGGGGAAGCTGATGGCTCCCACCTGGACAACTCAGATCTCCAAGAGGAAAATGGAAAAGGCCTTGAGGGCCCCCTCTTTGTTCCTCCTGGAAGAGTGTAGAGTTTACCAAGGAGATCTAGATCTCCCTCTGCAGAGTCTAATCACTCAGGACAGTTTGTAGGGGCCTCTGTATCTAGCAAGAGGGACCTCTCTTGATAGGGAGTACCAACTTCTAGTACTTGAGAAAGCTAGGCTTAGGCTCAGGAAAGAGCAGTTGGCCCTTGACAAAGTGTCCCTAGATGTCCATAGAGCTCGAAAAAAGTTGGGACTAGAGTCGCACGGTGGCAGCAACAGTGTCCCTAGAGTTAAGGAATATTCCTTTGATAATAGGAACCTGAGCAAGATTGTCCCTCCCTACCATGTTGGGGATGACTGCTTTAGAGAGGACCTGTAAAGTTCAAAAGGTCCCTCAAGAGCAGTGGGCAGCTATCTTGTTGCTCTCCTTTGCTGACAAAGATAGAGATAAGCTCCTCACTGTTAGAGAAGAGGATGCTGACAATTACTCGGTTTTGAAGAGTGCTCTCATTGATGGGTTTGGCTTAACCACTGAACAGTACAGGATTACGTTCAGAGACACCCAGAAGGCACAGAATCAGGACTGGGCAGACTTTGTGGATAGTGCTATTATGGCTCTGGAAGGCTGGTTGCTTGGCAGCAAAGTACATGATTTTGATGAATTGTATAATTTGATTATGAGGGAGCAAATCCTTAATAATTGGCAAAATCAGTTATTGCATCAGTACCTGGTGGATTCTGGTCTGGCTTCTCCCCAAGAATTGGGAAAGAAGGCAGATAAGTGGGACAAAAGATGCTGATTGTCCAAAAGCCAAGGTAAATCCTCCTACCACTACTGCCCCCAAGGCAACTGCGCCCCCTAGCACAAGTACAAGTGGTGGTACAGGGAACAAGGGATTAGTAGGGTTAACCTTGGGCTCTGAGATGGGTTCTGGCCTAGTCAGAACTCCAGCTCAGGCTGTGCTTGTCTGTGATAGTAGCATGTACCGGGGTGTGGAATTGTTTAACAATCTACTTGTCTAAGGGACAATATTTTAGAGAAATCTACTTGTCCTGCAAATAAATCTACTTGCCTTACCTCTTCGCTGAATCAATAAGATGGACAGGCAAAAGTGTAAATAAGGTTTTAGACAATGCGTTTTAGACATTCAAGTGCTTGATACTTTGAAGCTGCCATTTGGGAGGAAAGTGTCAACAAAGAGGTTAATATACGAATCAGAAATTACTGTAGTAATGTGAAAGTCAGTATTACATATTTACAGGGCAACATTTTTGTATAAGGTATTTGCAAACAATATAAAAGGCAGTCACATCGGCTAGAAACAAGCTGCTACCTGCAAAGCATTTGAGATCCAGGCAATAGTCAGTGGTGGATATGATTTTGATCTGTTATTATGTCTAGATTAGAGTGTCCTGCTCAGGAAAGCACTACTTTTCTAGCTGTCCTGGGAAGGGTAGGAGACAATTCCTTTTTTCATAAGGGACGGGCCTGCAGATTTTAGCCCCACTTAGATAAAAGCATCATCTCTGAAAGTGTGTAAGGTTTTCATTTGGATGACTCAATCTGTGATATTGTGATACATAACGGTAAGATTGAAAACTCCTGCATCCCATTTGGGGTGGGGCCAGACTTAGCCCTATGCTGTATTGTCTTACCAACATTACACAAGCAGTCCTAGAAACATTATTGGGGAATGACGTGCCCTTTGGAGCATGTGGAAAAATCACTTAGCCTGAATCCTTACTCCATCAGAGATGTGTATCTAAGCATCTCAAAGAAAGACTGCAGCAGCTTGAAAGGAACATCCATCAAGAGAGTCCACTTCTGATTACTGATTCGCTGGTCAGTAATATCTTCAACCAAGCCCAAGACTCAATTTATGTTATACAGACTTATAAAACAGTGCCAGGCACTCCTGAAGGAGACCATAAACTGACAGTCTAGGCCTGGGGCAAATTACCCTGCCCCTTCTTGCTATATGGAACTGATACAAGGACAGTTCATGTACTAAATTGCACACAATCTAAAATAACATGCAAGTAGATGATATTGAGGCCAGGGAATTACCATTGCTTCTCTTATGGATATTGTTAGTTCCGTCAGGCCCCCGACGCATCAAGGTATAAACTGCAGGAATTGGTCTCTGTGAAAGTGGGTTACTACATGCATACTGTGCCAGTAATTGACCCCAGTAATTGAAACCTGAATGTTACCATTGGATGGTGGCAGGCTTAGGCAGCACATTTAAGACAGAAATGCCACCTCGGGAAAAGCTGTGGTATTAGGCTTTCTGGACCACACAGGGTTGCTTTCAGTAGGCCAGCTACAGAAGTGGTCAACACTTGTTGCAACAATCATTCCCCAGCCAGGACAGTCTATCCTGAAAAAAAATAGTTGGATGTCAGAGTATTATTGATAAAAATAGTGTTCTAAATATGGTTTATAAAAATATTGCTACATTGGGTCCACAGTATTCTGGTATCATAACTAAAACACTATCTGGGTCCAGAGAGCAGAAGGTTGTTTATCTTTTGCTTCTGTGTGGTGAAGACCTGGAACTCCCACTTCAGTATTGTATGTCCATCAATAAGGAAAATGCTACTTACCAGTAAGCATCTGTTCTTGGCATGTAGAGCTGCAGATCCACACACTATGCATAGATCGCCATCTGGTGTTGAGCCCAGATGTTTGCACTTTGTTGTTGTATTGGAATAAGTCTTTGGAAGTCACGAGATCGGTGACTCCTCCTTTGGACAATAGTGCGCATGGGCATCGACTCCATCTTCAGATTGTTTTTTCGCCAAGAAGGGAAATGATGGAGTTTTGTGAGAAACAGAAAGAGATGTCCATGTATGTTGTATCTAATTAAGATAATACTGGAACAGGTAAAGGTAGCTGGGGAGGTGGGTGGGCGTGTGTGGATCTGCAGCTCTACATGCCAAGAACAGATGCATACTGGTAAGTAGCATTTTCCGTTCGAGGCATATGAGCTGCAGATCACACATTATGCATAGATTGCATAGCAGTACTCTCCTTTAGCGGCGACCACCAGTATCTGTTGCAGTAGTTTGAAATAGTGTTTTGAGTACAGCCTGGCCCACACTAGCTTGTTGTTTTGCTGCACATCTACACAATAGTGTTTTGTGAATGTGTGCGGTGTAGACCATGTAGCTGCTTTGCAGATGTCATCTAAGGGAATGTTCCCTAAAAATGCCATGGAAGCCCCAATTTTACGGGTAGAGTGGGCTTTAGGGAGAATAGATAGTGTACGTTTTGCTTTGTGGTAGCAAATTTGTATACATTTGACAATCCACCTTGCAATGCCAAAATTTGAAATAGGATTGCCTTTATGTGGTGGTGAGAAGGATACAAAAAGTTGTTTTGTGAAAAGGTTTTGTTCTGTCAATGTAGTAAAGGAGGGCTCTTTTCACATCTAGTGTATGAAGAGCTCTTTCTGCTACTGTTTGTGGTTGCGAGAAGAATACTGGCAACTCCACAGATTGGTTGAGATGGAAGGGAGAAATGACTTTAGCAAGGAATTTGGGGTTTGTCCTGAGAACCACTTTGTTATGATGGAGTTGCAAAAACGGTTCTTGAATAGTTAGTGCCTGTAACTCACTGACTCTTGAGAGATGTGATAGCTACAAGGAAAGCAACTTTCCATGTAAGAAATTGGAGCTCACATTTATGTAGAGGTTCGAATGGAGGGCCCATTAATCTAGCGAGGACGATGTTTAGATTCCACACTGGAGAGGGTGGTACCCTGGGAGGAATTATTCTTTTGAGACCTTCCATAAATGCTTTAATGGCTGGTACCCTGAATAATGACAAATGTCTATTTTGTAGGTAAGCTGCTATGGCAGCGAGATGCAATCTAATGGATGTGTATGCTAGATTACATCTTTGAAGATGCAGCAGGTAACATGATGTGTTGAATGGACGCATCTAGAGGATTGATTGTGTTATTGGTACAGTATATAACAAATCTTTTCCACTTGGCTACGTAGCAGGTTCTAGTGGTGGGGCGCCTAGCCTCTTTGATAACGTTCATACAATCAGGTGGAAGATTGAGGTAACCGAATTCTAGGACTTCAGGAGCCAGATCGCTAGGTTGAGCTGTGCTGGATCTGGATGTCTGATCTCTCCACGGTTCTGTGTTAAAAGATGTGGGGAGAGGTGTAGCTTTTGGTGCGGGACTACGGATAGTTCCAGCAATGCTGTGTACCATGGTTGTCTGGCCCATGTTGGAGCAACTAGAATCCGTGTTAGTGACTGCTGTTGTAGCTTGCGCACCACTAATGGAATGAGTGGGAGAGGCGGAAAAGCGTATGCAAATCTGCCTGACTAATTATCGCATTGCCTTTGGACAATGGGTGTGGATATCTGGCGGCGAAGCTTGGGCATTTTGTGTTGTAATATGTGGCGAAGAGATCTATCTGTGGATGCCCCCACATTTGGAAAAATGGTTGAAGAACTTGTGGGTGAAGTTCCCACTCATGAATTTGTTGTGTTTGATGACTTAACAGATCTGCGATCGGATTCTGAATTCCTGGAAGATGTTGGGCTAAGAGGAATATGTTTTGAGGAATAGCCCACCTCCATATGCTCCGAGCTAGTTGAGAGAGCTGTAGAGGGTGCGTCCCCCCCCTGTTTTTGTAAATAATACATTGCTGTGATATTGTCCGTCCGGACTAAGACAGCTTTGCCTGATATCTGTTTCTGGAATTATTTTAGTGCCAGAAAGATTGCTAGTAACTCCAAATGATTGATGTGGAGTAGTTTTTGTTGAGGTGTCCATGCGCCCTGTATGGTGTGATGTAGTAGATGAGCTCCCCATCCGGTGAGCGATGCGTCTGCGGTTAATACAATCTGTGGAACTGGCTCTAGGAACGGTCGCCCTTTGGAAAGGTTTTGGGTGTTCCACCACTGCAGAGAGCGATGTGTGCGGCCGTCCACCAACACCAGATCTGTTAGCTGACCTAGAGCTTGGTTCCACTGACGTGCTAAGCATTCTTGCAAGGGGCGCATCTGGAGTCTTGCATGTGGGACTATGAATATGCAAGAGGCCATCATCCCCATTAGTTGCATAAACACCCGAGCTGGAAGGGAGTGCTGCGGCTGGAATTTTGTTATAAGGGCTTGCATGCTTGCTATCCTGGCTGGATTGGGGTATGCAAGGCCTCTTAAGGTGTCTATTGTGGCACCTAGATATTGCTGGATGTGGGAGGGTTGGAGGTGAGACTTTGTGAGGTTTATTGTGAACCCTAAGTCGTGAAGTAGTTGGATTGTGGGGTGTGTGTGATTTACACACTGGGTATGCGACTTGGCTTTTATGAGCCAGTCGTCCAAGTATGGGAAGACGTGAATTTGTTGTCCTCTTAAGTGGGCTGCTACGACTGCCAGACATTTTGTGAAGACCCTGGGTGCTGTGGTGACTCCGAATGGGACCACCTTGAACTGATAATGTTGACCGTCCACTACAAATCGAAGATATTTTTTGTGAGCCGGGTGAATGGGAATGTGGAAGTAGGCGTCCTTGAGATCTAAGGTGTCAAGGAAATCACCTTGTTTCAGTAGAGGAAGGAGTTGTTGAAGAGTGACCATATGAAAATGGTCCGACTGTACGTAGAGGTTTAATGGTCTGAGGTCGAGGATGGGCCTCAGGGTTCCGTCCTTCTTTGGAATGAGAAAATACAGTGAGTAGACCCCTGTGTTTTGCTGATGCAGGGGAACTGGTTCTATTGCATGTTTTTGTAGGAGGGAAAGTACCTCTTGTTTGAGAAGCGTTAAATGGTCTGCTGACATTGGACACTGTCCGGGTGGTATGTTTGGAGGAGTTGAAGTGAGTTCCAGGCAATAACCGGATTGGATGATTTGTCTCACCCACCTGTCCGTGGTAATGGTGTTCCAGACAGGTAGGAACTGAAGTAATCTTCCCCGACCGGAGTGGAAAGGTCTGGGGGAGCGGAGGAAGTCATTGTTTGGAGGTGGAGGCAGTACGGGTATTGACGGTTTTGCCTCTACCTTGTTATTATTACCTCTGTAGCCTCCTCTGTAATAACCCTCTGGTAGAGGAGGTCTGTGTGGACTTTTATAGGACGTGGAGGAGTTGTCCGTGGTAAAGCCTCTAGAGGCGCCCCTATAAGAGGAGCGACGAAAGGAACTTCTGGGAGTTTGGGATTGTAATGCTCCCATTGATTTGGCTGTGTCGGTGTCTTTTTTCATCTTCTCTAAAGATGAATCCACAGTAGGGCCAAATAAATGTTCTTGGTCAAACGGCTGATTTAATATGGCAGTTTGAACCGCGGGTTTGAACCCTGAAATACGGAGCCATTCATGTCTACGCAAAAGGACACTGGTATTGATGGCTCGTGAGGCTGTGTCTGCGGCATCCAGAGCACAGCGAATGGAGGTGTTTGTTATAGTCTTGCCTTCCTGTAGGAGATCATTGGCTCTTTGTTTGTATTGATCTGGAAGGTGTTGTAGTAGGGTCTCTAGTTCATCATAATGTGCCCGATCGAACCTAGCCAGCAACGCCTGTGTGTTGGCAATTCGCCAAATATTAGCTGCCTGGGACGCTGTTCTTTTACCCGATGCGTCCAAGAGTTTTGACTCCTTATCAGAAGGTGGAGCATCGCCCGAGGTTTGGGAGTTAGCCCTTTTCCTGGCGTTAGAAACCACTGGGGAATCTAAGGGAAGTTGCCCTTTAATGTAAACAGGGTCAGCTGGGGCAGACTTATATTTCTTTTCTAACCTGGGGTTAATGACTCTAGCCCTGACAGGATCTTTGAAGACTTCAGGAGCGTGTTTGATTACCCCTTTTAGCATTGGGAGAATAGAAGTGGACCTTTGAGATGGTGCGAAAGTGTCCAGAAGAAAGTCTTCCTCTATAGGGTCTGTATGTAGATCTACACCGTGGTATTCTGCGGCTCTGTGTATGAGCTGAGTGAACCCTATAGTGTCTTCTGGGGGGGATGGTCTAGATGGGTAGACATCCTGTGGTGTGTCAGGAACATCTGGTGTGCCATAATTGTCCCATGGGTCAGTTGGGATATTAGGAGGGCTAGGTTCTCCTAAGGGTTGATCATCACCCTCGTACTCAGAAGGGTCCTCATCTTGAGGTGGAGGAGATTGTGAGGGTATTGGAGATGGAACAGGAGAGCTGTGGTGTGGAGGAGGGGGTGGAGAAGGGATCCTGAGAGGAGAAGTGGCAATGTCTCTTTTCTTGAGAGGGAGTGGAGCTGGTGCAGGTTTGTCCAATTTCCTCTTCCTGGAAGGACTAACCACAAGGCGACCTGTATTTGGGTCTATTTCCAGGATTTGCTGGGTTGGAAAAGCTCCCCTTGTGAAGTATGGTGTTTCGGCGCCGCTTTTTCGGGTCCGAAGGTTTGTGTGGCACCGATTTTGGAGTGGTTTTGTACTCCCTAGGTTTGGAAACGGGAGTTGGTCGGTTCCGTTGGGGTCTTCAGAGCCGGTACCGGTGACTTTTTTGGTTCCAAAGGTTGCGTTCCAGCGGTTCTTGGAACTGGTGCTTTGCTTGATTCCGATGGCTTTTTCGGAGTCGAAGGTGCAGTGCCGGTGGGTTTCGGTGCCGAATGCGCCGATGTGGAACCCGGCTTTGGCGCGGGCATAGACAGTGGCTTGTCTTTTGGTCTCGGTGCTGGGGATGGGGTTTCGGCACCGAGGGCAGGCTGGCTCGAGCCCGAGCGGCCTGAAGGCTTATTTGTCGACTTCTTGCCGAGCCAGAAGGCGGGGCTTGAGAAGTTTTGTCCCGGTGTGCACCTAGGCCCGAAGGTGAAGGTGTTACCGAAGCCTTTGCCGGAATGGATGGTGGGGAGGGGTTGACGTCAGTACTTACGACCCGTTGCCCAGGAGTGATGTCTTCGACGTCGGAATCGTCGGCTTCAGAGGCGCTGACGAGGCCCTCTTCGAGGTGCTCCTGTTCCGGTACATCGACGCCTTCCTGGAAGATATCGTCTGGTATGGATATCGACGATCGAGCCATGTTTCTTCGAGCTCGACGATCCCGTATGGTTTTCTTGGAGCGGAAAGAGGCGCAAGCTGGACAGTCTTTGGCCTCGTGCTCGGGCGAAATGCAGAGGTTACACACCTCATGAAGATCGGCGTGGGGAAATTTGGAGCAACATTGAGGACACTTTTTGAAGGGAGTCCTTTCCATGAGCCAAGAAGGCCTGAAGGCGCAGTTAGGCCCGAAGGCCTGCGTCGACGTCCGGAATCGAAGGATTGGAGTTGTAGAGATGCGCGTCGAAAAAGGGAAACGCGGTCGAAAACAATACCGACGAAAGGGTGAAGGATTGCGCGTCGAAAGTTAGAACGGTGGCGGCACCGAACTGGAGCGCGTCAAACACATCCGAGCCCTATGGCGGAAAAAAACAATCTGAAGATGGAGTCGATGCCCATGCGCACTATTGTCCAAAGGAGGAGTCACCGATCTCGTGACTTCCAAAGACTTATTCCAATACAACAACAAAGTGCAAACCTCCGGACCCAACACCAGATGGCGATCTATGCATAGTGTGTGATCTGCAGCTCATATGCCTCGAACAGTTGTTTATGGCTTGATCTGTTTGTAACGATCATATATGCTGTGTGATTGGGCCATAAATACTGCGTTAGCAATCTGGAACTGTCCGCTTTTAAGATCTTGGACCCAAAGACTTGCTTTTTTAAATATAGTATACAGTGGTGTAACAGGAAACCCAGGAAAAAACCCGAAGAACGGAGCTTACAGGGCAAATCACCTAGCAAAAAGAACCAGGGGGGATCTGTTAAAAAAAAGCCATAAGTAAAAATGGTTTGGTTTTCAAAACATCCCCCATCTCAGCTGGAGACTAGAGACTGATCTATCAAACTGTGGGGGCATTTTGAGAGGGTATGGGTGCAGTCGTCGGAGAGTTGACCATCTGCAATAGGTTGTGAATCATTTTAATTTGTGGTCTGTAGATGTGCTCCGGCCTCATTTTGTTCAAGAAATACATCTCATAAGTCCACAGGTAGAGAGACTTAGAGGAAGGAGTGGTTATGGAATAGGATAAGAAATCAGGGACAACTTAAAGAAAGGGTAACATAACTGAGAGTTTGGAAGAAAACCGAGGGAAAGATTTGAAGAGTGGAGATTTTAGGGCATTTACAAGAGAAGATAAAGGGATGGAAAAGATAATGGGATGAAAAATAGAAAATTTACAGTAAACACCACAGTCACCTTGGCCCAAGGATAATAAGTGGCGGCTGTACCAGTATTTAACCTTCAAAAGCCCATAACATCCAAATTATGTGATTAATGATTCACAAGCCCTCGTAGGCGTCTCCCTAAGAACAGCAGCCAGAGTACAAATCCATGAGACCACTGAGACAAGTGTTGTGCCTGTTCACCAAACACAGCAAGGTTAAAAAGAAGCAACAGTCGGTGTCTTGCAGTGCATAACAGGATCCAAGCATGTCCTGACATACGAACATGGAACACCCCTGCCATCACTTCTATGACAGAGGTGACCACACTTGGAGACTTTCGCAGTAGCGTTACATAGGACTTGGGGATGGAAAAGGTGTTACACAGTGAGACAGTGGTGACCAAGAGGTTACACTTGGAGACAATGATGTCTTGGGGGTGGGGAAGAGTTACAGAGGGAGGCAGTGTTGTAGCGCTGTCCTTAGGGACAGTTACACAGGGATCCAGTTGCAGCAAAGGAGTTACAGTGTAAGCCGGTGTTGGCCTATTAGTTCACAAGAGATGGGAGAGGTGTTAAAGAAGAAACCACTGATGGCTTGAGGGGAGGGGATAGAACAGAGCTAGAGAGAAGCTGATTTTTTTTTTACATTAGTAAGGGGGATGGTTTGGCAGGTAAACAAAACAAGCATTGGCATAGCCAATAGGTCTCGCCTTTGGGACCTTATAAGTGTTTAGCCATGCAACAGTTGATGTTGTTGCACTAAGGATATTGTGCTGGATAACTAAACATTTATAAGGTCCCGAAGGCGAGACCTATTGGCTATGCCAATGCTTGTTTAACATGAACTTGGAATCATTCATGCCCTCTCACTTTGACCATGATGCCACTAGTGAACTACAATACGTCAGTTGTAATGTGCACCTATATGTGGCCTAGATTCTTACTATATATGGAGCAAAATTATACTCGACTAAATGAAACAAAAAAGGTTTTTGTACCACGAATACCCTGCAGTCACATATTTCAAGATACTTTTGTAAGCAACTTAGAAAAAGAAAGGCAAGGTGAAATAAAATATTTGCCGCAGATTACACAATTTGCTCAAAAGAGGAAGCCTGGAGTGATGCCAGGTTTTCTGATTTCATTTTCTGCGAATCAGCCACTAGATGGTATCTCTTTATCGCTCCTGTTTTACATAAAAGGTTAATGCTCATATTTAATTCTTGGTGCATGATGTTAGAGCGTGGAAGGCAGGTAGAAGACGCTCAAAAGCTCGGCTCATTTTGGGCTCGACGGTCCAAGAAGGCCTTGAGCTGAGCCATTGCCAGACCACTGGCTTGAGCCTTGAGTGACTTATTCACCTCTGTTGCTTAACTAATTTTTACTCACCCCTCTTCTTGCAGGGGGGGGAGTAGCCACATGCCCCCAATAGAAGTCTCTGATAGGATCGAAGTGACAGCTCAACTAATTTATGCAATAAAAACAGGAAACATCTGTAAAAACGGTTACACTACTGAGCTCCAAAGGAAAACTCTTTTCCACCTGTCACATAAACTCTGTTGACTAGCCCTAAGATCTCAGACTCCGACATAATTTTACAAAAAAACTGATGGCCCGCGTCAGACATTCTCACGGAGAAGTAAAAACCTGATGTAAAGCAGCAAGAAAGAACAGCAATATGGGGGACACCTTTTATCTGAGCATTGCAATGGCATGCTCAGGTGGCCAGGAGTACTTCCTTGCTACTGGTGAGGGCAGGGGTAATGGTGCTTTAAACATAATGCTAGTCTCCAGGAGCTAAGCTTCCATAAGTGCAGCAGGTGCAGTGACACCGGGGCCAAGAGGTCTGAGGGACCCACTGATCCCTGATTAGAAGGCCAATTTCCTTCTTTGCAATGGGGCCCAGGTCACACTGACTACACCCCTGCTAGCCTCTGTGCCTTGCCTTATGATCCAGTCCCTGTGCCCAATCCCGCCTCTCCAACCAACAGGGCGCCAGTATGTCCGTCTCTTTGATGACATCTGGTTCTCTTTGCCCAATATAGCTCGTGCACATTGTCCAATAATCAGGGTTCCAGAATGCTCCTTTGTATGATGTTGTCCAATTCTCCTCACCAGATCCAAAATCACAATCAGAATTCCAGAATGTCCCTTTGTTTGATGCTTGGTTTTGTTTAAAAAGTATTAGGACATCATTGACAACAGAAGCCCTTTAAAGTGGCCATTCGGTGCAGAGTTCACTTTACCCAGTCTTGCGTCATTAACAGCCGTCAACAATAGACATTGTAGTATGTTCCTTTGTTTAATGATGTCATCTTGGGTTTTGAGCAATATTGTGACACCGGGCCCCTTCATCTGCAGTGGCATCACCGCTCCCCTTTTGAAGGAAGCCATCTTGTAATAAATAGGCCTCTTTAGGGAACTAGGTTGGGCATGGCTATATAATTTCCATTGCAAGAAATGTAGATGTTTTTTCATTTTCTTTATGGTGAATTGCTTAATTGCTTATTTACATCGGAACTGTCCTTCTGGGCTATGGATTAATACCGCTTGGTACATCCTATGTTATCCTGCTGTGTGTAAACTTTGTTTCTGTAGCCCAGTTCTAGAAAACACATTTAAAAAAGAAATGAGGTTCGGTTACAATTTCAAGTAGATCACACTTAGATGTCAGCAGCAGGCGCTCAACCGACTGGTCTGTCCTTGGCTCTAGAGCAAACCGCAAAAGACAGCTCTAATGCAAGCGTGGGACACAGACTCCTGACATGTGAATTTAAAGTGTTCTGTGTTTATAGATGAGACTGCTGAAGGTGCAGCGCATGAAGGAACAGGCTGACACCTCGTGTGATCTCTGATCTACAAATGTTCAGATCGGCATCAGCGGCAGCTTCTGCGACTTTTACTAGACGTCTGGGCAGGACCTGTGAGTAATAACACTGCATGCGGAGGCCTGACAAGTCAGCTTATTCGATTTACAAATCCGGCACGAAAGAGGTTCTGTGGGGTCCTTGAAAGGATGTCAATTAGAGATATCCAGGCATAGCTAACAGCAGGTACAAACTACCAACTACCAGGAATAAACTACCACCTCCCATCAAAAAACTAAAAGTATCTGACTTAAGTGAAAGCTGTTACAAAATCATAAAGAATTTAATGGACGAGGCAGTGTCACTGAAATTAACAAGACGTGCATTCGCAAGGATGGTGCAAAGATAAAGAACAAGGAAAAAAAACAAGCACGCAAGTGGTGCGCGCGCTTGCGAGCAGCAGGCGTGACCACACGCTCGTGCACCATGGCCTTTTGCTTGCGGTTACCTGCGCGGCTGCCGGGCGCGATAATTGAAAACACATGGCGGCCGTGTGGGTAACCGCAAGGAAAAGGCCATTGTGCACGAGCGTGTGGTCAGCTTTTGGAAGCCCCTTACAAAGTCTCGCAGAGCAACGCATGCGCGCTACTCTAGGCTCGACCTAAAAAGGAGATGAATAAGATAGGGAACTGGATGGATGGTAGAGAGCAGCAAGAGAATGGAGGGCAGTAGGGCAGGGAAATGGGGTGGGGGTGGTGATTTTACATCAGGAGTTTGAGAGGGGACGGAGGTGAGCGTCCAACTGAGAGCAAAAGATAGAAGAGTAAAAGTTGGCTAGAGCGGTTTGAGGATTTAGATCCAAAGAAAAAGGAGGAAGGCAACTTAGATGGGGAAAGACTGGGAACTAGACAAATGGCAGAGGTATGAGACAGCAAGACAAGGGAGACTATTTGAACAGGGAATTCGAAAAATGAGTGTTGAGATAGCAAACAGGAGAAGGAAGCGTCTTAGGCTCAAGTTGATGTGGTGTGTGTTAAATAGGAGAGGTTCTGTAGTTGGTACTTTTGTGATTTCTGCTATAAAGTACACAGCATAAGAACAATTTCACTTTGTTCTGCTGCATGTCCGGAGAAGTTTGTAATGTTAGCTCCTTCTGAATTTCGCACCTTCTAACGGGACTTTCTACCTGTAGTGTATTCACTTGCTTTGCATGCGATTACTTTACAACAGCAAAATAAACAATCCTTCCGGACTGCCTGTGGGTACAGACCTTATCTCTGGGGTGCCATTTCAAGCTCTGCTCCCTTGCAAAATGTAGCTGTAATATAGAATTCAGGGCATTTGGTAGAGAAGGCAAACACAACACAAAGGACAGACTTCTAGGCCCAGAGAGGCATTTACAGCCTGAAGGCCACAAGTCTTGCTGTTGTGAAGCAAAAGAGGGCCTCACCAACCTATCTACTCTAAGAAGGATTTATTTGGACACATTTACATTACTATGTTCACTTTCCTCTGTACACTTTTAAGAAGCCCCTTTCTATGCACTGCATAAATACACTATCCAGCCATATATGCTCCTTTATTTATTTATCCCTCCCGGTACATTCAAGGTAACCATTTCACATATCTCTTATTTCAGCGTGCAGTGCACCAGGCTCTAGTAGGAATGTGGCTTATCAGCTTCCAAATGAGGGTGCCGAGACTCTAACCTAGACTCACCACCACTTAGCCACATTCTGTGATCTTGGGCAAGTGCTTTATTTTTCTGGTCCTACATTTCCTAATCTTGCAAGATTAGTAGTGCTCACATAAAGGATAACTCATTTTACTAAGAGCTATCTAAAACAACAGTAAGTTGATAAACAGCACAGGAGCACTGTGTTTAACCCAAACGTTAAGTGTTTGCAGGGGGTAGTAGGGAAAAAAAGAGCCTCCAGAGGCTTGCCTGTTATTTTTATAAATTAGATAAAATGTGGGATATTGGAATGCCTGCGGGCACGCCTGTTTTCAGTGAGACCAGAGCTATAGTCAGGGCCACTGGAATTATGCGGCAGGAGAGGATGAAATTATGTGGCTGGGTTGAATACATTATGCAGCAAGGAAATGCAAATTATGCGACATAATGCGGCACAGTTGGTAATAGTATTAGTTCATTATTTCATCATTTTTAAACTTGGGTAACACTCTGTGGGCATTGGCTGCAACTCATTAGTACCAGTTTAACAAATAAATACGGCAATAAGCAACAGAAATGTGACCAGTCCAGCTTTGCAAAGAAGCTTCCGCTGTGCAGCAAAACACGTCATCGCATTTTTAGTAACTTTTTACCTGTTTAGCTAGAAACACATTTTTGTTAAAATCTGTGGATTATGCAGCAGATGACAGGTTATGTGGCAACTGCAGCAAATATATAATTATGTGATAATCGCCGCAACCGCTCAATCACATAATTCCAGTAGCCCTGGCTATAGTCCCTGTGAGGGCCTAAGGTTGCATCGCATAGCAGATGTTAATGGATGGCTTTTGTTCTGACTTAATGAAATCACCCTCAGTATAACACCCCAGTGCTGCTTTAAAGTCATGTTTGGCAATGCACAGAACAGCATATAAA
This sequence comes from Calotriton arnoldi, assembly GCA_963921515.1. Classification (NCBI taxonomy): domain Eukaryota; kingdom Metazoa; phylum Chordata; class Amphibia; order Caudata; family Salamandridae; genus Calotriton; species Calotriton arnoldi. Next base: position 1,118,166 of record CAWUFW010002420.1, read on the forward strand.
GCCCCTCAGTTTCAAGTGCAAGGTTTTGGTGACATCGTATCACTGACAGTAAGGCTTAGGCTTTCAGTCTGTGGTAAATAGTTCACTGCAAACCTGCCTGCAGAAGCAAACTCTGCCTTGCCCCTTCTGTTTTCTTTTTCTGACCTCTGATTCCTGGGTGCTGGTGAAGGAATAAATGCAGAGCCATAGGGGGAAGTAAAGAGCGTAGTGCAGGCACTGGTTTAGAAATTAGGGGTTCATCAAAAGGAAAGCAACAGAGGTGGGCTTGTAGGCTGCATGAGAGCCCCACAGGGAAAGTTAGGAGCTTTAATGTAGACTTGGTTGAGACATTAGAGGCTGAGGGAGCCTCCGGTGCAGAGGTACCGGATGAGACATTAAGCACAGACTGAAAGCAATGTGCAAAGGGAGTGACCCAAGAATTGCATGACAAAAGAAATCAAGGCACTTTACTGCAAGCCTTGGATGCGAGGGGAGGGGAGGATAGTGACCTCGGTTCAGCATGAGGCCCAAGGGTGGAACAAAGAAAGGGCAGGATCAGAAGGGTAAATAAAGAGATCGTGTAAAAGCAAGGGGCAGAAAAGCCAGCCTCCTACCCGACATTATTGGGAGTGTTCTCGAGCTGCAGAAGCTCCATGTTCGCCCCGTGCTCTAAGGAAATACTACAGACCGTTATCCATATACTTGAATGTACTGGTTTGGACAATTCCGTGCTACACAAAGTTCATGCTGAGCTTTACTTCATGAACACTCTGCACTTACTTGAAATAGGTCTCAGATCTTTTGTGTACAGTTATGTGGTTTATCCCGCATGCACTGTGTTCAAGAGACAAAGCTCGAGTTCTTAAAATCTATGTGCACACTCATCACTGTGATTTGCTGAGTATTAGCTCCAAAAGCTATGTGTCCAATGTACTATAAGTGGTAGAGGATTACTGCCTGCATCATACCTCACAATTTATTACAATCAGTACCTGTGGTGAGCAAAGCCATTCATCACTCATTTCACCTGGCTACGCTCGACTGCCCAGGTGGGTTCCATAATCGAAAACAAGCTCCTCTGCATCCTGCTATAAATTATGTCATGTGTGCATGGGATACGGGATTACACTTTGGACGAGACACTGACTGCTCGTTTGACGACGTCCGAGGATAGTTTGGTCTCAGTTAACCATAATTTACTGTCTACTTGTACTTTGGACAAAACAGTCATTAAAACTTCTTGCCCTTGCAAGAAATATTGATGTCTCGGGCGATACGAATTACCCACCCCTGCATGTATTTTGCCACCTTATTTGTCAGTACCAGTAATCTGGGCAAATACAGACAACAGCCTTTGATAAATGGTAAAGAGGCCATGGCATACAGGGACACAAGTGCAAGTGTCACTATGGTGACAGAGAATCTTGTGGCCCCTGACCAAATCATACTTGGAGAAATGTACCAAGTGACCAATGCAAACAATGTCAGGACTGACCATTTCTTGGCAGTTGTTAATTTCAGCTGGGGAGGGGTAACTGACCCTAAAAAGGTTGTGGTAAGTTCAGACCTACCAGTAGAGTGTTTGTTGGGCAATGATTTGGAGACTTCGGCCTGGGCTGAAGTGGAGCTAAAGACTCGTGCAGTAATGTTGGGCATCTCTGCAGATGTGTTTGCTGTGACTAGGTCATAGGCCAAACTGTCAACGACTGAACAGGCCCTGGAACAATGGACCAGGGGCCTTCCAAGAGAAGGAGCAGGAGGGGTAAGGTTGTGTCTTCCCCCCAGACTCAGGGTGAGGATCAGTCTCTTGAGGGAGATGATCTTAGTCCCTGTGAAGTAAGTGTCCCAGATGAACTTGAACCTGATCAGGCTGAGTTCTTGGGGACAGGAGACCCTTCCAGGGCAGACTTGAGTTTGGAGCAGCAAACCTGCCCCTCTCTTGAACCCCTCAGACAGCAAGCTGCTGCTGAGGCTGCTGGGAGTGTCAGTGGATCCCACAGGATCTATTGGGATGAGGGACTTCTATACTCCGAGGGTAGAGACCCCAAGCCGGGTGCCACCAGGAGGTTGGTTATACCCCAGAAGTTAAGAGGTTTCCTGCTCACCCTTGCACAGGACATTCCCCTAGCAGGACACTTAGGGCAAAGTAAGACTTGGGACAGTCTTGTCCCTCACTTTCACTGGCCTCACATGTCTGAGGACACCAATGAGTTTTGTCGCTCCTGTACCACCTGCCAAGCCAGTGGTAAGTCAGGTTGTACCACAAAGGCCCCCCTCATACCACTACCAGTGGTGGGTTCCCTTTGAAAGGGTTGGGATTGACATAATTGGTCCCATGAACACTCCAACAGCATCTGGGCACAGTTATATTCTAGTGGTGGTGGACCATGCCACTAGGTACCCAGAGGCAATTCCCCTTAAAACCACCACAGCTCCTGTGGTGGCCAGGGCCCTCCTGGGAATCTTTTGCAGAGTGGGTTTCCCTAAGGAGGTCTTAACTAACAGAGGTACAAACTTCATGTCAAGTTACATAACTGCAATGTGGAAGGAGTGTGGAGTGAACTACAAGTTCACCAAACCCTATCACCCACAATGCAATGGGTTAGTTGAAAGGTTCAACAAAACAATCAAGGGCATGATCATGGGCCTGCCAGAAAAGCTTAGGCGAAAATAGGATGTTCTTTTGCCCTGCCTTGCCTACAGAGAGGTCCCTCAGAAGCGGGTTGGCTACAGCCCTTTTGAACTTTTGTTTGGGCATCCAGTTAGGGGTTCCTTGTGTTTGGTGAAGGAGGGATGGGAGTTACCTCCCAAACAAGACATTGTGGACTATCTACTTGGTCTCCGCTCCAGGATGGCGGAGTACATGAAGAAGGCCAGCAAAAACCTTGAGGCATTCAAGAAATGCAAAAAGCTTGGCATGACCAAAAGGCTGTTCTGACTGTTTACCAGCCAGAGCAGAAGTTGTGTGGGTGCTGGAGCCTGTGGCCCCAGCAGCTCTCCAAGACAAATGGAGTGGACCCCATACCATAATTGAGCAAAAAGGTGAGGTCACCTATCTAGTGGACCTTGGCACTCCCAGGAGCCCCCACAGGGTGCTCCATGTGAACAGGCTCAAACTTTTTATAGACAGGGCTGACATGGGCTTGCTCATGGCAATTGATAAGGGACAGGAGGCTGAGAGTGACCCTCTCCCTGATCTCCTCTCACAAAACCCCGATGATGGATCTGTTGATGGTACAGCTTTGGCAGGCAGCCTCACTGACCAGCAGCAGATTGATGCCAGGAAGGTCCTCAATCAATATAGGCACATGTTCTCTTTGACACCCAGTCAAACCACCTGGTGTACCCATGAAGTGGACACAGGTGGGAGTCTACCCGTTAAGAATAAAATCTACAGGCAGCCTGGCCATGTCAGAGATTGCATCAGGACAGAGGTCCAAAAGATGCTGGAGTTGGGAGTGATTGAACCCTCAGATAGCCCTTGGGCTAGTCCAGTGGTCCTGGTACCAAAACCTCACACCCAGGGTGGTAAGAGAGAGATGAGCTTGTGTGTGGACTACAGGGGGCTCAATGCAGTCACTAGGACTGATGCTCACCCAATTCCAAGAGCAGATGAGCTTATTGATACTTTGGCCTCAGCCAAATTCTTGAGCACATTTGGCCTCACTGCTGGCTATTGGCAAATCAGACTAGCTGAGGAGGACAAACCAAAAACTATTTTCAACCCCTAGTGGGCATTATCAATTTATTGTAATGCCCTTTGGATTGCAGAATGCACCTGCCACATTCCAAAGGCTGGTGAATAAATTTCTCACAGGTCTGGAAGCCTATAGTGCAGCATATCTTGATGAAATAGCGGTCTTTAGCTCCACCTGGGAGCATCACCTGGTCCACCTGAAGAATGTTTTGGAGGCTCTGCAGAAAGCAGGCCTCACTATCAAGGATACTAAGTGCCAGATAGGGCAGAGTAAGGTTGTGTACCTGGGCCACCTTGTGGGTGGGGCCAGGTTCAACCATTACAGAGCAAAATCCAGACCATAATGGACTGGGTTGCTCCAACTACCCAGACTCAGGTCAGAGCTTTCTTGTGCCTGACTGGGTATTACAGGAGATTTGTAAAAGGATATGGGTGTATAGTGACGACCTTGAATGATCTCACCTCCAAGAAAATGCCCAAGAAAGTTCAGTGGACAGTTAGCTGTCAGAAGGGATTTGATGATCTCAAGCAGGCCATGTGCACTGCTCCCATTCTGCAGAGTCCTGACTACTCCAAGCAATTTATTGTCCAAACAGATGCATCAGAGTTGGGGGTAGGGGCTGTGTTGTCACCACTTAAAAGCTACTGGTTGATCCTGACCCTCTGCATTATCAGCAGAAGGTTGACCCCCAGAGAGAAACTTTGGTCAGCCAATGAGAGGGAGGCCTTTGTTGTGGTCTAGGACTTGAAGAAGCTGAGGCCATACCTGTTTGGCACTCACTTCATTGTTCAGACAGACCATAAGCCCCTCTTATGGCTAAAACAGGTGAAGGGTGAAAACCCCAAACTTTTGAGGTGGTCCATTTCCCTACAGGGGATGGACTTTACAGTGGAACATAGACCTGAGAGCAACCATGCCAATGCAGATGGATTCTCCAGATATTTCCACTTAGAAAATGAAGACTCAACTGGGCAAGGTTAGGCTCATCTCCTTACGTTGAGGGGGTACAGGGGGGAAGTTATGTAGGAAAGTAGGATCTGCTTCTTATGGTTACCCCGACTTTTTGCTTGATGTGATGCTGTTTTTGACTAGTCTGACTGGGATCCTGCTAATCAGGACCCCAGTCTATCTGCTTTCTCCCTAAACGGTTGTGTTATGTACTTAGGTACACTCCAGATTGGATACTGGGGTACCCTTGTCAGTCCCTAGTATACAGTACACATGTACCCAGGGCATAGGTACCCCAGAGGCTTCCCATGGGCTGAAGCATGTATTATGCCACCCATGAGAGGCCATGCAAAATGGAACTACAGGCCTGCCATTGCAGCCTGTGTAAAGTGGTGCATGCACCATTTACTTAAGATATAGGTTTACTATATCTAAGGGTCACTGCACTTAAAACCTATAAATCACCCCTATACCAGGCCTTTGCAATCCTGAGGGGAGGGTGCTTGGTTCTAAGTGAGAGGGTGCCCCTGCATGAGCAGGACACCACTGCAGCCTAAGGAGTCCATTCTCCCGGGTTGTCAGTGAAGCAGCCATATACTACTATAGAGGGGCATTATGCGACCGCTTAATGACCAACTCTAAAACGACTGAAACAAACCCTATCGTGTTTGGGGTCAAACATGTTGGAATCGTACCCTCACACCGGTATTTGGTGTGGGAGGTATGATTGCACCCCTCAGAAACGTCCTTCATGGGGCTCTTGGTGTTCCCGGTACCAGCCTTCTAGCTCCGGACAGCACAAAATGGTTGCTGCCTACCAGAGACACATTTCTGCCCTTCTGCTGCTGAGCCAAGCTTGAGCAGGGGAAGGCATGACAATAGGCCTCCTGTCACAGGGAGGTGTGACCACCTCCCAGACAGGATTTAGTGTATTAGGGCTGGGTGGGTGCGCTTGCCAGAGCCTGAAAGTCTGCATGAGGGGCACATTTGGTGTCCCTGGGCATAGTCCAGTTCAAACCAGTCAAAGGGCATGGGAGTAACCTCCCACCTGTCCAGACCCTCCCCTGGGAGGGTCCTCTGAATCTTTCCAACCCTCTCCCGTGGGTACTTAAGGGCTTACCTGGTAGTAGGACCTTAGATTCATCGTTGACAAGATCCAGAACTGAAACCACTGCACTTTGACCGCCTGGGCATTCTGGACATCGTTTGGGCCTGACTTCGTCTCCCTCTCAGTCTGCTGCATCGTCTGTGCCTGTGCACCATACAGGATCCGTGCAGGACCTGTGGAGCATCCAAGACATCTGAAGATAATCTCCCTTGGAGTGAAGGAGTCACTCCCCTACGTTCGCAGGCACCGCAACACTGCTGACCGGTCTGCTGTTCATGAGCTCCTACGGACTCCGAAGGGTCCAGCAACACAAGAGGTGGGTTCCTACGTCCCTCGAGGCCTGAGCTGCCCTCTCACTCAGTTTGAGGCCAGAATCCCTCGTGGGGGCTGCAATACTCTAACCCCTGTGCACCGCGTACTTTTGCAAGTGCTTGTTGGCAATTCTGCAACAAGTGCATTGGGCTCCGTGTAGCCCCAACCTCTGGCAACTTCTACACAGATCTTCGACCACCTCGCACCGAGTGCTCCGTGGCCTGATGTTTTGTAAAGCTGCTCAAGGTCCTCTCGCGACTCCTGTGCCTCCGGCCTGTGGGTCCAATTGAGGGTCATCTTTGTTTTCCTTGGGCTCCCCCGATTGCTCGGGGCCTGCCCCGCCTCCCCTGTGTGTGGCGAGTCTCCTGGACCTTGCTGGTCCAAACCGTACACTTCTTTGACCTTCTGCGTGGGTTGCCGTTGCAAAGGCTTGTTGGAGCTCCCGCCGGACACCAACCCCTCAGCACTCGACATCATTCGTGGGACAGCTCGTATCCGGCTCCTGCTCGTTCTCGACATCGCCTGGTCCCCGCAGCTGCAGAGTCAAGGTCCCCATCAACTATCCTGAAGCACCCGACATCGGTGGGCATTCGTCTTCCGAGCCCCTGGTCACTCTCAAGTGACCAAGACTCTGTACCCTCTGCTTTCAGGTACTCCGACAAGAATCCACGTTTGGATTCCAACGGACACTTTCTCCCCTTCCAGCAGCGGCACTTTCTCGAAGTCCTCCATTGGGTTCGACGCCGGTTTCCGACACCACTTCAGACCCATGCACCCGGCTCCCCTGGAATAGGTAACTTGGGTACTTCGGTATCCACGGGTGGCGTGGCTCTCCAACCTTCTGTCTTCCACAGGGTTTCTTCCAAGTCCACTGGGACGGGGTCCTTGAACTTTAAAATTCCAACCGCGACTTTCACATAGACTTGTACGGAGCACGCAATCGTGTTCTCGCACTGCACACGCACTCCGTGGGGTACCTACCTACTCACCTTGGGTGGTTCCTTGGGGTCCCAGCAATTCTACGTCCTCTCGACACGGTCTTGACTCAAGTCGTGGTTCTTATACCACTTTCTTAGTATATGGTTTGGTCCCCCCCTGGGGCCCATTCTGTATTAGTGCCATTTACTGTTATTTCTTTGCTGAAGTATTGTGTGCTTTTTGTCTATCTCCGTGTAGGAGATACTGTAACGTACTAGATAGGGTTATATAATAAATACTTATTTTTATAACTACTGTGTGGTTCTCTTTTCATTTAATCTATACTATAAGATTGCATTCTGGTAAAACAAGCTGCTTTACACTCCTTCAAGACTTAGCTGCTCTCCACATCTACCACTTGGATAGCTTTCTACGGTTGTCTGAAACCTCTTAAATCACCGTAAGGGTTGTCTGGACTGGTGCAAGGTGCCCACTTTAATTAGTGGACATCAAATACCAGGCCAGCTTCTCACAGTTGGAAATTCCAGCTTTCCAAGGTGTCACATGGTGGTAGACACGGCACTAAGATGTGGTTCCTATTGGCATACCCTGAGCAACAGAAATCTTTCTACATCAAAAATTCCTAACACAGGGAGGATGGAAATAGGATGAGGGAAACACTTTCGATATCCACAGTATGTAGCCTCGATTAAAGGGAAATTTGCCCCTGGCAGTGATAAAAATGGTTCTGTGTTTCTGACCAATGTGCTTAAACAGTCAAGTTCTGCAGGACCAACTGAAAGCTCCTTGATAAATAAATCCATCCACTAGTGTTCATTACTGCTACTCTGGAATATGGTTAAATATTTTGAGAGGAAAACTCTACAACTTACATCAAAGTGTGTTGAATTAATGCTAGTTGATGAGAAGCTAGTTGATGGGCTGGTGGGCCTAGATCTATGTACATCCCCTTCTTCGAGTAGCCAAATAAATTTTAAGTACAATCATCTATTGAGAAAGCCTCACCAAGTCAAGACTCTGCTAAAACCACTCAGTTTACCCCACCCAGACTCTTCACGATGGGGATTCAGAATTAATGAGAGTAGAATGACTGGGTGAGGGAAGTAAAGGCACTGCAGGGTTTACCCACGCCCAATACAAATGGATAAACAGCCCTATGGCAACTACTGCTGAGCTTTAGAAGATAGGTGTAGCAATGGAGTCAACCATTCAATTCATAGCCATTCCAGAATATCGCACACAGTGTTTGATGATACTTCTTTTTCCACTCAGAATAAAGTTACCGCACAAGAATCTAGGAAAGTCACTATACTAACTATCCCGGAATATAGCTGAGAGCCCTCTAAATTAGTTGACCCCCAACTGGTGGGCCTGTCGACAGTTTTGATATTTGCATTTTTCAATACACATGGTGTTTGCAGCCCAAGTTACGCTTGGGCTTCATAAAGTACAGTAACTCTCTAAGGGGTTCACCATAGGGGGGCCGAAGAATCTGGGTAAATACTGCTCTGATTGGGAAGATGAAACTGGTAGACCCCAAGTCACACAATATACTAAGTATCAGTATAAGATCAACCCAAAGTCAAAAATGCTATAGCTATAATGTCTATAGACGCACAGGAAGGGGCATCAGTGGCTCTGTAACACTCAAACTCGAAATTTGACGTCTTAGCGGAGTGACTCCTTTTAGGTCTGGATGAATGCCTTGGAATCCTCGTTAGGGGCAATGGTAGGCAGAAATATGCTAACCATATAAAGGGTGTATATTTGTGTAAAAAAAAAAAAAAAAAGTCCTTGCTTGTTTTTAACTCTAGCCCAGAGGGCACCAGAATAACAATAATTCAGCTCATCCGGAGACAGATTTATTCTCTCTTCTTTTTTTCCCTTTTTTGCACTCTGCCCTCATTCTAAACTAGCATCTGCTCATCTGATTGAAAACACCTCTGCTCCTCCCTTCTTGGGGAGCCGTAGCCCACACAAGGTACCTTGCGGTCCTGGTGTGAAGGGGGAACCCAATCATGAAGCATGTCATCTTCGGGTGAGTGAGGGTTCTCATCCTTAAAGAAGCATTCTTCCTTGAGAGACAGATTCCTTTTGTAGCTTTTCTTTTTCTCCCCTTGTTGGATACAAGACGTACTTTGTGCGATTTTCAGTTCTGTTTAGGGAGTCGAACGTTTCTGGTAGGGCATCTCCCTCTAGATTCCTTTTGCGCATCAATTGTCTGAACCACTCAGACAGCTAGAATCATATATTGAAAATTTCAATTTTAGTGGTCCATTGATTATTGCAGGATATTTTAGTACCACCTACGAGCCACTAGATACAGCAAATTGTTTTATCTCTGCAAAGGAAGGTGAATTGTGGGCTGTTCCTGAATTACTAATACCCCCTATTAAACGCTGGACAACAACAGCTATCCAGCTGAATGCTCCAACATTGTCATTGGGACACAGGGCTTGTAATAGGAGTACGCGCTCTGATACAATCGGTTGTCACACTTATAATAGACCGAATAATAGTCTGATAGACTACATTATTTTAAATCTAAAGCTATGAAAGGATTTGGTAGACATGAATTATTGAACGACAAGACCGTGACCATAATGCTCGCAATTTGACCCAGTGGGGAGGGAGGGGGTGTTATTTATGCTCTGTTTACATCCATTCCACTGCCCGAGAGTGAATTTACCCTTTCAAACAGACGTGCAGTAAAGTGGGATACCCTATCACAACATACTGAGAATTTAACTATTCTGCATAGGGATGTGGCTGAGGGAATGGAGTCATTGATGGACTTATTTTTTAACCATTCTAGTCCAAATACAGTAATTGCAGGCCATGAACAACTCTTCACATGGGTAAAAACACATTTACAGGCGACATCCTGATCCTAAGGAAAACAAAAACATCCAAGTGTAAAAAGGTGTGTTAAGATCCCATGGGTGTCTTGACGAGTGCAATTAAAAGCACGAATAAGGACTCCATTAGATTAGCAAGGAATGAATAAAAACACTTCTGTCAGCTAAGAAGGAGTGTGATGATATCTGATCAGACCTCGTTTAGGTTGCAAAGGATACAAAACTGTTCTGGCATATCGTGGTAAATGGTGGCGGACATAATCAAATACCCACAGAGTATTTTACTAAACCACATGCTTGGATAGACCATTTCACTAGCCTATATTCGGTCAATGGTAATTGTCGTAATGAAGATGCCTCGATGCAAGCTAGCTGCTCGATGGTAGCTACTGAAACTTTCAAACTATCTTTAGCAGGCACCCAGAGAGCAATTAAAGGCATGCCTAACAAGGTGCCAGGATCTGCTAAAATACCAGGTGATCTCATTGCATCAGAGCCACACATGTGGGGTCCCTATGTCAATGCACTTTCTAATGCCACTTTGGCAGGAACTAAAATACCATCTACATGGACAGAGATTGAGATTATTCCCATTTTTAAAAAGGGTAAAAAGGAAACGCCGGGAAATTATCAGCCAATTACCAACTAATAAGCCTTATAAACATCCCATTTTTGGTTCTTAGTTATTTGCATTTTGGAAATTCCAATGAATCAAGGGCTAGTGATGAGCTTCAACAGACGATCATTCCAGCACTGTGAGACACTGTGTTCGAATTAGCAGAGGGTGGCATGTGGGAATGTTGATATGGCTACTAGCCGTGACTGTTCGAATTGTTTTATAAAAATTGCCAATAAACAGAACTTTGAAAAAAAAAAAGAAATGGGAGTCCCGGAAAATATTTGGTTTAACCTTATAAGATTGCATGCTAACATTTACGCAAAAGTTAGATGGGAGGGCCAGGGTCAACTAACTGAATGCATCCCAATAAAGAAAGGGGTGCTTTCAGGCATTAACGAACAAGTTATTTACCTTCGGGAATGCCTTATCTGGTAAAGACTATCTAGCTCAGATTCCTTACGTTGGAATATTCCCCTTGCGTCAAGACTGGATTCAGGAATTTCTCATGAGCAGTACCCCTTCACGCCGGTAGTTGGTGTAGTTCAGCCCTGCGTGGCATCGTCCACGCCGGAAATAACGTTTGCGAAGAATATATAGGCGCCATTCAGGAGCACGGACTTCAGTTACTTTTCAACACTTTCCCCGCCAGAAGCACGGAGCCACAAAGTACACTTACCACTGGTATGGAAAATTACAGCCCTGAAATGGAAGAACTGTGTCCCTGGAAATCTGTTCGCAGAGCAGGGAGGATAGATAGGTCGGTAAGGAATCTGCAGCTCGATAGAGTCTCTACTAGATAAGGCATTATCAAACGTAACTATCTTGTTTATCTGATACAGACTTCTAGCTGCAGATTCCTTACCTTAAAATAATACACCCAAGCAATACCTCCCCGGAGGTAGGTCTGCGGACCAGTTTCTCACGAGGAAATCCTGCAGGACTGAACGGGCAAAATACCCATCTCTCCGGACCTGACTGTCCAGACAGTAATGTTTGGTGAAAGCGTGCAATGAGGCCCACGTTGCTGCCTTGCAGATATCCATGACCGAAACTCCACGAGCTAACAGAGTGGTTGCAGTTTTAGCTCTGGTGGAATGAGCACACAACTTTCGGGGTTGCTTCTTGGCCAATGTGTAGCAGATTTTGATGCAGAGCACGCTGGTTTGCTTCTGCACAGCAAGTCCTTTCTTCGCTCCGACATACCCCATGAAGAGTTGGTTGTCCACCTTTAACTCTTTTGTGCGGTCAAGGTAGAGCGACAACGCTCTTTTTGGGTCTAGCCGGTGAAATTACTCCTCTTCCTTAAGGGATGAGGCGGAGCGTAAAAAGTAGGCAGAGTGATGGTTTGGCCTAAGTTAAATGGAGTGACCGCTTTCTGAAGAATGAAAGCTCTCGTACGAAGCACAAGTTTGTCTGGACAGATGTTAAGATAAGGAGGCTTGGATGACAAGGCCTGAAGTTCTCTGACCCTCCGGGTAGATGTGATTGCCACAAGAAAGGCCGTCTTGATGGTAAGGAGCCCGAGTGGACAATTGTGCAGAGGCTCAAAGGGGGCGCACAAAAGGAAGGCGAGGACAAGATTGAGATCCCATTGGGGCATAACTAAGGGAGCGGGAGTGAACATATGTTGCAAACCTTTCAAAAACCTATGCGCTGTATATTCGGATGGGAAGTTTGTTGTTGTAAATGTGCTACTCTGCTGCTATATACTACTTGCATGTGAGGCATGTATTGACTATTGACTCCTGTTCTAATGAGGGATTGGACTACCGCACTATTGTATGATGACTGACACCGTTAGCCTTTCTTGTCCTGTGTTTCTTGAAAAGCCAATTAAAAAAAAAACAACCTATGTACGATAGGGGATTGGAAAAGGGAAGGTTGGTCAGGCAACCAAAGAAAAGCCGAAATTGCAGATAGACATCCCTTAACAGAGCCCTGCTGGGCAAGGGAAAGGATAAACAGGAGCACCTGAGACAGGGGGCAGAAAGGTCAAAGTAGCTTTCTGAACACCATGCCACAAATTTAGTCCAACAGCGGGCATAAACCATCTCATCTTGGTAGAGGGACGCCAGACTGCCAAGATAACGTTGCAGACTTTGAGCAGAAGGTAGAAGGCTATCAACTGTCACTGCTCAATCTCCATGCAATAAGGAGGAGCATTGACAGGTTAGGGTGGAGAACCCGCCCCTGCTGCTGCAACAGAAGATACTCCCGAAGGGGCAGCCTGATCGGAGGACCAATGGCCTTGCTCAACAGCTCAGGATACCAGACTCTCCATGCCCAGTCCGGAGTCACAAGAATGACTTGGTCCTGGTTGTTCCTGATCCTTTTGAGAACTCTGGTCAGGAGTGGTATTGGCGGAAAGGCATACAGGAGGCCTGAGCTCCACCGAGACTAAAAGTGTCTGAGCGAGAGCTGCCTTGGAAACTCCTGCGCACAGAACTGCAGACATTCCACGTTTTCGGCAGAGGCAAACCGATCTAACTAAGGCTCTCCCCACTGCTGAAAGAGACCTTGCACCACCTCCGGATGGAGATGCAATTCGCTATCTGCTAGGCACCTTCGGCTGAGTTCATCCTCTCTGGCTTTCAGACAGCCCACCAGATGCTGAACCACCAGGGATATGCCCTGCTGTTCCAGCCATGTCCAGAGAGACAGGACCTCTTGACAAAGGGTCCACGCCCCCACCCCATATTGCTTGTTGTAGTACCACATGGCGGTGGTGTTGTACGTGAACATCTGCACTAGCCTTACTTGGATGGAGGGTAGAAAGACTTTCAATGCCAATCGGATCGCTCGGAGCTCCAACAGATTGATGTGAAGTAAGGATTCCGCCAGAGACCAGAGTCCTCTGATCTCCACCTCTCCCAGATGGCCGTCCCATTACACAAGTGATGCATTAGGCCCCGCAGCCTCAGAGTCAGTCTCACTGAAATCCAGGATAGAGACTGAAACGTCAATATCAAAGACAGAATATCCTGGACTCGCCGTTCTGGAGGATAGTTCCGAAACTGCACCATGTCCAGAACAGCTCCAATGAAAGGAGAACCTGAGAGGGACTCGGGTGTGACTTCGGCATGCTGAGATTGAACCCCAGCGAATGCAGGAAGTCCGCTGCAGTCTGGAGGTGGGAAACGACAGCCTGGGGCGAGCCCATCTTCAACAGCCAGTCGGCGAGACAGGGAAAGACTGGCACCCCTGATCTCCGCAGATGAGCTACACCACCACCATCACCTTAGTGAACACCCGAGGGGCGCTGGTGAGGCCAAAAGGGAGCACAGGAAACAGAAAATGTAAGTAACCCAAAGTGAACCACAGGTAGCGCCTGTGGGCAGGCCGGATGGGAATGTGAAAGTAGGTGTCGTGCAAGTCCAAAGCTAATATCCAGTCTCCAGGGTCCAGGGCAGACCGGACCTGAGCCAGAGTAAGCATCTTGAATTTCTCCTTCTTGAGGAATAAATAGAGAGAGCGTAGATTGAGGATTTGACGAACGCCTCGGTCCTTCTTGGGAACCAGAAAAAGGAAATAGCAACCAAAACCTACTTTTGGCACTGGCACTCTCTCTATGGCTCCTTTGGCCAAAAGAGCTGTTAATTCCTGGGGGAGTAGAGATAGGTGGTGTAAGAAGCTGGCTCTGTATATACTATACCAAAGTAAGGTATAGTGTGCACAGAGTCCAGTGGATCTGCAGAGGCTGTACGGAGGCTCAAGTAGATAATACTAATGGTCTCTTTTGTGGTAGTGTGGAAGAGCAGTTAGGCTCATCAAAGGGCAGTGGTAAGCATTTGTTGTGCACACACAGACATGCAATAATTACACACACTCAATGACTAAATCCGAGACTAATTGTTTGTAAAAATATTACTTATGTATGTTTATTTCTTTGCAAAGATACTTTGTTGCCTTAAAATACATGCAAATAAATGCAATATCACTGTTTTTCAATTTCAAAAGTAGACAATGCATTTTTCAATCAGTACAATGTTATCCTACGGGAGGAAAAACAATCCACAATATGCAGGTAAGTAAACTATTACAGTATTGAGCTTTTGGATGAAGAATCAGTACCAGGCAAGGTTCAGGTAAGTAACAAAACTGCACAATCAGCGGCACTCGAGCGGCTGGGTGCAGAGGTCAAACTCGGGGCCTGATGCCAATGTTATCCAATGGAGACAGGGGGCAATCAAAGATGCACTACTTGCAGGTAAGTAGCACAGTTTTGGAACCCAGTCTCCAAGGATTAAGCAAGCACAGGGGGGCATAAGGTAATACCAAACTTACACCCTCAGCAGCACAGGGGCGGCCAGGTGCAGAGTGCCAACACACAGTCGGGCACCCAATGCAAACCAATGGGGAATCTCGAACTTGGAAAAAGACAGCATGCTCAGGCCAGGAGGCAGATCGTTGGAAACCTACAGCTGCACAGGTAAGCTGGGATGTGCTGGGGCATCGGGACACTGTCAGTAGATCTCCCCAAGAACCTGGGGCTCCGGGTGCAGGTGTGTCCTTTGGCACCAATACGGTCGAGGTTGGGGGGGGAGAGGGGGGTCATCGTACAGAGGCTGCAGGCGTCGACATGGAGTCTGGCAGGGGTCAACTCACGAGGGGCTCTTGCTCAGGATCACTGGGGGCACTCTTCTGGACCGGTGGGCCGCTTGGACTCGGGACGTGGTCATTGGGTGCAGAGGTGGTTGACTTCGCAGTTCCACAGCCAGAGCTTGGGTCTTTACATGGTTTTCTTCTGGACAGGTCCATTGTCCACAGGGGATCAGGAGTCTTTTTAAAAAGCAGGCAGTACTCCCAGGGTTCTGGAGGTCACTGGCTGCATGACGAGTTGCTCTTCTGCAGCAGGGTCTTTGAGGGCTGCAGACAGGCCAGTAGAGCTGGGGTCAGGTTAGTTGGTGTCTTTAGTCTTCACTGCTACACGGACTTCTTTGTACTCTTCTTTGTAGGCCGTTGGTAATCTGAGCATTAAGGTTAAGGGTGCCCCTTAATACTCAATTTAGGGGCGTTACAGGGGTTCGAAGGTAGCAGCCAAAGGGCTACTTACCTTTAGGATGACTACACCCTTTGTATGCCCACTCTCTTTGGGGAGGGGGCATACCCCTAACCCTATTGTCTAAAACCCTCCAAAACAATATGGAGAATTTTCAAAGGCGGGGGGTCATTTCAGCTCAGGGCGCCTATGGGGTGGTCCTGGCTGAGAGGGGACACACCTCTCGTTTACAAATTATTCTGCCAACTTTTCCACAAAAGTGGGACTTGTTATGCTGAACAGGGCCTCTCCAGCTAGTGAAGATGCCCGCTCCCCTGACCAAAAGGCAGGAAGCCTTTAAGGCTCACCACTGTTCTATGCTGTTCCTGCTTGGGGGTAGGTGTGAAGCACCTTCACCCAGAGCAGGCTTTGTTTCTGACCCACGAGAGCAAAAGGCTTCCACCTCAGGAGGTCAGAAACATGTCTAGAGATGGCAGGCTGGTGCAAACCTGTCAGGCACACACTAGTGGTTTGGTAGGTTTTCAGGGGGCACCTCTGAGGTGCCTTCTAAGTGCATTTTTTTATGAATCCAGCACTGGCATCAGTGTGGGCTCATTAATATGAGATGTTTGGTACCAAACACCAGGGAATTCGGTGAAGCCATCATGGAGCTGTGGAACTCAAATTGGCAAGCTCCCAGTCCACGTACTCGGTATGATTTCACTGTACACTTATAATATCTAAGAATGGACTTAGACACTATAGGAGAATATCTGCTCATGCCGTTATGCCCTCACATGAGGTAGAGTGGACCCTGCCTTAGGGCTGTAAGGCCTGCTGAAGGGGGTGACTTACCTATGCCTCTTGCAGTGCTGGTAGGCCTGGCACACAGGGATGTGTGCCAGGTCAACTCTTCACTTTTATTTGCACCAAAACACGCAGGCTGCAGTGGCAGTATGCTTGTGTTTGGTGAGGGGTCTCTTAGGGTGGCACAATACATGCTGTTGCCCTTAGAAAACCCTCTCTTGTAACAATGCCTTTGGTACCACTGGTACCTTTTACAAGGGACTTATGTGTAGAAAAGAGGTGTGCCAATTGTGGAAACAAAGGTACAGTTTTGGGAAAGAACACAGGCACTAGGAACCTGGCTAGCAGGAACCCAGTGCACATTCAGTAAAAGATGCATCAGAGTCAGGCAAAAAGTGGGGGGTAACCATGCCAAAAAGGGGTACTTTCCTACAGATGGTCCTCCGTCAGCCTGTCATAAGATGGTGTCATGGAGGAAGTGGTAGTCTTGAAGGAGAGGGAGTAGCCCCTTCGGACAATCTGCAAAACCCACCTGACCAATGTTATGGACTGCCAGCAGAGCAGGTGATGGCGTATCCGGCCACTGACTGGGTGCCCATGATGATACGTGGGCAGACTAGGAGGGTTTGGGGGCTGTTGCTGCGGCTGCGGGAGGAGTTGGTGGACTGAGACGATGGCTGGCCACCCGGGGCCAGTAGGAATTGTGTAATTGCTTTAAAATCCTATGTGAGAACAAGGATAAACTGTTCTCAGTTGTTCTGAATCTTCAGATCGCCACTAGATGGACTCTTACTGAGGAGTACTCCAGGCCACTTTTCGTCAGGTGCAGCAGGTATAGAAGGATTTGATGGGGCTACATAGAGACTGAGTGGAGGTACAGATCTTTATGCCACATGCAGAAGGTTTTCCACTCGGCATTCCAAGTCTTGCCTTCGCCAATATGATTTTGTAATCAGGTGGACTGTCCCAAGTGGCCAAATTCTAGGATATCAGGAACTAGGCTGTCAGGCTGAAGGATCGGAGATTGCGGGTGAGTATCTCTCCGTTCTATCCAGAACGGAGCCTAGGATGCTGTTGAGCCATATTTCCGAGCTTTAGGATAGTCTACTAATACTGGCGGGGTCACACCAGGGCAATAAGGATCAAGGAACAGTGATCCGCATTGCCTTATTCAGTAACCTGGGGATTAGGGGAAACCGAGGAACAACAAAAGCAAAGCGGTTTGATGATTTCATTCAAAAGACAGTGCTATTGGTTCCTGGCTGCCAGATACCGGAGCTTCTTGTTTTGGGATGTGGCAAACAGATCTAGAACACAGTGGCCCCATGTGTCAAAAATGTAGTGCACTTGTCCTTGATGGACCTCGCGTCCATGGCAGTTTGAGAGAGCACAAATAAGCACATCTGTTTAGTCGTTCCGACAACCTGGAATAGATTCTAATGCACTATTCACATGGTTGGAGATGATCCAGTCCCAAAGCATTTGCGCTACTTCGGAGAGAGAGCAGGAACTCATGCTCCCGTGCTTTTCGATGCAATAAATTGAGGTTCTACGGTCCGTCTGTGTGAGGACAGCTTGTCTTACCAAATACGAAAGAAACAACTGCAGGCCCAGTGTTATTAAACTTAGCTCTAAGATGTTTATGGGAGCAACTCTATGCCAGACCAGAGGGATCCTGCATGTGGGCTCCTCATGCATCTGATGTCATTACTATCCTTTCTCGAGGGTAGAAAAGGAAGGTTCGCGTTGCATTTTGATGGAAAACTCCATCACAGCAGCACTTGTTTGAGATGTCTTATTACTTGGACAGTGTTGTCCCAAGATCCAGTCATTTATAGCCAATGCATATCTAGTTTTTGGGACTTATTGTAAGTCTGCAGAACAGAACAGTATTGCCCCAAAAGAGATTCTACAGTCTGATGGAAAAAGTTTACTTGCCGTAAAGGTTTTTGCATCCTTTCCAAGAAGGGAAAAGGCTTTTTTCGTAGCTGTGTATCCAGGATCTGGCCCAATATCTGAAAGAGACTGATGCAGTTGGCTACAGAGTCCTTTGCCTCTTCCCTTGATGGAGCTTTGATGAGCCAGGCATCCAAACACGGATGTACCTGGTGACCCTGATGTCTCATGAAGGGAAAAAGAAACACACTAAAGGTGCGGTGGCTACTCTGGTGTGTTATTCCTTAGTCTCTGGTCAGGGTAGCCACTCAAACCACAAAGTTCTTTTAAGGACGAGAATCACCAGAGACCAATCTTTTTGGAAGAGGAAGCCTCACACACATTGGGTGTTATGCTTTACCATAGGCAACCTCTCCCCACCCTAGTGGGATAATACCACTAGGGTGGACTCAACCTCCTGAGAGAGGAATTTCTTAGATAAGGTACTACTGGATAATGCGGGATCCAGATTAAACTAAAAATACCTGGAGGGGCCCAGGCTATCACCTTTATTTACGGGAGTCTCTGGTATGTCCACAAACTGAAGTCTTGATGGATCCTGAGCTTAATGGCTCAATCCATCTCATTATGCCAACATGATTCTGCCCATAACTGTTGCCTCTACCAGTCACGCACATTCATGAGGGCCAAGGATCCCTAATGGGCTGGCCTAATCACCATTATAACTAGTGAATGATAAACACAAGGAGTATCCAAACCTTATATTTTTTGGTTATAGTTTATACCTAAAATCATAGGGGACAATATTAGTGATAATAGTCCAAAAGTAAATGCTCTACCAATAATTCATACATGCAGAGAAAGTGACTCATGTGTAGCACTCGTGAGAATACACCGCACACTACATAGCAAACACACATGGTGGGTGAGGCTGTATACATGCAAATAAAAACATCAAACCTCCTTACTCTAAGTTAGGGGACACCAAACAACCCAGTCTGGGTGGAGACTATGTCCTCTGTAGTCACACACTAATCAGAATGGAATAAGCTCCTTGTCATAATTGGCTTATGCAGAGAGGTTCTACTCTTTATGCTATCTATTGTATTGTGAAAAAAGCAAGGTTTTCATATATATTCCCCCTGGCCCATTTATGCTGTGTACTGGATTGAAGTATCCAAACGTTGTGTCCTACGTTTAGTGATAGACACCCCACTGGCCCATGGGTTCAGCACCTAATAGTAAATTATATAAAGCCCCCTTCCTCATTCCTTAAAAGGAGCATGCCTTGTGGGGCTCATGCAAGGAAAAGTACTCTCCCCAAGTGTAACCCATCAGTGTTAACAAAAGGGGACACTCTGATCCACTCCCTAGTGAATTTTAAAGTAATTGTGCCTCATTGGTGGCAGTGGGA
Organism: Calotriton arnoldi; assembly: GCA_963921515.1. Taxonomy (NCBI): domain Eukaryota; kingdom Metazoa; phylum Chordata; class Amphibia; order Caudata; family Salamandridae; genus Calotriton; species Calotriton arnoldi. The sequence continues at coordinate 1,137,722 of CAWUFW010002420.1, forward strand.
GCCACAAAATGCTTTGAATACTGCGGCAGAGCTCGGAGCCGCCGTGGACCCCAATCCTAACCCCACTTACTTCGTCAAGAGGCCCATCGTGCTTTTACACCTAAATAAAGCGTGCATCCAGCCGCTGGTACAAGCTTAGGCGACCAGAGGCAACGTTTTATTGTCGCAAACCAGTTCCGGCTCTCGGATTGCATCAGCGAGGCAAAACGTCACCACCCATGTGACGTGAGGCGCATGATTTCTACAGGAAATCTGGGAGACAAGGTACAGAATGAAAGATGGATTGATATACTCATGCCTTGATACTTTTCTAAACACGATTAGCTGTGGCATTTTTCACATATACAGTAGCGCAACCTCTGTAGGAACCCGGTTAGGTTTGTGAATAATGATTTGGTATGCTCCTGTTGTGATCCTTCTCTAAAGATTATGAACAGTGGTATTTCTTTTACAAAATATAGGAGCGCAACCTCTGTAGGAAGCATGGGGTTTGTAGTCATATCGGGAGATGGTAACCCTGTGCAGTAATTCTTCTCTAGTAGTTTAAGCAATGAGTTTTGCTTAACAGGTCAGTGTCAGCATGCCATGATTTATTTTTATCTTTCCACCCACGCCATAATAATTCACTATTCAAATTAATAGTGGTATTTTGCCTCAAAAATATAATGTAGGCGCGCGAACTCTACAGGAAAATGGGGTATTCTGGACTCGCAGGCTTAGGCGGCATGTCATTGTTGCTTTTCTAGTACACACATATTGTGGTTCTCCTCTGTGCACTTTAGCAGGGGTATTTTGTTTCAAACAGTCAGCGACTGCCTTCTCAGAAGGAACGGCATTGTTGATCATGTTAGCCAGCACCAATCAGTAACACACCAATCAGTAACCCAAACAAAAGGTCCCCCAATTCAAAAAAGGATTAAAAAAATGGGGGTTAACAGAACATGTAAAAATCTCACATGCGCTAAAATAGTAGCGTCACACTCTTTCGTAAACAGCCCTACTTCAGAGTCATAAATAAAGGAGGGGTTGGATAATGTATCCAATGTTTCCCCATGTTGCTTCATATCTGAGCCCCTTCCCCCCCTGATAAATCGCAAGAGCTTAAACAGTCCACAGGGCTAGTGATGGAGCAAGGACTCACAATGAGACTTGCTCGTAAGCAATCTTCTCACAGTATTAATTAATTCGTACTAAAACCTTGTAACGTCTTTATTAATAATGTGCAAACACAACATTTTTATCCAGAAGATGCTTGCCTATGTGTTTTCCACTAATAAGCAATCCTCGTCTAATCCAAAATGGCCGCTAAAGCGCGGGAACTCAACTGCGCATGTGCCAACCATGTCACGTGGCATGACGTCTTTCTTTGCTTGGAGGGAAACTTTTTGCTTCTGCGCAGTGTATGCTAAAATGGCTGCTTAATGTTATCACACGCTAAAGCTTTCGCCTTGCTGCAATTAATAATGTGGTATTCTAACGCTACTAATGCGGGATAGACATTTATAATTAAAGGGGAGTAGAGTAGAAGCAGGTGGTATACAGTGAAAACATTTTGTTTTTTATTTTAATATGTTTCTTCTTTGATTTCTATTAGTTCGTAAAATGGGCCTGGGTTAACTGAACAGCAGCTCGAGAGCCATGTGACCTGTGCATGCGCTCTGAAAACTAACAAGACAAAGCGATGAAGTCAACTTGGAAGATGTCCAAGGACATGACCCGCTGATCACCTTCACAGTTCATCTGAGACGTCCAACAAATTGATACATTTTGTATACACTTGTATTAAAAATTGTCGTGAGACGGGTGGGAAATAAAGCAAATGTATTAATTGAGAGGGGCGGTATTTTAAAACAATGGGCTTAAAGAAATTGAACTAAATTGTCATGGTGTGAGGATCAACCCCCTGTCCCTGTCCAATCAGAAGTAGTGGGCCCATAATTTTGAAACATTAATGGGAGGTACCTGGGTGTAGAAGGGTATAATAGATATAGAATTAGCTAATTAGTTAGCGTTGAGGCTGTCAGCTTTTAGGACCACAGAACGAGCTGATCGATTGCAGACTGAACCGCTGTCCGAAGAAATCCTGAGGTGGGGGCGACGGATTCCATTAGAAAGAAGACACAGAATAATCGAGGAGGAACGAAGTGTCAGAGGGGAACGACGCAGGCGTCGTTGGTAGAGAGGTCACCTGTCCTGTCTTAAACCTGGTACGGAGGTCTTTGGTCTTCATCTTTCTTGGGACCCTTTCCAACTCCTTGGCCAAGGGGTTTGGTTCTCACACTTTAGGTAACTATAAATGCGAAATCTTTTAGTTTGTACTGCTGTCTCCATCTTATCTTTTCTGAGGGACCGTCATTTGTGATCAATAGGTGACAATAGTATGCTTCCTCCTTGATATGCTATTAAGTGCCATGCGGCTTGTATTTTACTCTGCTAAATTTTAGATAAACATTTTAAAACTTCCCGAGTCAGTGGTTATTTCAGGTGTTTTATGACATTGTATTTGTATGATCTCATTTTATCCCCAATTATCAAAGGTCCATTAGTAAGTCATTACTCTTCAATCAGAAAAGGTAATTGGTAGCAGGGATTTTGATAAAGAGTACAACTGATTCCCACCAGCGGTGATTATTAGTTAGTGTGAATGAATGGGCCCAGGTGAGTATTTTGTGTATGAATGCTTGTTGCTAGTATCCCGCTGGATCACTAGTATGTTGCTAATGACCATGAGGGTTGACGGAGACCAAGGGAATTTCATCATATAATCCTTAGGTATCAGTGTGAAGTCTATAAATACATCTCTGGTCAAACATTAGAACTATTTTTGTAATGTCTTTCCGGGAGGGTCTCAGTTTTTCAATTACGACCCATTCCATATCCTCATCATCGTGCCAGGTGTCAATGTACTGTCTGGTGAGTCTGGTAGAAGCAAGTTTGCACTTAATGGTGCTGCAGGGTTCAATAATCGTTACACGAACACTCCTTGTTGTCATCCCTACGTACATCAAGTTACCTGGACATTTAATGATGAAGACCACATTTCTTTTATTAGTTAAGTTCCTGGTTTCCTAGGAGTCCTTAATCACAAGTCACCTTCTGTAACCTTTTTGGTAAAAGGGCAAACGCTGCAGTCCACACAGAGAGCAGGTGATTCACTCTTGCTGCCTGACTTGGGCGAGTGTGTACCAAAATATCTTTTATGTTCCTCGCTCTTTCAAAAGAATACATTATTTTTTGAAAATAGAGTCCCCTGCCCCCTCCCCCCAGACTGTAGTATGCCCCAGTTCTCATTGATAATCTTTTGTAGCCTGTTTGATGGGGATTATATGTAGTCACGCAAATTAGCCTGCCCTGCGTGGTTCTCTCAAAAGTAGCCAGTTGTTTAGTGCTAGCTCTATCGGACAGGACGAATAATTCTTTTCCGACAGCTCCCTTGATAATTTCTTTGCATGAGCCCTGTAATCTCGTATGGCTGAGAGGTTCGTCTCAGAAGGTGGAATTGGCCCACTTGTAAGTTCTCTCTTTGGGATCGGGGGTGGAAACTCACAGCGTAAAAGATTGTTCCCGTCAGTAGGCTTATAGAACACTTCGGTTTTCAAGTGGCCTTCTCCCACAGTAATAATATGATCGAGGAAAGCCAATGTGGTTCCTCCTATCGCAATTGAAAACTTGAGGGAGGGGTTCAGTGCATTTAGCAATTGTGATAAAGTTTGGTCTTCTTTTTTGCTCTGTTCCCATATAAGTAGGACATAGTCTATATAATGCTTCTGCAGCTTTATGTTCTTTTTGAATGGATTCGAAAGGATGTAGCACATGCACGCGGCCTACTCCCAAACAATATAACACATAGATCTTTGGTAGCCTGGAAAAACTTGGCCGCAGTTTATTAAACATCGATTTACAGCACATGCCCCTTCCAGGTCTTATTAGAGGCCATAAATCATTTTGCCAGCCCCATCATAAATCACTGACATTTTTATGACCCATTCGGGCCATAATTCATTGGTGCCCGTCATAAATCATTTTGACATTTTTATGATGCACTATAAATCTGTAGGACCATAAATCACTTTCTGCATCATTGTCTGGTCACCCTGTCACTCAAACCAGCTAGCCATTAATCAGTCAAATGGCTTGTGAGAAAATTTGAGTCTATGCACTGGCGTTTCTCCTTTTGTGTGGGGAAGTACTCCTTTTAGCCCTTGTACGATTAACTCGCTATCTTTTGACAGTTCGTTGCGGACCTGGGCTGCGAGCGCCGTGTTTCATGTACCCCCTCCACCGACTGTTTTACCCTGCGGTAAGGAATCCCAAGGTAAGTAGTCCTGCCACCCCGCCATGTCAGGTGTGGCCTCCCCATCATCCTTATGATCCTCTCTGCCCGGCCGCCTCCGGGGTAGCGTCTGATGGTGGCTCCCCCCAAGCTTTCGGTTTCTTCATTTGCAGCCCACTAGCTTCATGGCTGCCCAAAGATTGGCCCAGAAAACCTCTGTTCCACCTGGGAATAGGTGTACCCCGTCCCTATGGAAGTCTTCCAGCCTCTGCAGATAGATGAGGCAGTGTCCGATGCTCTCCCACCTGTTAGAAATGCAAAACAATTTCACAGCCATGTTTAGTTTCTTTTGCAACTTATCCAGGGCTTCTGTCGACCAAGCGCCCTTCCATTTCTACTTTGGTATGATCTCCGATCAGACAAGGGCTGTGTTACCGAAGAATTTCGATGCCAGTACTAAATCTATCCTAATGCGAGCCCAGTTGAGCCAGGTTGTTGCCTTCCAGGTGCATAATCAGAATTTCCGGCTTTCGTGGACGGTTCGCATGTAAATCTTCGAGGTAGCCCCCCAAATGCGCTCATCGCATTCCATGAGGCCCCAACCTTTCAATGTCTGTCTGGTGTGGGTATTCACCCCTCGCTGGCCTGCCTGGTTGCCACCAGGCTTGGATCCTACGCAGGAACGAGTGACCAACCACCCATACTGTTTTGCGCTCTGTACCGGTTGTGCTACAAGCGCAGCTATGTCAGGCCCACAGCTCCAATTTGCCCCCACTAAATGTATCTTGTGTGGAGGGTGGGCTTGCTGCTGCTTGGGAGGCAGGGTTTCCCTGCTCTAGTCTTGCTCGGAGTGCTGCCCCCTGACATAGCTTTTATATAAGTTGGACGCCATCTCCCCACTGCCTTGATACCTTCTGCAGACAAACCGAAACGGGCAGCAGAAATAGCCACCCCTATGCGAAATGAGTAAGTGCCAAAGCTGGCCTCTGGCAGCCCCGCTTTAGTCAATGCCATTTGTAGAACAGCCTTTAAATGAAAGTTGCTGCGCCTGAACAGAAACCCATCCCCTTTGGGCCTCACCACCAAGAATCTCCTGATACTGCACACGGGGCATAAGGTGTGGCCAGCGAGGTACTTTAGTTGCACCATGAGCCCTTTTGCCAGCTGGTCTGTTTTGGACCTCTTCAGTAGCACTTGCATTTGCCCTAAGCTCAGCTGTATGTTTGGAAATGCTGCCTTGAACAGTGTAGCTTCAAATTTGTCTGTGCACACCTTTTCCAATACCTCCACCAGCTGTGTCAGTGTGTGGAATTCGATTGGGAGTCTTGTATCCTGCGCAGGTCCCTCGAGCCTCCGCCACACTTTCGTGGCTGCCCTCATGTAGTGAGAGATATTGGGGCCCTTTCAGTTGCGATCTGGATGAAATGCGCCAATGCGGTTATGTGGGCCTGTGCCTATGATTTTGACTTCTTTTGGTTGAATGCCCATTGTTTGAAACTCTCAGTTGCCCTGCCGGCTGCTTCATGACTGTCAAAAGCTGTTAGCCCGGTCGCCTTTTGGACTGTTCCCACTAAATTTCCACAGGATTTGGTCGTGTTTGGGGCTAATGCATGCTCTATCAAGTGGCACAAGTGACATCCACAAACGCCCACAAGTTGTCTGGGAATGGTGTCATCTGCTGTTCTGCTTCCGGTGCCAGACCCCTGAATTTGCCCATCTGGAACTGAGAGAGTGCATCTGTTTGAGAATTATTTACCTCTGGGACATGCCTCGCTTTTATGTCTAAATTGCTTGATAGCTGCATTCTTACCAAGTACCGAAGTAGTTTCAATACTTGCAGGCACCTGGCTGCCCCCTTATTAATGGCGTGTACAACTACCTGGTTGTCTGACCACAGTGTGATCTTCATGTCCCTAATCTTTTCTTGACTTAAACAATGTGGACGAACCCACTATGAGTATGTGTTACAATCACTAGGTGTGGTAAGTACATGGACCCATTAGGTGTACTTAAAAGACCCCTCACACACCAACCTGGTTGGTGTCATGCTTCATCATTGGGGTCCCAACCGGGTGGCCGAGTGCCCCCCGGTTGTGCTACGACGCCCGATTACAGCAGAGCTGGTGTGGTGCAAATATGTGATGCGTCGTGAATTATTTAAAATTAAAAATATCTCTGAGAATCCTTGCCTCTAGACTTTATTATTGGCGGCTCAGGATATAGTTAAAAATAAAAAACCGGGTTAGTGAGACTAGTGAGTGGCAAAGGTGAGAACAGCCACGTGAAAAAAGTGAAGTACCTACACACGGCTGGTGTGCCGGGACTACGGGGGAATCAAGCAGTTTACTAGCGGGACACTCACCGAGACCAAATTGGGACATCGGAAGAGCACCACCCCCACCCCTCCCCCCGAGCCTCGATTAGCTGCCATAAATCTTAATATAGTGTTTTTTGACAAGTGTCAGTAAGTACGCCGACACTCCAACCACACACCTTAGCGCGTGTGTAGGTACTTCACTTTTTCACGTGGCTGTTCTCACCTTTGCCACTCACTAGTCTCACTAACCCGGTCCTGAAGAAAGCCCTTCCACACATTCTTTCACGAGCTGAAACATGTAGACCACAACACATAGTCAACTATAGGTAATAAACCTCCTGTTAGTTGCACCACATATATTTTTAACCATATCCTGAGCCGCCAATAATAAAGTCTAGAGGCAAGGATTCTCAGAGATATTTTTAATTTTTTATTTAAATAATTCACGACATCACATATTCGCACCACACCAGCTCCGCTGTAATCAGGCGTCATAGCACAACCGGGGGGGGGGCACTCGGCCACCCGGTTGGGATCCCAATGATGAAGCATGACACCAACCAGGTTGGTGTGCGAGGGGTCTTTTAAGTACACCTAATGGATCCATGTACTTACCACACCTAGTGATTGTAACACACTCATAGTGGGTTCGTCCACATTGTTTAAGTCTAGCATTACATTGGGATTAGGACGCACCCCCTCTTTCCCTTGCTCTCTCCTTGTTTCTCCCCTAATCTTTTCTTGCCATACTGTCAGAGCAACCACTATGGGGAACAGTTCCAGGAGTGTAATGTTTCTGGCGAGGCCTGCCCTCGCCCACTCTTGGGGCCATTTCTTTGTGCACCATTTGTTCTTAAGGATAGCCCAGATCCCCAGGCAGCAGGTTTTGTGTCTTTGTAAAGCTCTGTCTGACTGGCACTCAGCCCTCTGTCCAAATGAGGATCCCATAACAGTCTTCTAGGAATGTTAGCCACATTTTGAGGTCCTGTTTCGCCCCTGATCCTATCCTTGTGTGATGGTGCTTTTTCTTCAACCCCTTGTCAACTACATGAGTCTCTTGCGAACACCGTCCCTACTGGGATAACACAGGCTGTGAAGAACAAGTTACTTACCTTCGGTAACGATATATCTGTAAGAAACATAGGTTAGTTATAGATTCCTTACCTTAGAATTACCCCCAGGCGTCAGACTGGATCCGGAAAGTTTTTCGTCAGCAGTACCCCTGCGTGTCGGAAGGTGGCGTCGGTCGACTCCGCGTTAGTTGTTGGGGTCGTGGTCGCTGGGATGACGTCGCAGTAGCTACATAGACGCCGCTCTCGCGCTGTCAGTTCTGTACACGACTTTCCACGCCAGAAGCGCAGAGCCATGCAAGACACTGACCACTAGTGCACAAAACTAGGGCCCTGAAAGGAAGTCCTTAACCCTAGAAGTCAGTTCGCAGAACGGGGAGGATGGGTGGGGCGGTAAGGAATCTATAACTAACCTATGTTTCTTACAGATATATCGTTACCGAAGGTAAGTAACTTGTTCATCTGAAAGAAACAGTTATAGATTCCTTACCTTAGACTAGATACCCCAGCAATACCAACCCCGGAGGTGGGTCTGCGAACTAAGTTCACACCAGAAAGTCCTGGAGAACAGAACGGCCAAAGAAGCCGTCTCTCCGGACCTGGCTGCCAGGCAGTAGAGTTTGGTGAACGTGTGCAGCGATGCCCACGTAGCTGCCTGACAGATGTCATTAAGGGGGACTCCCCGTCCCAAAGCAGTGGTAGCTGCCGTCGCCCTGGCGGAATGGGCACGCAGTCCCTCTGGAGGCTCCTTCTTTGCCAAAGAATAGCAAGCCTTGATGCACAGAACGACCCACCTGGAGATGGTCCGTTTGTGCACGGCCCGACCTTTCTTAGCGCCCACGTAACCAACAAAGAGCTGGTCGTCCACCCGGAATTGTTTGGTGCGATCCAAGTAGAAGGAAAGCGCACATTTTGGATCCAGATGGTGGAGCCTCTCTTCCTCTTTTGAAGGATGCGGAAAGAAGGTGGGCAAAGTGACGGTTTGGCCAATGTGGAAAGAAGTAACCACCTTGGGAAGAAAGGAAGGTCTGGTTCTTCGTACAACCTTGTCCGGATGAACAGCCAGGAAAGGAGGTTTTGAAGAAAGAGCCTGGAGCTCACTCACCCTGCGAGCAGAGGTGATGGCAACCAGAAAAGCAGTCTTTAAGGTAAGAAGACTAAGAGGACATTTATGAAGTGGCTCAAAGGGAGCGCACATAAGGTAAGTCAGAACCAAGTTCAAGTCCCACTGAGGCATTACGAAGGGAACAGGAGGAAAAAGATGAGTAATGCCCTTAAGGAAACGATTTACAACAGGGGACTTGAAAAGAGAAGGCTGATCAGGAAGGCTGAAATGCCGAGAGGTAGCCCTTTAGAGTGCCCAGAGCAGAGCCCTGCTGGGCCAAAGAAAGGAGGAACAAGAGAACCTCAGAAAGAGGGGCGGAAAGGGGATCCACAGCCTTCGCTGTGCACCATGACACAAATTTGATCCATCTGCAGGCGTTTACAGTCTTAGTGGAGGGATGCCTGGCTGCCAAGATAACATTACAGACTTCGGGAGGAAGGTCAAACGACGTCAACTGCCGCCGCTCAAACTCCACGCAAGGAGGTGGAGGCTGGACAGGTTCAGGTGGAGGACCGTCCCCTGCTGCTGCGACAGAAGATCCTCCCGAAGAGCCAGTCTGATCAGAGGATCGATGGCCATGTATAGCAGCTCGGGATACAAGACTCTTCGTGCCCAATCTGGAGCCACAAGAATGACTTGGGCCCGGTCGCGCTTGATCTTCAGCAGTCTGGGCAGAAGTGGTATAGGCGGAAAGGCGTATAGAAGACCGCAACTTCACTCGCGACGAAAAGCGTTGCCTAGCGACTGCTGCCTTGGAAATTCCAACGCGCCGAACTGCTGACATTGTGCGTTCTCTTCGCTGGCGAATAGATCTAACCAAGGCTCTCCCCACTTGCGAAAGAGACCTTGCACCACCTCCGAGTGAAGACGCCATTCGTGATCCATCATGCACCTGCGGCTGAGTTCGTCCGCCCTGGCGTTCAGGGAACCTGCCAGGTGTTGAACCACGAGGGAAATGCCCTGATGTTCCAGCCATGTCCAGAGGCCAAGGGCCTCCTGACATAGGGTCTACGACCCCACCTTGCCTTGTTTGTTGCAGTACCACATGGCGGTGGTGTTGTCCGTGAACACCTACACTACTCTTCCCCGGACAGAGGGAAGGAATGCTTTGAGTGCAAGACGAATCGCCCGAAGCTCCAGAAGGTTGATGTGGAGCCCGGACTCTGCCGGAGACCAGAGGACAGAGACCAGAGGCCCCATGTGGCCGCCCCATCCCAGAAGTGATGCATCGGTCACCAATGTGAACTCTGGTTGGGGAAGGGAGAGGGATCTGCCGTCTACCCAATCCTGGTTCGTTAGCCACCACTGCAATTGGTGTGCAATGCCCTCCGAGATCTGGACGCAATCGGACAGGTTCCCTGATGTTGTGCCCACTGGAACTTCAGGTCCCACTGCAGAGCCCGCATATGCCATCTGGTATGGTCCACCAGCAGGATGCAGGAGGCCATCAGGCCCAGTAGCCTGAGGGACATCCTGACCGAAACCCGGGATAGAGGCTGAAAGATCAGAATCATAGCCCGAATATCCCGGACTCGCTGTTCGGGAGGATAGACCCGAAACTACGTCGTGTCCAGAACCGCTCCGATGAAGAGGAGCTTCTGAGAGGGAGTCTGGTGTGACTTCAGCAGGTTGATGGAGAACCCCAGCAAATGCCGGAGGTTGGTGGGAGACGACAGCCTGGGGCGAGCCCGCCTTCAACAGCCAGTCGTCGAGATGGGGGAAGACTGGAACCCCTGATCTGCGCAGATGAGCTGCGACCACCGCCATCACTTTCGTGTACACCCGAGGGGCGCTGGTAAGGCCAAAGGGGAGCACGGTAAACTGAAAGTGCTCGTGGCCTACCTTGAAACGCAGGTAATGCCGGCAGGACGGGGATGTGAAAATAAGCGTCCTGCAAGTCCAACGCTACCATCCAGTCTGCAGGATCGAGGGCAGAGAGGACCTGAGCTAGCGTCAACATTTTGAACTTCTCCTTCCGGAGGAAGCGGTTGACGTTCCTGAGATCCAAGATAGGACGCAGGCCTTTGTCCTTCTTGGGCACCAGAAAGTAGTGGGAATAGCAACCACGACCTACTTCCGGGACAGGAACTCGCTCGATGGCCCCCTTGGCCAAGAGTCCCGAAACTTCCTGTTGGAGAAGGGCCAGATGATCCTCCGACATGATACTGAGGTGGCATTGCTGGAGGGGTAGTCTCGAAGGGGAGGGAGTAGCCCCTTCGGACTATTTGCAAAACCCACCTGTCCGACGTGATGGTGCGCCAGTGGGGGAGGTGATGGCGAATCCTGCCACCCACTGGCGATTGGTGGCCCTGAAAGGTCGGACTAGGAGGGTTTGGAGGCTGCTGCAGAGGGGGCTGTGGTGGACTGGCCCACCCGCTGGCCTCCAGAACCATGGCGGTGGTTCCCACGTCCCCGGCCACACAGGGGCTGAACAGCTTGCACTGGCCTGTGGCTGTGGGCGGGACGTGGCGGGGCACCCCTTCCATAGCCACAAAAGGGGCGAAAAGCAGACTGCGCAGGAAAGGTGGTGGAGAGGCCCAAGGACCTGGCCGTAGCCCGAGAGTCCTTAAAGCGCTCCAGCGCGTTGTCTGCCTTGTCGCCGAATAGGCGACGGCCGTCAAAGGGCATGTCTCTAAGGGTGTATTGGACATCCCCTGAAAAACCAGTCAACCTCAACCAGGCGTAGCGTCGAAGGGCTACTGACGTGGAAATCGTCCTGCCTAGTGAGTCGGCGGTATCCAGCCCACAGCGGATGGTAAACTTTGCTGCGTCTCTCCCTTCGGCAACTGCCCGAGAGAGTACGTCCCGGGCCTCCTCCGGGCACTGAGGCAGCACTTGCGCAACCGTATCCCACACAGAGTGGGTGTAACGGCCCAACAGACATGCGGTGTTTACCGACCACAGTCCCAAACTGGAGGAAGAAAACATCTTCTCAAGATGGTCCAGCTTTTTGGATTCCCTATCAGGTGGAGCCGTAGGGAATGCGCCCTTGGAGGTGGAGGCTTGGACCACCAAGCTCTCAGGGGTGGGGTGTTGGGAGAGGAAAGTGGGGTGGCCCGGGGCCGGGCGGTGGCGTCGGGCAATCATCCTATCCACAGGAGCCCCTGTGTTGGGCCTGGACCAGGTGCCGAAAAGGATGTCTGTTAGGGCTTCATTAAACTGCAGCAGGGGCTCCGAAGAGCTCGCTGCCGGTTGAAGCACCTCTGTCAGGAGGTTAGTCCTGACTGCCACCATAGGTAGCTCAAGGATGAGAGCCTCGGCCGCCCTACGCAACACCACTGCGTAAGACGCTCCCTCCTCCGTAGCCACGGTAGGAGGAGACAACATGCCAAGGTCCGGTGAGGTATCCAGACCACTAGCTTCCCCCAGTTCCTCTCTCCAGTCCGGTTCATAACCTAACTGGTCAGTTAAAGGGTCTCCAGACCCCTCCCAGTCCTCCTCACCCTCCTCTGGCTGCCAATCTGGTCTCAAAGAGCCAGGGTAGAACAGGGGCACAAAAGTACCCGTCGACGCCGGTCCGGCTCAGTGTTTACCTCGAGGTGGAGGCCGGGGTCGACGTCGGCTGGGGACACAGCCGACGCCGGCTGCGGACGTGGTGTCGGTGGAATCAGTGCCGGAGGAGATGTAACCAGGTCGACCGGCGCCAATCCGGATCCAAGGGGACCCTGCGGTGCCAATGCCGAAGCCGCTGAAGGGCCAGGGCCCCCAGCCGAGTCCGCAGGGCCCGAAGGCGCACCAGTGGAGTCGGGCTGCCCAAAGATGGCGTGCATTGCTTTGTAAAATTGACGAAGCTGGGCAGGGGTCGCTCCAAGTCCTGGAAAGGGGCGGGGGGGGGGAAACCCAGAGTCGACCCTTCGGAACCGCAGGAGGGGCACCACCCTCATCCCTCGTCGCATCAGCCGACGGACGGGGAGAAGTCGAAGAGCGACGATGCTTCTTCGACTTCTTCTTGTGCTTCGACTTACCTGACCCCGAGTGCGAAGACTTGGAAGAAGAATGATGGTGGCTCCGCGACCGGTCCCTCGACCTCCTACGCGACCGGGACCTCGAGCGGCGCGGAGCCGACTGCCGGGCCTCGAAAAGGTTTCGGGACCGCTCCCGCAAAGACTTCGGATTCATGGTCCGGCAGTCGGAGCACGACTTTGGGTCGTGGTCACACTCCAGGCAGAAGAGGCACACGCGGTGCGGATCCGTCACCGACATCAGTCGGCTACAGGAACCGCAAGCCTTGAAGCCAGGCATCCCTCGTGCACCAGGAGTCGATGGACTCAAAAACTATGTCGAGAAAAAGTCAGTCAAAAAGTGACTGGAGGTACCGCTCTCTCCGGATCTGCGCTTGCTGGCGTGGAAAAAGAAACAACTGACGTCAGTGCGCGAGGGCGGCATCTATGTAGCTACCGCGACATCATCTCGGCGACCAAGACGCCAACTACGAACGTGGAGTCGACCGACGGCACCTTCCGACGCGCAGGGGTACTGCTGACCAAAAACTTTCCGAATCCAGTCTGACGTCTGGGGGTAATTCTAAGGTAAGGAATCTATAACTAACTGTTTCTTTCAGATATTTAGTTTCCCAACTAATTCTTGGAGTTCTCCTAAAGTGGTCTTCTCTTTACCTACTAGAGTTTTGGTGTCCCTTCTCATATCCTGTACCTTATCCTTAGGCATGCTAGATGTGCCTGCTGTTGAGTCCAGCTCAATGCCCAAGAACACCAGCTTTGTAGCTGGGCCCACTGTCTTGTCTTCTGCCAGGGGAACGCCCATCTCTGCTGCAGGGTGTTGGAAAAAGCTCCCAGTAGTTTCTCACACTCTGACCCCCCCCCCTCCCCCCCCAGGCTTCCCTACGAACAGGAAATCATCCAGCTAGTGTAGTTACCCTTCTCTTGGGTGCCACTTATGCAAGGTCCACTCCAGAAAAGTGCTGAAATGCTCAGAATAGGCAAATGATATGGAGTACTCCAGGGGTAAGGCTTTGTCAAAGTACATGTCCCCCTCAAACTTGAAACCCAGTAGAAGATAGCTTTCTGGGTGTACCAGTAGTAGTGTGAATGCAGACTCGATGTCTACCTTTGCCATCAAGGCCCTCCGCCCCATTGTGCACACAATCTCTATTGCATCCTACTCCGAGTGGCGAGATGACCAGGGCTGGGGGCTACTGTTCTCCCCAGTTCTTTTCTTTATTTTCTGGCTGTCCCCGGTTGTACCCTTTGCTCCTTTCACAGCCAGGTTGCGTCCCTTGGGACTGTCCCTGGCTGCCCCTTGTTTCCAGGTTTAGTCCTTCTTTGCCTCTCATTGTGTTGTTGCAGTAATTGGGCTGTCTGCACTCATTCTGTTATGGCACCAGCATATGCCCATCTATTTTGCTTTTATTTAATTGCCCTTTACCATAAGTCACTGGCTGCTGGATTTTTTCCTTTCCCCAGCTGTTATTTATTCCTGCCGGGTGCGCCAGAGGGCCTGTAGCTGTTGATTTTTGCTCTTCGATTGGGCCTGAAGTAAATAAAGGCAGGGCTCATGGGCATTAACCGTGCCCTCTCCTATGGCTGTATGTTGACTTGCTGGGTTTGCCTGAGGGCCTTCACTGTTGTTTTTTGCCCTTCGGTCAGGCCTAAAGCAAATAGAGGCGGGGCTCGCGGGGTGCACAGTGTGATTGCGTTCGCCTCTTCTTGCCACAGGGGCTCCGTACGGGAGCGGGTTAAATAAGGGTGTGGCTCGCAGGTGGGACTTCCCGGGCTGGTCTCTCAGCAGAGCTGGCTGTCGGTAAGCCCCCACGCCCTACTCATCCTTCTGCTGGGCCAGCGGGCTCTCTCTGGGCTCGACTGCTCGGCTGCTGCTTTCAGTGCGGTGGTCGCCTCCTGCCTCGCCTTTGACCCCAGGCTGCGGCGGTGTTCAGACTTAATGCACTGTTCTTTTACAGGGTCCTTCCCGCACACAGGCTGTCCGGGCTGCGGGGATGATGTTCTGGGCTGGTTCCCAAAGCGCTGCCCTCCCTCATCCTGGGTTTTGGCGCACACGCTGTCCAGGCTGAGGCGGTGATGCAGCTTGCTCTTCTCCTCGGTGCTTGGAACATGTGGATGTCTTGTGGATGTCCTCACTCGGTGTCCTGGTGCCAGTGCACTCTTCGACGCTGATGGCTGCAGTCTCCCCACGACGTTCCGGGCTATGGAGGTGATTACTACCTGATGCCTCTACCGCTCGTCTTCAAGTTGCTCACAGGTGAGGTTTCTCACGATTTGCTGCTCGCCCGCCCTAATGAATGGGGGTCCCGGCCACGGCCGCCTACCTTTAAACACCCTAAAGCCCATCAGGGTGTGATTTAAAATTTAAACACGGCCTTCCATAGACCGCTTGAGTTTGTGCCCTTTCTGCACTTGGAGCTTCTTGTAACCCATGCCTCTCCTCTCGGCCAGGGGTGTCATTTCCAGTTGGCACCTTTTTTGCGCACGCTCTCCTCCTGGGCGCTTTTTTCCCCAGGCCTTGGCGGGGTTTCCGCTCTGGCCCCTTAAGTGCCCTGCGGGTGCGGGCCTAAGCCCCATACAGACTCAAAAGGCATGCACACGGCAGGCTAGACTTGGGGCAAATGTACTCCCCATAGAAGTATTGTGCACTTGAAGGAAAAATTCCCCTTCACGCTCAAAGAAATGGAGTGTCAATGCCAAATATGCAAGGTTAAGTACAAACCCACAGGGGGGTCAGAAAATCCTATTCAAATGCTTTCAAAATCTTATCCACCACCTCCAGAGTCGCTTCTTATGGGATACTTGTGTACAATCATTACACATCCAAATGGATTAGTAATTCCTTGTCTATATCAAATGTGAACTCCTTCAGGAGGTTCAACACATCCTTAGTGTCTTGGAGAAAGGTGAGCATTGTTTTAACCACTGGTCTAAGAAACACATCACAAAATTCTGAAAGAGGTTCAAGTATTAACCCTCTCCCTGACACAACTGGTCTGACAAGTGGAGGAAACCTATTTGTGTGCACTTAAGGGAGAATGTAAAAATAGGGTGTACTGGGTTCCTTTTGGATGCGCAACTCAGATTCATGTTTTGTAAGCCAGCAATTCTCCTTCCCTTTTTTCTACAACAAAGGCAATCTCTTCTTGTATTTGTGGTGGGGTCTTTGGATAATCGTTTGCGGAGATCATTGAGTATACGAAATTCATCATTGTACATGATGTTGGATAAAATCACAATAGCTTCTCCTTTGCCCACCGGCTTTAATACTATCGATTCATAAATCTGACAATGCCTTCATCTCGTCCTTGGATGTGATATAAAAAATGGTTTGTTGGACATCAACCAGGGAGTCCATCTCACGGGTAACTGATTTCTCAAATGGGAACACCTCATGAGGCATTTCAAAGGACGGGGCTTGAAAGTAGACTTTGGACGCAACCTGTATTCCTCTCAGGTTGTTCATCCTGGGCCTGTTCCTTAAAGAAAACCATAATCTCACTTCAAGCAAAAACTCAGACGTATCCAATTTCATCTTAAAGATGTTCTCTCTTGGGAGTAGGTACAAAGCCCAGTCCCTTGTTCAGCACTAATTTTCCAACACCCTCAGGGTGCACTCACTATAGTTGATGGTAATCTCTTGACAGGCTTTTATGCCGTGCTCGGGGTAGGGTCCTTTGTGGCACTCTGTCCTGGTTGGACCTCCCTATCTTGCCATGATATTCCTTTTTTCTTTCCTCTCCCCCTCTCTAAAAAAAAAAAAAAAGACCTGTTTGGATAGAACCAAGGGAAGTTGTGTTGGGGGGGGGGGAGGGGATATCCACTATTAATTTGAACAGTGAATTATTAGGGCGTGGGTGCAATGATAATACAATCACGGCGTGCCGGCGCTAACCTTTTAACCCCTTCGCTGCTAGGCCTTTTCCCCCCCCTGTGCTAAGCCTTTTTTTGGCAATTTGGGGTAGTGCGCGCTTAGGCCCCTGTAACTTTTTGACCACATAAGGTATCCACGCCAAATTTGCGTCCTTTTTTTCTAACATCATGGGGATTGTAAAGGTACCCAGGGTTTGTGGATTCCCCTGGAGGGGACCCAGAAATTAGCCAAAATACAGCAAAATTTTGTTTTTGGGGGAAAAAATGCGAAAAAGGGCTACAGATGAAAGCGTCTTATTTTTCCCTGCAAATGGCATCAAAAAGGGGTTGTGGTGCTGAAATCACCATCTTCCCAGCTTTCAGGGACAAGCAGACTTTTGTCAGAAAACCAACTTTTTTTACACAGTTTTGGCATTTTCTGGGACATAGCCTATTTTTGCTATTTTTGTGCTTTCAACCTCCTTCCAGTTAATGGTAGAAATGGGTATGAAACCAATAATGGATCCTGGAAAGCCATACATTTCTGAAAAGTAGACAAAATTCTGAATTCAGCAAGGGGTCATTTGTGTAGATCCTTAAAGTTTTCCTTATAGAAACTAACAGTTAAATAAAGAAAAAATTGAAAATTAGTTGAAAAAAACAGCCATTTGTGTCAATGTTTTCACCTGTAACTTCTTCTAATTATGACAGCTATTTGAAAGCAATATACCGTTATATCCGCTGGACCTTTCTGGTTGTGGGGATATATAGGACTTGTAGGTTCACCAAGAACCCGACGAACCCAGAGCCAATAACTGAGCAGCATCTTGCAATGTTTTTTTATTATGTACCGGGTATATAGCAATTATTTTGGGAAAATGTATACATGGAAAAATTGTTATGAAAGACACCTATGTATTTCTGAAATGGGAACAAAATGTACATTTTAGAAACAGTAGATATTTGCACATTTCCGAAATTGGGAGTACCCATACTAGCATGAGAATTATAGGTCATTTTTCAAAATGACTTATTTTTACACATTGTCTTTCATTTGGAAGGCAGAAATGCATCGAAAGTCAATAGGTAATAACAGTTGCTCTACAATTCTGTGTTACCCTAAGTCTCCCGATAAAAATGGTACCTCACTTGTGTGGGTAGGCCTTGTGCCCACTACAG
The DNA here is from genome assembly GCA_963921515.1 of Calotriton arnoldi. Taxonomy (NCBI): domain Eukaryota; kingdom Metazoa; phylum Chordata; class Amphibia; order Caudata; family Salamandridae; genus Calotriton; species Calotriton arnoldi. The sequence continues at coordinate 1,155,477 of CAWUFW010002420.1, forward strand.
GAAATGGCTCAAAATGCAACGTGGACGTACCACATTTTCACAATGAAAAATGACCCTTTTTTTGCAAAGTGCCTAGCTGTAGTTTTTGAACCCTAGCTCTGCCGGCACTTAGAGAAACCTAGCGAACCTATACATTTTTGAAAAGTAGACACCCAGGGGAATCAAGGATGGGGTGACTTGACTGGCTCTCACCAGGTTCTGTTACCCAGAATCCCTTGCAAACCTAAAAAATTGGCACAAAAAACACATTTTCCTCACTTTTCTGTGGTGGAAAGTTCTGGAATCTGCGTGGATCCACAAAATTCCACCCACCCCGCGTTCCCCAAGGTCTTCTGAAAAAAATGGTGTCTGACTCGGGTGGGAGGCCCAAGTACCCGTGACAGGCAAGGGCCCACAACGTATTGAGGCGACCTCAAAATGGCCTATCACAAAACGACCTGGTTTTGCAAGGGGGGTCCCATGACGTTTTGGCCCGGGGCTCGGCGACCACCTAGGAAACCTACCAAACCCACACATTTCTGAAAAGTAGACACCCGGGGATTCCAGGGAGGTATGGCTTGCGTGGATCCCCCAATGTTTTCTTACCCAGAATCCCCTGCAAACCTGACATTTTGCTGAAAAAATCCCTTTTTCACACATTTTTGTGTGGTAAAGTTGTGGCATCACGGGGCTGACACAAATTTCCTACCACCCAGCGTTCCCCCAGGTCTCCCGATAAAAATGGTGCCTCACTCGGGTGGGAGGCCCAAGTACCCGCGACAGGCAAGGGCCCACAACGTATTGAGGCGACCTCAAAATGGCCTATCACAAAACAACCTGGTTTTGGCCCGGGGCTCAGCGGCCACCTAGGGAAACCTACCAAACCCACACATTTCTGAAATGGGGGGATTCCAGTGAGCTATGGCTTGCGTGGGTCAACCAACGTTTTCTTACCCAGAATCCCCTCAGTGGGAGGCTCAAGTACCCGCGACAGACAAGGGCCCACAACGGATTGAGGCGACCTCAAAATGGCCTATCGGCATTTTTATCGGGAGACCTGGGGGAACGCTGGGTGGTAGGAAATTTCTGTGTGGGAAAGTTCTGGAATCTACGTGGATCCACAAATTTCCTCCCACCCAGCGTTCCCCCGGGTCTCCTGATAAAAATGATACCTCACTCGCGTGGGTGGGTCAAGTACCCGCGACAGAAAAGGGCCCAAAACCTATTGAGGCGACATCAAAATTACCTAGTTTTGCAAGAGGGGTCACCTGGGTTTTTGTCCCCGGGCTCGGCGGCCATCTTGGAAAACTACCAAACCCAAACATTTCTGAAAGCTAGACACCCGGGGAGTCCAGCGAGGTATGGCTTGCGTGGGTCCCACAACGTTTTCCTACCCAGAATCCCTGCAAACCTCAAATTTAGCTGAAAAAAAAATCACTTTTTCCATACATTTTTGCATGGGATCACCGTGCCGGCACAAATGTCCTACCACCCAGCGTTCCCCTTGTTCTCCCGAGTAAAATGATACCTCACTTGTGTGGGTGGGCCAAAGGCCTGTGACTGGGAAGAGCCCAAAACATAGGGATTTAGGGTATAGCACCGAGAATTCTAAGCGCTATTTTTTTTTTTTAATTACGTTTTTAGCCAGAGCTGCTTTGGACACAAACACAAGTGAGGTATCATTTTACTCGGGGGAACAAGGGCAACGCTGGGTGGTAGGACATTTGTGCCAGCACGGTGATTCCACGCAAAAATATGTGGAAAATGGTTTTTTCAGCTAAATTTGAGGGTTGCAGGGGATTCTGGGTAGGAAACGTTGGGGGATCCACGCAAGCCATACCTCATTGGACTCCCCAGGGTGTCTAGTTTTCAGAAACGTGTGGGATTGGTAGGTTTCCCTAGATGGCGGCGAGCCCGGGGCCAAAAACCAGGTGCCCCCAAACCAGGTAGTTTTGTTATAGGTAATTTTGAAGTCTCCACAATACGATTTGGGCCATTTCCTGTTTCAGCCACTATGCCTACCCACACAAGTGAGGTACCATTTTTATCGGGAGCCCTGGGGGAACGCAGGGTGGTAGGAAATTTGTGGATCCATGTAGATTCCAGAACTTTCCCACACAGAAATTTGAGTAAAAAGTGATTTTTTTTCAGCTAAATTTGAGGTTTGCAGGGCATTCTGGGTAGGAAAACGTTTGGGGACCCATGCAAACCATACCTCGCTGTACTCCCCCGGATGTCTAGTTTTCAGAAATGTGTGGGTTTGGTAGGTTCCCAAGATGGCCGCTGAGCCCGGCGCTAAAAACCCAGGTGAACCCCTTGCAAAACCAGGTTGTTTTGTGATAGGTAATTTTGATGTCTCCTCAATACGTTTTGGGCCCTTGCCTGTCGCGGGTACTTGACCCACCCACGCGAGTGAGGTATCATTTTTAATCGGGAGACCTGGGGGGAACGCTGGGTGGTAGGAAATTTGTGGATCCACGTAGATTCCATAACTTTCCCACACAGAAATTTGAGAAAAACGTGATTTTTTTCAGCTAAATGAGGTTTGCAGGGGATTCTGGGTAAGAAAATGTTGGAGGACCCACGCAAGCAATACCTCGCTGGACTCCTCCGGGTGTCTAGTTTTCAGAAATATGTGGGTTGGGTAGGTTTCCCTAGATGGCCGTCGAGCCCGGGGCCAATAACTCCTGGGACCCCCCCATGCAAAACCAGGTTGGTTTGTGATAGGTAATTTTGATGTCGCCTCAATAGGTTTTGGGCCCTTGCCTGTCGCGGGTACTTGACCCATCCACACAAGTGAGGTACCATTTTTCTCGGAAGACTTTGGGGAACGCGGGATGGGTGGAAATTTGTGGATCCACGTAGATTCCAGAACTTTCCACCACAGAAATGTGAGGAAAATGTGGTTTTTTTGACAAATGTTTCGGTTTGCAAGGGATTCTGGGTAACAGAACCTGGTGAGAGCCAGTCAAGTCACCCCATCCTAGATTCCCCTGGGTATCTAGTGTTCAAAAATGTATAGGTTTGCTAGGTTTCCCTAGGTGCCGGCAGAGTTAGGGTTCAAAATCTACAGCTAGGCACTTTGCAAAAAAAGGGTCTGTTTTCACTGTGAAAATGTGGTGTGTCCATGTTGCGTTTTGGGCCGTTTCCTGTCGCGGCCACTAGTCCTACCCACACAAGTGAGGTACCATTTTTCTCGGAAGACTTTGGGGAACACTGGGTGGGTGGAATTTTGTGGATCCACGCAGATTCCAGAACTTTCCACCACAGAAATGTGAGGAAAATGTGTTTTTTTGGACAAATTTTTAGGTTTACAAGGGATTCTGGGTAACAGAAGCTGGTGAGAGCCAGTCAAGTCAGCCCATCCTGGATTCCCCTGGGTGTCTAGTTTTAAAAAATGTATAGGTTTGCTAGGTTTCCCTATGTGGCGGCAGAGCTAGGAACCAAATTCAACAGGTAGGCACATTCCAAAAAAAGGTCAGTGCCTAGTGGGCTTTCTGCCGCCCTGGGGAGGGGGGAAATCAGGGGCTATTGCCCCGATATGCCCCCGAGGGGGGCGGAAAGACTGTGGCTATTCTTGTGGGTGGTCGGGGGCATTGGGATGCCCATTCTGGTCAGCCCCCACCCCTGCGTATAAAAAAGCCAGCATAATCGCTGGCACATAGTGGGCTTTCTGCCCCCCCCGGGAGGCAGATCAGGGGCTACTGCCCCCATCTGCTTCCTGGGAGGGGCAGAAAGACAGTGGCATCTTTTTTGGGGTGGGTGGGGGCATTGGCATGTCCATTCTTGGCAGCCCCCACCCCGAACTTTGTAAAAAAAAAAAAAAAATCCCTGGTGGTTAGTGGGCTTTCTGCCCCCCCGGGGGGTGCAGATAAGGTGCTATTGCCTCATCTGCCTCCCAGGGGGGGGGGGGCAGAAAGACTGTAGCATTTTTTTTGGGGTGGGGGCATTGACATGCCCATTCTGGGCAGCCCCCACCCCTACCTATAAAATCCCTGGCGCTTAGTGGGCTTTCTGCCCCCTCCCCGGGGGGGGGGCAGATCAGGGGCTATTGCCCCCATCTGCCTCCTGGGGGGGCAGAAAGTCTTTTTTTCTTTTTTTCTTTGGGGGGTAGGGTGGGGGCATTTGCATGCCCATTCTGGGCACCCCCACCCCAGGCCTATAAAAAAAAATAATCCCTGGCATCTAGGGTGTTTCTGAACCCCCGGGGGGGGGGCAGAAAGACTGGAATTTCGTGGGGGGAGGGGTGGGGGCATTGGCATGCCCATCTTGGGCAACCCCCACCCCTAAATTTATCGAGGGGAAAAAAAAACCCTGGTGTCTAGTGGGCTTTCTGCCCCCCGGGGGGGGCAGATTGGGGGCTACTGCCCCCATCTGCCCCCCAGGAGGGGCAGAAAGACTGTACCTTTGCGTCGGGGGTGGGGGCATTGGCATGCCCATATTGGGCAGCCCCTACCCCAAATTATAATTTAAAAAAAAATCCCTGGTATCTAGTGGGCTTTCTGCCCCCCCCGGGGGGGCAGATTAGGGGCTACTGCCCCCATCTGCCCCCCAGGAGGGGCAGAAAGACTGTACCTTTGCGGCAGGGGGGGTGGGGGCATTGGCATGCCCATCTTGGGCAACCCCCACCCCTAAATTTATCGAGGGGAAAAAAACCCTGGTGTCTAGTGGGCTTTCTGCCCCCCCCCCGGGGGGGCAGATTGGGGGTTACTGTCCCCATCTACCCCCCAGGGGGGGCAGAAAGACTAATTTTGTGGCCGGGTGGGGGCATCGGCATGCCCGTTTTGGGCAGCCCCACCCCTAATAGATATCCCATAAAAAATCCCTGGTGTCTAGTGGGCTTTCTACCCCGGGGAGCAGATTGGGGATTACTGCCCCCCATCTAGCCCCCAGGGGGACAGAAAGACTAATCATGCCAACATTTTTATGGGGGAGCAAAGGCCCTTGCCCAAGGGGCCGCTCCCCCTCCCTGGTGCCTAGTGGGTGGATCCCTGCTTGGGGATCGCCCTCCTGGGGCGATCCCCAAGCAGGGATCCACTAGGAGAGTACCATTGGAAAGGGAGATTCTCCCCTTTCCAACGATACCTCTCCTGAGTTTCTACGTGCTCAGGGGCTTAGATAGCCCCTGAGCACGTAGAAACTGAAACTGAAATGAGCCTCTTGGCTCATTTCAGTTTCACTGAAATGACATCAGCACGACGTGCGCGCAGATCGTCATTTCAGGGAAACCAGGGGGCCTCGGGAGCTGGGGAAGCTCTTCCCCAGCTCCCGAGGCTCTTTTGGCATAAAGGGAATCCCTCTGGTGCGCGCACCAGAGGGATTCCGCGGGCTGTGTGTCATGACTAGCTGGACTCGTCATGAGCACAAGACCACTGTGTGCCATGACGAGTCCAGCTCGTCTTGAGCACAGAAGGGGTTAAGGAAAAGACCATTGTTTAAATAACTAGAGAAGCATTACGGCACGTGGTTACCACCTGCCGGGGGGACTACAAACCTCATGCTTACTACATGCTCCTATATTTTGTGAAAAATACCACTATTAATAATCTTTAGAAATGTAACACGGGAGGAGTATACCATATCATTATTCACAACTTCACGAGGTGACTACAAACTCAACAAGGTTCGTAAAGAGGCCACGTTCCTATATGTGTGAAAAATACCACTGTTAATATTTAGAAAAGTATATTGACCAGAGTACATCAATCCATTATTCACGCCGTACCTAGTCTCCCAGTGACTACAACCTCAGAATTCCTGTAGAAATTGCTCACCGGACATCACGTGGGCGGCGACACTCCACCGCGCTGACACAGAGTGCCGGAACTGTACCTCCGACAACAAAACGTTGCCTCCAGCCGCCTAAGGTTGTACCAGCAGCTGGATGCTGGGCTTTTTTTTTTTTTTTTTTTTAGGTGTAAAGGCACGATGAGCCTCTTGACGAAGTAAGTGGGGCCAGAGGTGGGGTCCACGCCGGACTGCGAGCGCCGACCCAGTATTCAAAGGATTTTTTGGGATCCCATTGCCACCAATGAGGCACAATTACTTTAGAATTCACTAGGGAGGGGATCAGAGCGTCTCCTTTTGTTAACAGTGATGTGTTACGCTTGGGGAGAGTACTTTACCTTACATGAGCCCCACACGGCATGCTCCTTGTAAGGAACGAGGAAGGGGGCTTTATATAATTAACTACTGGGCGCTGAACCGGTGGTAGAGTGGAGCGTCTTTCACTGAACCTAGAACACACCTTTGGATACTCCAACCCAGTACACAGCATAAACGGGACCCAGGAGATATGTATGACAACCTTACATTTTTCACAATACAATAGTTGGCATAAAGAGTAGGACCTCTCAGCAGAGGTGTTATTATGACAAGGAGTTTATTCCATTCTGACTGGTGCGTGACTACAGAGGACATAGTCTCCTCCCAGGACCAGGTTGCTTGGTACACCATAAGTTAGGGTAAGAAAGTTTGATGTTTTTATTTGCATGTATACCCCCTCACATAACAGGTTTGTTGTGTAGTGAGCTGTGTATTCTCACGAGTGCTACATGCGAGTCACTTGGTCTCTGCATGTATGAATTATTGGTAGACCGTTTGCTTCTGGACTATTATCAATAATATTGTCACATATATTTTTAGGTATAAACTATAACAAAAACAACAAGGCAGGATTCTCCTTGTGTTCATCATTCAATGGTTATAATGGGGATTAGGTCAGTCCATTAAGGGATCCATGGCCCTGATGAATGCCTGTGACCGATAGAGGTAACAGTTAAGTGCAGAAACATGTTTGCATAATGAGATGGATTGAGCCATTGAGCTCACGGTCCATCTAGACATCAGTCTGTAGACATACCAGAGGCTCCCTTCAATAAAGGTGATGGCCTGAGAACCTCAATGCATTTTTAGTTTAATCTGTAACCCGCATTATCCAGTAGTGCCTTATCTAAGGAACTCGTGTCTCATGACTCCTATTGTGTGCAAGGCTTCCTCGTCTAAAAAGACTGGTCTCTGGTGATGCTCATCCTTAAGAGAACTTAGTGTTTTGAGAGGCTTCCTTGACCATAGACTAAGGGATAATATCCCACAGTAGCCACCACACCCGTTGTGTTTTTCTTTGTAGCTGTGGGAGGATATGTGCTGGTTTTTCTCCCCCCTCTCTACTTGTATGATTATAGGTATCAGGAAGGGAGCCACTGGTGCTAGGCACCTTGTAAAGGTATGAGGAACATAATTCGTGTGAAGGGGAGAACACTGAATTGATAGCACTGTTATTTCTTCAGATTCCAATGTATAAGAATATGGATTTATGTATCCTGAAGTTCCCGGTATCCAAGGAATTCCCATTCCTGGAGCATGGAAAGGACTTCCTGGAGAGTAACCATACAAAATGATTTTTATGAGGAATCTGTTCTGTTCAGTTCCCAGAGTTCCAGTATTGACCTCAACTGTCCATACTTCTTTGTGATCAGAAAGAACCTGAAGTAAAATCCCAATTTCCTTTGGGACAACTTCTATAACTTCTTTCACTAAGAGAAGAATTTCCTGTTGCTGCTCCAGCAGGAGTAAATGATGTTATTTTCTGGGTAGATGCAACTATACAAATTCTAGTGTTTCCCCAGTTCACTAGAATTGAAGGACCCAGTGGTCTGCAGTTATGTATTCTGATGCAGGAGCAAAAAAGGACAGTTTTCCCCTAACCAAATGAGCTCTGGATTGTTTGGGAGTGGGTGGGTGAGGGTTTTATGGGGGATGTCTGGAAAGTCAAGCTCTTATTTGGTTGCCCTACAAACGTTGGTAAGTTGTTACCATCTTTCTTTGCAATGCGTTGCCATAGCTTTGCCACTGACTTCTGTAGAATCAATATCCTTGGTCTTAGCTCCCTTGTCTGGAGGGGTGTTGAAGTCTTCCTTGACCTCAGTATTGTGTGAAACCTCCTTGAAACACTTGGAAGAGTCTTGAGCTAGGACAAGGAGTCAATGCAGGATGTCATCATTGTAAAGCTTCTAGCGAAGGAGCTGTATCTGTATGGGTCTAGATGTTCGGTAAGGCACTGTCCACGTGCTTAACCAAACAGAGACTACCCATCAAACGGCACATCTAAGACCTTTGCTGGAACATCTTGACGGTAGGACGTACAGCAGAGCTATTCCTATCGCTGGAGCACCGCAGTTCATTCCACCTGGCGATAGCCTACATTAGACACATTGGTAGCTGTATCAATGACAGTGGCTGCCACCTTGGCTCCTTCTTTCATTATAGCCTTGGTCTCTTCCCTTACTTGCAGCTTAGGACACTGCCAAAAGAGGTGAAAACGTTCTGGGATTGTCACATCCTTCTCCATATGTGCAACTTACGTTTAAATGTCCTCTGACATTAGTGCACAAGTTACTACTTGTGTAACGATATATCTGTAAGAGACATTAGTTAGTGATAGATTCCTTACCTTAGAATATCCCCAGGCGTCAGACTGGATCCGGAAAGTTTTTTCGTCAGCAGTACCCCTGCGCGTAGGTAGGTGGCATCGTGCGGCTCCGCGTTAGTCGCTGGCGTCGTAAGCGCCGAGATGACGTCACAGAGACTACTTAGGCGCCACCCATGCGCGCGGACGTCAGTTCTGTACACGACTTTCCGCGCCAGGAACGCAGAGCCATGCAAGAAACTGACCACTGGTGCCATGAAACTAGGGCCCTGAAAGGGATGACCTTAACCCTAGAATCAGTTCGCAGAACGGGGAGGATGGGTGGGCGGTAAGGAATCTATCACTAACTAATGTCTCTTACAGATATATCGTTACACAAGTAGTAACTTGTGCATCTGAAAGAGACACGTTAGTGATAGATTCCTTACCTTAGAATAGATACCTCAGCAATACCAACCCCGGTGGTGGGTCTGCGAATAGATTACACCAGAAAGTCACGGAGAACAGAACGGCCAAAGAAGCCGTCTCTCCGGACTTGACTGTCAAGGCAGTAATGCTTGGTAAATGTGTGCAGCGAGGCCCACGTGGCTGCCTGACAAATATCCTGCAAGGGAACGCCGCGTCCCAAGGCAGTAATGGCTGCTGTTGCCCTGGTAGAATGGGCACGCAGCCCCACAGGAGGCTCCTTCTTAGCCAAGGAGTAACATGCTTTGATGCACAAAACGACCCACCGAGAAATGGTGCGTTTGTGCACGGCCCGACCTTTTTTGGCGACAACGTAGCCAACAAAGAGCTGGTCATCCACCCGGAACTGTTGTGCGCGCTTTAGACAGAACGAGAGCGCACGTTTTGGGTCCAGACGATGGAGCCTCTCTTCCTCTTTTGAAGGATGCGGAGGCGGAAAGAAGGTGGGCTAAGTGATGGTCTGCCCGATGTGGAAGGGCGTGACAACCTTTGGCAAGAAAGAAGGACGGGTCCTTAAAACAACCTTGTCCGGATGAACAGAAAGGAAAGGAGGTTTAGAAGAAAGAGCCTAGAGCTCACTCACTCTTCTGGCAGAGGTGATAGCCACCAGGAAAGCCGTCTTCAGAGTAAGAAGACGTAAGGGACAGGTATCAAGGGGCTCAAAAGGAGCGCACATCAGATAGGTTAAGACAAGATTCAAGTCCCATGGAGGCATTACGAAAGGCACAGGAGGAAACGTGTGTGTAATGCCTTTGAGGAAACGCTTAACAACCGGGGACTTAAAGAGAGAAGGCTGATCTGGAAGTCTGAGAAAGGCGGAGATGGCCGAAAGATAACCTTTGACAGTGCCTAAAGCAGAGCCCTGCTGGGCCAAGGAGAGGAGGAAGAGAAGGACCTCCGAAAGAGGGGCAGAAAGGGGATCCACAGACTTAGCTGTGCACCATGCCACAAATTTGTTCCACCTGCAGGCGTATACCGATTTAGTGGAGGGACGCCTGGCTGCCAGAATGACATCACAGACTTCAGGAGGCAAGTCAAATGGAATCAGCTGTCGCTGCTCAATCTCACGCATGGAGGTGGAGGCTGGACAGGTTCGGGTGGAGGACCGTCCCCTGTTGCTGCGACAGAAGATCCTCCCGAAGAGTCTGTCGGATCGGGGGATCGGTCGCCATGTTGAGTAGCTCGGGATACCAGTATCTTCGTGCCCAATCCGGAGCCACAAGGATGACTTGGGCCCGGTCGCGCCGAATCTTCTTCAGCACTCCGGGCAGAAGTGGTATAGGCGGAAAGGCGTACAACAGACTGCAGCTCCACTCGCGACGAAAAGAGTCGCCGAGCGGGTGCCGCCTTGGAAATTCCAACGCGCAGAACTGATGACATTGCGCGTTCTCTTCAGTGGCGAATAGATCTAACCAAGGCTCTCCCCACTGCAGAAAGAGATCTTGCGCCACGTCCAAGTTCAGACGCCATTCGTGATCCATCAAGCACCGGCGGCTGAGTTCGTCGGCCCTGGCGTTCAGAGAACCTGCCAGATGTTGAACCACCAAGGTAATGCCTTGACGTTCCAGCCATGTCCAGAGGCGCAGAGCCTCCTGACAAAGGGTCCACGACCCTACCCCGCCCTGTTTGTTGCAATACCACATGGCGGTGGTGTTGTCCGTGAACACCTGCACTACACCTCCCCGGACAGAGGGAAGGAATGCCTTCAGTGCAAGTCGGATCGCTCGAAGCTCCAAAAGATTGATACTCCGCCGGAGACCAGAGGCCTCTGATCTCCGCCTCTCCCAAGTGGCCGCCCCATCCCAGGAGGGACGCATCCGTCACCACTGTGTGCTCCGGTTGGGGAAGGGAGAGGGATCTTCCATTGACCCAATCGCGATTCGTGAGCCACCACTGCAATTGTTGTGCAGTGCCCTCCGAGATCCGGACAAGATCGGATAGGTTGCCCTGATGCTGTGCCCACTGGAACTTCAGTTCCCACTGCAGAGACCGCATATGCCACCTGGCATGTGGCACTAGCAGAATGCAGGAGGCCATCAGGCCCAGGAGCCGGAGGGTCATCCTGACTTAAACCCGGGATAGAGTGGGAATCATAGCCTGAATATCCCGGACTCGCTGCGCAGGAGGATAAATCCGAAACCGCGTCGAACCCAGAACCGCTCCGATGAAGGGGAGCTCCTGAGAGGGACTCAGGTGCGACTTCGGCACGTTGATGGAAAACCCCAGCAAATGCAGGAGGACGGCCGTAGTCTGAAGGTGGGTGACAACTGCCTGGGGCGAACCCGCCTTCAACAACCAGTCGTCGAGGTAGGGGAAGACTGACACCCCGGACCTGCGCAAGTGAGCAGCGACCACCGCCATCACTTTCGTGAACACCCGAGGGGCACTGGTAAGGCCGAAGGGGAGCACCGCAAACTGAAAATGCTCCTGGCCTACCGTGAACCGCAGGCAACGCCGGTGGGCCGGCAGGACGGGGATGTGAAAATGTGTCCTGCAAGTCCAACGCCACCATCCAGTCTCCAGGGTCGAGGCAAGCCAAGACCTGAACCAACATCTTGAACTTCTCCTTCCGGAGGAAGCGATTGATGTTCCGGAGGTCCAAGATGGGGCGCAAGCCCCCCTTGTCCTTCTTGGGGACCAGAAAGTAGTGGGAATAACAACCACTCCCTACTTCTGGCCCAGGAACACACTCGACGGCCCCCTTGGCCAAGAGGGCCGTGACTTCCTGCTGGAGAAGCGCCAAGTGCTCCCCCAACATGCGGTGGTACCGAGGTGGCATGGCTGGAGGGGTGGACTGAAGGGGAAGGGAATAACCCTTGCGGATCATCTGCAACACCCACTCGTCCGAAGTGATAGCGTGCCAGTGGGGGAGATGATGGCGGACCCTGCCACCCACTGGCGTGGGGTGCCCCACAAAGCTCGGATTAGGAAGGTTTGGAGGCAGAAGCAGCGGGGGAGGAGGTGGACTGTCCCCCACGCTGATTCCCAGACCCGCCCCTGCAGAAACCGCGGCCGAGCTGAGGCTGGTTCTGCACAGGCTTGCTGAAGGAACGTGCCTGAGCGCCCCCCCTTCCGTGGCCACGAAAGGAACGAAAACCAGGAGTGGCTGGGCTTTTCGTGGAAAGACCCAAGGACTTGGCCGTGGCCCGCGAGTCCTTAAAACACTCCAGCGCACTGTCGGCTTTATCGCCAAACAGGCGAGTGCCATCAAAGGGCATGTCCATGAGTGAGCTCTGGACATCCGGCGAGAACCCGGCAGATCTCAACCAGGCGTGGCGACGAAGCGCCACAGTCGTAGAAATTGCTCTACCTAGTGAGTCCGCGGTGTCCAAACCACACCGAATGGCGAACTTAGCCGCATCTTTATCCTCGGCAACAGCTTGGGACAGCACAGCTTGGGTCTCCTCAGGACACTGAGGCAACACCTGTGCAACTGTATCCCACACCGCATAGGAATAGCGGCCCAATAGGCATGCGGTGTTCACCGACCGCAGCCCCAAGCTGGCCGAAGAGAACAACCGCTTGCCGAACTGCTCCAGCTTCTTAGAGTCCTTCTCCGGCAGAGCCGTGGGAAAGGCACTCTGGGACGTCGAAGCTTGGATGACAAGACTCTCGGGCGTAGGATGAGTGGTCAGAAAGGCAGGGTCACCCGGCACCGGGCGATGACGCCTGGCGACGTTCTTATCCACAGGGGCCCCTGTGGCTGGCCGCGACCAAGTGCCCAGTAAGACGTCAGTGAGGGCGTCATTAAATGGCAGCAGGAGCTCCAACGAAGTGGACGCCGTCTGGAGCACCTCAGTGAGGAGATTAGTCTTCAGGGCCACCGTAGGGAGATCAAGGTTGAGGACCTCAGCAGCCCGACGGAGCACCATCATGTAAGACGCGCCCTCCTCCATGGTAGGCGGAGGAGAGGCAAACCCCGGGTCAGAGGATACATCAAGGCCGCCGGCCTCCTCTAACTCGTCCGCCCAGTCTTGCTCGGAGTCACACTGACGAGCAAGAGGGTCCTCGGACCCCTCCCAGTCGTCCTCCACCTCTGCCGCATGCGGAACAGACTGCGGCGGCAGGGCAGGGACCGGTGAAGGAACAAACGTCGCCGGGAACGGCGCCGGACCGGCACCGTGTCCCAATGCGGATCCCAGGTAGGGACAAAATTGTCCTGGAACCTGGGCAGGGGCGGGACAAATGGCATCCACAGCGGCGGCTGAGCCGAGGCCGGAGCCGGCAGCGTGGGACCTTTTGGCGCCGTGGCCGGAGCCAGCGGCACAGGATCCTGCGGCGCCGGGGCCTCCGGCAGTGCCGGGGCCGGAGCCGCCGACGGGCCGACAGGATCCGGACACAGGACCGCGGGGCCCAAGGGCGCGCCGGCGGGAGCCCGAGGCCTAAACAGGCGGTCCATGGTAGCAAGAAACTCTTGCACCTGTGCGGGAGTCGCCAACGGACCCGGGTAAGGTGGGTAAGCCGCGGGACTCCCGGGCTCCGAAGGAGCCGCAGGGGCAGAACACCCCTGTCCCCCTCGTCCGCATCCGGGGACAGACTGGGGAACGTCGGAGAGCGACAACGCTTCTTCGACTTCTTTTTGTGTCGTCTCTTACCCGAATCTGAGGGTGAAGACTTGGAGCCTGAGGAGCGATGATGGTGGTGGCCCCGCGAGCGTTCTCTGGAGCGGCCCCTAGACCGAGAACGGCGCTGGGACGAGTGCCGGACCTCAAGCAGCTTCCGGCGACGCTCCCTCAAGGCCTTCGGGGCCATGACCAGACAGTCCCTGCAGGACCGGGAGTCGTGGTCGCTCTCCAGGCAGTAGAGACCGACGCCATGGGGGTCCGCCACCGACATATTGCGACGGCAGGCCCCACAAGACTTAAAACCACAGGTGACAAAAAGTCTCAAAAAGAGAGTCAAAAAGTGACTAAGGTACGTGCTCTAACTAGATCTGCGCTTACTGGCGCGGAAAAAGAAAGAACTGACGTCAGCGCGCATGGGTGGCGCCTAAGTAGTCTCCGTGACGTCATCTCGGCGCTTACGACGCCAGCGACGAACGCGGAGCCGCACGACACCACCTACCGACGCGCAGGGGTACTGCTGACGAAAAAACTTTCCGGATCCAGTCTGACGCCTGGGGATATTCTAAGGTAAGGAATCTATCACTAACGTGTCTCTTTCAGATATAGAATTGTTTTAACCATCACTTTTTTCCCTACACAGCATTTAGCCCTTGTGTGTATACTGCGAGTCATTTCCTTCTGCTCACTATCACTAAGCTCACATCCAAAGTCCTTTTGTCAATGTTTCTATCCTGATACTTTATCTATTTTTGGCAAGTTTATCACAGTGTTGTATATTTCTGAAATCAGTTTTTTGCATCTAATATGTGGCTAATATGTGGCACAAAACCCAGTGACAAACCTGGCAGTATCTAAACCTCTCTGTTTCATCTGTTTCTGGATTAACAACATTCTAATCAACGATTCTTCCTACATTTCTTCAGCCCCTAAAAGAGTTATCAAAGACTGTTGTGGAGTCTGGAGTCCTAGAAAGGGAATAAAAGGAGAGGGAAAGAAGGAGATACCTAAACTAGTGGCTTCTCTGTACCACATCCCCAATATAGATCTATTGATGAGGAATGCATAGACCCCCCAGGTTCTGTGCGGTTTCTCCATCATAGGACCTTCCAAATACTAGTGCTGGAAATCTTTTGTCCACATTTCAGACATCTCCCACTCCACCATGTAGCGCAGTGGCGCTAGCTTATATTTAAATACATGGCATAAACCTGAACCCCACCTTCTCATCAGCAGGCACAAATAAATAATGGAGATTCTTTCTTTACCCATCCTCATATAAAAACTGCCAAAGATGCACTAATTTATTTGCTGTTATTCTTTACAGCTGAGACAGCCCTCCCTTTCTCCCCTGTGCCAAGACTGAAGGTCTTTTTAGATCTCAATTACAAGTGGTTTGAAGTTAGCAGACATTAGCCACACTATATTTGAGGTGATTTCTACCCATAAACACAATTACACTTTCATGTTGCTGACCTAATCATGGATCGAGATTTTCAAGTTCTTCGATTCCTGAAGGTTGACACTGATTTCCGAAACACTCTTATAGTCCTCTAGTTCTGTCATTAGCAGCAAACCAGAGTCTGGGGGTTTACAACAGACAGCAGCACGTTGTCTGCGTACATGTATCATTTATGTGTGTCCTGTCTTAGAGCCCAACCCTCCCCCCCTCCCTGAATTTTTCATTTTTATGTATCCTCCCTATCAGCAGTTAAATAGAGGGTTCCCAGCAACAGGGTTAGAGGACAGCCCCATTTAGTACCTCTTTGTATCTCAAAAGGTTGTGAGGAATTGCCATTGATTCGGATGAACACCGTGGGTTTCTTGTATCCCAAAGTACCCTTTCTCAAAATCTGGGGGATATACCCAAGATGCCCCTAAAAACCACCAACTGACTTTGTCAAATACTTTTTTTTTTTTGCATCAAGCAATAACTAGATAGCAGCCTTTAGAGATTTCTGGATTGCCTGTAACACGCAGGATTTCTTTGGTATTATGACAGCATTTCTTCCAGTTAAAAAAACAAATTCATGTTTGGGAAAGCAAATCAGATATCTACTACTGGCCTTTTAGTATTAGCTACAGAGAGGATATAGCAGTGGGTACATGTTACATAATTTCTAGGAACATTTCTACGCCTTTCACATGTAAATAAGAATGAGCATACAGTGAAAAGATTACACTAGGCTGTTCAAATACATTCACAATTAAAGGTCGAGAAGAAAGAAAGCAATTGGGCGAAAACACACAAATTGTTAATTTATAGGTAGAATAGAGAAAGAAGAAAAGGCTAAATTCCTGCAGCAGACTTCTGGGATCAGAAACAGTCAAAACTATTAATGAAAAATTAAGGTTTAAAATCCACTGTCTACATCTGCTTTAAAACATTTAATTGATGAGATAAACGTGAGCATTTACCAGGTCAGCAGCATTGGGTCCATTTCCCCAAGTCAAAGAAAAAGTTCCATTAACATAACGTGCTTTGCAAGACACATCCTTGAAAAGCTGCTTTAAGGAGGTGGAAGCCGGTAGGTTTAAGGTGATCCGCTCATTCACCGTTTTAGGATTGGTAGTATCTTGTACAATGCACAGAACTCGTGGTTCATCAGCAGCATTTTCAATCTGAAATTAAAAGAAAACATTTTAACACTCAAATGAATGTTAAAAGGCCTTGCTAAAAATAAAAAAATAAAAGAGAATGCAAACACTTCATGCCCACTACACATTAAATAGCATTTAGTACACAGAAAAACACTTCACATTTCAAATGAATAACTATCATATTGAATGGTGACGAACTGATGACATCCTGGAGCATCTTCTATTTTACAGATATGCAACTAAAGTCCAGCAAAAACAAAGTTTTGACCCAAAGATGTGGAACATGCAGTGAAAAACACGGCCCGGGATTCAGATTTCAAACCATAATTGTTACATCCAAGTGGCACTTCATGCAAGAGATTGTGAAAGTACAGATGGTGCTTAAATTAAGAAACATCAAGCATACGATTTGTGGTCTCGCTACATGCCACTTCAGCGGTCTGTCATAAGTATAACTGAATGCACGACCACAGAGTGTACTTTTGGTCAGCCTGCTCCTCATGATTGGATGGTTTGCTTGTTAGGTCTAGCCTTGGCAGCACATGCACCGTCTTCAAGGCTTGCTGTAATCTACTCTATGGGCTACGAGCACACCCATCGTTTTTAATTAGTTCTTTTGGTTGCCCTTCGTAAATCCTTGGTTGTCATTGGTTTTATTTGTCTTGCCTTTCGGTGTGTAGTTCACTCCCATGGCTACTGGCAATATTACATGTAGTCGTTCCCTTCAGTTTATTTCTGTCACTTACGGCGCACTATTTTTTTTAGTTGGTGGAATGGAAAGACTCCATTCACAAAGCTGCCCCCACCCCCTGCCTTTTGATTTAGAGTACTATTGAAAACAGGTTTGTAAATCTTGTTGCCTTTCTTCAGACTTGCCAACTAACACGGTGCAAACGTATGTCTCACGATTTCACCTCCCTTCACCCGGTGAGGAGTCGAAATCACACGATGGCAGGGAATACGAGCTGAAAACCAGTCTAAACTGGAATTTCAGATCGTTTTCGGAGACAGTAACCAGCCGATGTCCAATAAGAGGTGTGAAAACACCCCAGGACATCGGCGACAGCCTGAATGACCTTTTGTTTTTATTGTTTTGGGTAGGCGTGGGGGGCTTGGTGAGGGTCAGCGTGCCTCTTAGGTAGCTCTCAACACTTGGCCCCGCCCCCTAACATGGTGGCAATAATTTGGAAGTTGGCAAGTATGTTTCTTCAGCACAGAGCCCACTTTAATGCTTTTATTTTATCAGCACAGTGCCCCACAGCTGGTCTTCGACACTGCAAAGAATCAAATATGTAAAGCATTTAGGTGCCTCGAAATTGCACCTCAAGCATGTCTTCTTTCAGGCTGAACTGCTTGGAGTTACAAGGTTAACGCAGAGACTTCCTTCTAGCTGTTGATGTCACTGCATTATTGGGGTTTTAAATGGCAACCGTTAAACAATGAGTTGTGATTTTCATTCTCACAGGCTCATAAAAAGGGTGCTTTGAATAATTAGCCCTGACTTTTTTTGGGTGTAGGTTGAAGAGAGCCAGGGGTGCGGGTGTTAATACTATGTTCTCATGAACTATGTGCAGAGCTGGAGCGACTGAGCTCGCTGCTGTTGTTGCTCTGAATGAAAGAAGTTCTTTTGTACAACACTCGGATCCGTTACATGACGGACGCCCAAATAAGCTTTTTATTGAAGATACTGAAAGCCACCCCGGCCATCAGCAAGCAGTTGCTACAGTAGTTAAAGCTCTTTAAAGGCCACGCATGTCTTGGGGAAGAAGGGAATGATTTTCTTCATGGGGTGTCAGTAAAAAGCTACATTGTGATGCTTAGCTATTTGTTTACCGGATGATGAGCATGCTTCCGGTAAAACAAAAATGCCAAAGAACATTAGCAATCAGCGTTTTATCCTAACTGGCGGGGAAAAAATTTATATATGCAGCAGGTAGGTACAGGGTCAGGCTGATTAGTGTTCAGACACCCGCGGGTATGAGTGCGCTTTAGAAATCCTATTTTCATTTCATTTCAGGAGCCGGAGGCACGAGCACCATGGCCAATTTGGAAGGCTACCTCAGCAGTTTCACACAGAAAAGCTACCCAGCTCCAGTGGACAAGTTTTTTTGACTCATGCGATTTTCATACTTTGGAAAGTTTGAACATGGTGTAGATTCAAGGGTGCGCTTGTGTACATTGCAAACATTAGTGAATCTGCACTCTGCATCAGGCCCTAACTCTGTTAAGCACTTGACAGCTGGAGACTGCGAGGTTAATGCAATAAGTGTATTAATTAATTCTAAATGCTTGACACACCCCAGAAAGTTAAAAGATCCGTTCAGGCCTCTAAAGTTACGTTTTTGCCAGAAGACAACTGATGCTAGGCAAATGTCTCACGTTCACGGTCTTTTTTTTAGTTTAAATGTAAATATCATGGTTGGTGTTGGACAGTGGAGGGGCAGTACTGGTTAGAGGAAAGTTGTGTTCCTAAGACTAGTGTACAAGTGATGCAACAGAAAGGATTACCTCCTACACGCACTGTGGCGGTTCCTCTTCATGGGCGGAAGGGCGTCGCCCCACTTGCGGTGAGCGCAGCGGTAAACATAGAATAATAAAATGGTCATTACCATTTTATTACTCGGTGTGCCTCCGGCCGTAGCGAGTGGATGGTGGGGGTGCGGCAGATTCCTGCAGATTGCAGGATGACGTTGGTGCTCAGTACGCATGTCAGACTGGCCGGCTGACATGCTCACTTCAAAGCCAGCAATCCCAGCATTGTAAAACAACGTTGGGATTGCAGGCACAGGCCCCCAGCCTCAAAATGAGTGCTGGGTTAGCCTGCTTCAACCAATCCTGGAGCTGCTCTGTAGCTCCACGATTGATTGGATTTGTGTTGCACAAGGAGAGAAGTCCTCCCCTTACCTTCCTGCTCCTCGTCACCCCCAGGATCGGCGCGGGGAGAGGAGAATCGGTTTGGAGTGTCTGGCAGGTGGCAGCATTTATGGTGGGTGCCTCACCATTAATTAATGTTGCCAGCCGCCACTCCTCAGAAGTGGGTTTTGTCCTACTATCCTATGATCTAATCACGGCACATTCATCTCCAGATAACGTTTGGCTTACATGGTTTCGGTAACTTAATGTTTGCATTACATAGTGTTTCCCCACCTGCAGCACATGAGAACTGCTATAATATGTTTGGTTTGGAAGGTTCCAAGAAAATCCTTCACTGCTGTTTTGTTATGGTAGTAGTGAAATATGACGCCCCCCTTTCTGCTCGAGTCCTTAGGACACTCATTTTAATTTACAGCCTAATGGGTTGTGCATAGGCTGCATCCTTAAAAAGCCTCTGTTGCTCTTTTATGGCAGCTCCCTATTGGTCAATATGCTGCAGCAGGGTGCGCGGAGCCAAGCACTTCAAAGTTTGTTTTTCTTCAAAGGCATCGTGCTTATCTTTGGAAAGTGACTGTTGAATGCTCCAAGCAACAAGATTCAAAGAGTGCTTGTGTTACCGTTTTCACTTCCTCTGTCGCCTCTTTGCTCCCGTCCAATAAACCCCAGTCAGATCGCCTTCACATCCAAACAAGCTTTATTTAATCACTCTACAGAGTGCATCTTTTCGTTCCCCCAACTCAGGAACCTGCAAGCACTTCTCCTTTCATTCCTTTTCATTTATATATAGCGCAAATGAAGGTATCAAAGCGCTTTACATGAGCACGAGTTCCATTACAGAAATTTGCCCAGCGGGGGGTTATGTGCTGCATAGCTAAACACTTATAAGGTCCCAAAGGCGAGACCTATTGGCTATGCCAATGCTTGCCCTTTCCAATGTCGGTTCTGGACTATCGTTCCCCCCAAACCTTATTCTGGAACGTTTTCCTCCCTATTCTTGTCTGATTCCGCCTTAAAGCATTTCTCCTTTATCCTGGCTTTTGTCTGGATGATATATACTCCTTCACTGATGACGTCATGAAACTTTTTCCCAATACCATTTGTGATTTAGACATTCAATATGAGTCCATTTCCTACCTTTCTCTTGGTTTGTGCGCCTTTCCTTGCTCCTCTAATGTAAACCCTGTCTTTCCCCACTTGCCAGTTCACTCTTGTATACCCTCCTACCACTGACACTGAGCACCGCTCCGGCTAGGTGCTGCACTCTCTCCCCTCCCTCAACTATCCCTCCTTTTCCCAGTATTTCTCTTCCCTCTACTGCCGCTACTG
This sequence comes from Calotriton arnoldi, assembly GCA_963921515.1. Taxonomy (NCBI): domain Eukaryota; kingdom Metazoa; phylum Chordata; class Amphibia; order Caudata; family Salamandridae; genus Calotriton; species Calotriton arnoldi. The sequence goes on from CAWUFW010002420.1 coordinate 1,175,712, forward strand.
GTTTTGCCAATTGCAAATTCTTTCAAAATTGTACCACACTGGTAAAGCCAATGGCAGGAACCGGCCATCTTGGAACTGCATTTTGAATAATTCCAAGATAGATGATACATTGTTTTTAGACACAAGATTTTGGCCTCTTGAATGTTATTCCTGCCCTCAATGTGGTTATCATCCAGGTTATATTAACCTAGCTTTATTAATGCAGCAAGCTGCATGAAATATTAACCATTGGTTTCAAATATTCAAGATTAACAGTTCCACGGAAATTCAATTCTGTACCCTTAATAAAAAAACTCTAACTTGACCAATGCGACCTTAGAGCTCTTAACTGGCTACCATTCGAAGCAAAAATTCAACCAAAAATCACTTGCATGACTCACAAAGCCCTACATCACAATACTCGAGTTATTTGGCCCAGAAACTGGTGCTCTCATGTGGCAACAGAACCTCCAGAAGTTCCAGCATTCTTCTGAAACCACAACGATTTGCCAAAAAGAAAAAACATACAACCATGCCTTCTCTGGAATCGCTCCTAGGATATGGAACGTACTGCCCCCAGAAACCAGACTGAATCCCTCTTCTAACTCTTTCAAGAAAGAAGTAAAATCTCTACTCTTGATTAAATTCACATGAACAATGTATCTAACTCTCATAATGGATGTTTGTATAACAAGACATACTTATGACAGTGTTTTTTTGTTTCATCTGTCTACCCTTGCAAAGCGCTCTGATTCCCGCAAGGGTCATGTACGCGCTATATAAAACCTTCAAAATAAATAAATGTGTACCAAACTTGGGGAAATATTTTGGAGGATATAAAAGAGTAAGTCATATTTGGTGCAAATAGGTCTAACGGTTCAAAAGTTATAAAAGGATTGTTTTTTTCTTGAATAACTCTTCAACAGCTGAATGCATGGCCAGTAAATTTCTAATGGCATGGCAGCGTTTCAGACATTCACTGTCTTTCCTGCTTAGTTGAAAACCCATTCAGCCATTTGGTAAACAAAAGGCAAAATGGAAGGGCTCAGTGTGTATGTCAAACGTTTGTTATATTGGAAAATGCCTACTGGCACCTAAATCAACATGTGTGGAACTATTGGACCACAATGCGCATATACAACACTTTGTAAATATACGTGCTTATCGGACACTCACAAGTGTTTTCCTTCCAATCTTTGAACATGGGGAAAAAACTACTTAATACAATACAAAAAAAATGAAAAAGCAGCATGGGTCGAGAGACGTGATGCATGAGACGAGAGGAAAAAAAAAAAAAACAACAAAAAAAACATCTTTGCCTCCAACCACCATAGCCTGGCCAGGACCAGAAGGGCTAATCACACTCTTTCCCCTTACTTGCACAAATGCATGGAGAGTTAACTTACTTCCTCCCCCTCCGCCCTCACAAGCCTTGCCTGAGGGCCAAGGAGGAGAGAACAGAGTCCATGCGCTCCCACCGCCGAGGACGAGTGGGGGTAGGGACTATACGGTTCAAAATTTAAGGGGAAAAAAAAGGGAAGCGGGTGACCCATTAACTCACATGCTCATCAGTGGCCTGCAGAAGTGTAGGTGTCACAGAAACTTACACATTCTCCTGCGTCTTGTTTGTGGAGCAGCGCAATTTAGGCTCCACCCTTCTGCATCACAAATATGCAATTATATACTTGAATTTGACACTATATTCACTGTGTGGCTTAACTTCATTAATGTGTGTGAAGCATTTAAATATATTAATGAACTGAAACTACTGTAGGGATGAGAGATTTCTATATGTGTACACTAATGTTCATTTGAAAAGTAATCATGTACTCTTATTGACGTTTTACATTTATTCTTCAAGTTACACGTATGCATGTATAACCATGTATTCACACTCAAATTAACTGCTAACTGGGCGTCGACCTCAAATCTGGGGAACCGGGTCAGAGTCTCGGCAAGGATGCACAACATCCTGTGATTCTGGGCAAATCACTTAATCTCCCCGTGCCTAACAAAAAAAAATGAATGTGTCCTCATGTAACGCAACTGGTGCTCGTGTAAAGCGTTCTGATACCCGGTACCCTCGGGTCAAGTTCGCGCTATATAAAAAAAAAAAATATCTGACTACAGGCCTCAACTGAAATGCATTTAGCCTTGCAAGTAGTTTTCGCTTTCCTTGCAGGCGTATTATCATGATTCTCGTTAGTTAGCGAAAATCTTATTGTTTATATTAGACTGCTGATAGTGAGGCTTGGATGGTAAAACTTGGCAGTGAATGTGGAGAATTAATGGCCGAATAAGGTCTTCTATTCATTATGTACCAGAACAGAGAGATGTTCAAGTTTGAGAACTACAGCCCAAGTTCGATGCAATGGGAAACTGAAGGGATACTGCGGATGCATTCAAGTAACAATTTGATTGGTTCCTGGTGGCAAGAAAGGAGATGAGGATGTTTCTGAATCTCATGGTACTTTTAAATTGGTGGTCTCACAGTTAGAAGAGAGAGATTCACTTTAAACTTCGAGAGGTACAGACCTCTCTGCTTGCCTTATTCTTGCAAGCGTTAAGCTTTATGCTAAACACTTATTTCCATTTCCCAAGACTTCTAATCATGCTGACACCTTCTATGCTCCCTTAATAAATAAATAATGTATTGTTGTCTTCTTCCCTTCAATGCTTCACATCAACCAACAAAGGTCCATACGACCAATGGGGAAAAAAGTTTTGATGGCTTTACTAAGAGATTGCGTTGTAAGTTCCAGTGAGCTTTCAGATGATAGCAGGGGATAGTTGGTTACTTAAGCAAATTGAGTTCGAATATCTCTGTAGAAATTCTAGACTTGCACAAACCCAGCCCTAGCCTTTAAAACTCATGTCTCAATTCGGAGGATCAGCGGAGTTCCAGTGGTTTGAAAAAGAGTGGTAACAGGGGAGGAGTAAGTATTAATAGGGTTGAGTGTTGTAATTGTGTCAAGCTTGCAGTATTTTGCGAAGATTGCGTTGGGCGATGCGATGATGTTTAGTTGTTGTATAGATGAGAATGCGCTTAATGTTGAGCAGATGAAGTTGTTATCGGGCTGGGCGTAGCCTACGATCTGGGGATATACAAATGTGAAGACACTGTTTATTTGTCTGCTAGGTTTTGTGGTGCCATTGGATGCACAATAGAGATAGGGACATATAACTGTGTGAGAATAAGTTGTGATTGGTGTAGTAGATCCTATTGCACAAAGGAGAAGCTGCACTGATCCAGGTGATTCCACGCCGGTCTAGGTTTCAAATGCGAGTGTCTGAGTAGGTCGGAAAGTATCACACTCTGGACAATTTCTTGTGTGATTGAACACTTCGATTTCTTTAGTGGAGCAGACAAAAGTTATGTTGAAATTGATTAGCGTTTTGTTTTATGCTTGCTTAGTGTTGAGAAAGGGTATGCTCGCAAAAATTATAAAGGAGGGTGAACCACAGCGAGGAGTGAGAAGTAAGTCATAGTGTGCCGTGCTAAGACTGGACGGTTGCTGTTAGTGCCGTGCTCTTATTGGTTGATTACGTCACAAAGTTCTGCGCGGAGATTGCTTGTTAATGCCAAATGAGAATTGTGGCTAAAGACATTTTTCCTGGTTTGAAACTAAAATTCTGTCTGTGAAAGTTATTACTGCTGAAAAATCAAATGTTTCAGGGCTATTCGAGATTTGATTAGGGGAGATGTGAGAGACCCTGTTCCAGAAGGAGAAGAGGCGCCACCAGAAGGCACTGCAGGTCATAATATGGCTATAAATGTGGGGCTCCGCACATGCATTTGGCGGAGTCAATGGCATAGGATCACTGAGAAAGGAGCTTTGATGTTTCCATGCTATGGCACATTTAATTTGACAGTTATTAAAAATCTGAAACGGGTATTGTACGAGATGAAGCCACCACCTAGACCCGCACAGTATGAGGCACTAGATGACCGACATTAGCTGCACACTTCCAAAGACAAAAGAGAAGCATCAGGGTAGTCAGAAAGGCAGTACGTAGCTGTGCTGAAGCTAGATGGAATGCAGAACAACAAAAATGGAGAGCAGACATAATTGAGGGAACTAGGTTATACCCTGCATGGACGGGTGAGGAACCTCAGAAAGAGAGAAAGAAAAAAAAAAAAAGATAAGGTAGAGGGTGCAGAGGGTTCAGGCAAAGATAGTGATGATGTTCTGGATTTCTTATTGTCAACCCGTCCGCTGCCATATAATGTGACCCATTCCGCTGCCATATAATGTGACTCAATCGGAAGGAATAAGTGGTGTTGTTACAGGTGGAGATTCAGACAGCCA